>CAOLHI010004051.1:0-342972 GCA_948474755.1 Ctenosaura bakeri
AACCCTAACACTAACCATAACCATAACCATAGCCCTAATCTGTAACCCTAATCCTTGTCCTAACCCTAACCCTAGCGCTAAGGTCTAAACCGAACACTAGCCCTAACCCTAGCCCTAACCCTAGCCCTAAACCTAGCCCTAACCCTAACCCTGTGCCCAAACCCTAGCCCTAAGCTTAACCCAGACCCTTACCCTAACCCTGAGCCCTAACCCTAGCCCTAACCCTAACCCTAGACCCAACCCTAGTCATAAAGCTAGCCCTAAAACTAACCTTAACCCTAAGGCCAAACATTAGCCCTAACCCTGACCTAGACCTAACCCTAACCCTTGCCCTAACCTTAGCCCTAACCATAACCCTAACCCAATCCCTAACCTTAACCCTGAGCTCTAACCCTAGCCCTAACCCTACCCTAGCCCTAACCCTAACCCTAGCTGTAACCTTAACCCTAGTCCAAAACTTAGCCCTAAGCCTACTCCTAACCCTAACCCTAGCCCTAACCCTAGCCAGAACCCTAACCCTAAACCAAGCCCCAGCCCTAGGCATAGTCATACCCCCACCCAAGCCCTAGCCCTAATGTTAGCCCTAACCCTAGCCCTTGCTCTAAGATGAACACTGACCCTACCCCTACCCCTAAACCTATCCCTAATGTTAACCCTATAACTGATGCTAAATATAACCCTAGCCCTGACCCTAACCCTAACACTTAACCTATCCCTATCCCTAAGCCATAACACTAGTCCAAACCCAAAATCTAAAACTAACACTAACTAGACCAAACCCTCACCCCTAAACCCTTATCCTAACCCTAACCTTAACCCTATAACTGATGCTAAACATAACCCTAGACCTAACACTAACCCTAGCCCTAACCCTAATACTAAGCCCTAATCCTAGCCCTAACCAGAACTGTTACCCTAGCGTAAACCTAGCCCTAATGCAACCCCTAAGCCCAAATGCTAACCCTAGCCCTAAGCCCTTACCACAGCTCTAAACCTAACCCTAATCATAACCCAAACCATAGCTGTAACCCTAGCTCTAAACCCTAATCCAAGACGTAAACATAAACCCCACCCAAGTCATAAACCTAGCCCGAAAACGAACCCTAACCCTAACCCTAACCCTTAGCCTAAGCCTAGAACTAACACTAACCCTTGCCATAACCCTAACCCTAACCATAACCCTAACCATAACCCTAGCCCTAACCCTCACCGTAGCCCCAGACTTAAGCCTCACTCTTGCCCGAAACCTAACCCTATCCCGAACACTAACCATAGCCATAAACAAAGCCCTAACCCTAACCCTAACTCTAACCCTAGCCCTAACCCTAGCCCTAAACCTCACCCTAACCCTAACCGTAACCCTCAGCCCGAACCCTAGCACTAACCCTAACCATACACCTAAGACTAACCCAAGTGCTACCCCTACCTCTAACCCTAACTCTAGCCCTAACCCGAACCCTAGCCGAAACCCTAGCCCTAACCCTAACCCGAGCCCTAACCCTAACACTAGCCAGAACCCTAACCCTAAACCGAGCCCCATACCTAGGCATAATCATACCCCCAACCTAGCCCTAGCCCTAACATTAGCCGTAACCCTAGCCCTTGCCCTAAGATGAACACTGACCCTACCCCACCTCTAATCCTAACCCTAATGTTAGCCCTATAACTGATGCTAAATATAACCCCTGGTGGCGCAGTGGTTAAATGCCAGTACTGCAAGCCAGAAGGTTGTAAGTTCGATCCTACCCGGCTCCAAGGTTGACTCAGCCTTCCATCCTTTCGCAGGTCGGTGAAATGAGTACCCAGCTTGTTGGGGGCATGTATAGAAATGTTTCGAAATACATGCTATTTGTAAGTTGTTCGCCGCCTCGATCCATATGGAGAGGCGGGATACAAACAAACAAACAAAAAACAAAAACAAAAAAAAATAACCCTAGCCTAACCCTAAACCTAACCCTAACCCTAGCCCTAAACCTAACCCTTAACCTATCCCTATCCCTAATCCCTAACACTAGCCCAAACCCAAACCCTAAACCTAACACTAACTAGCCCAAACCCTAACCCCAAACACTTATCCCAACCCTAACCGTAACCCTATAACAGACGCTAAACATAACCCTAGCACTAACCCTAACCCTAGCCCTAGCCCTAAACTTAGTCCTAACATAGCATTAACCTTAACCCTAACCCTAGCCCCAAACCCAAACCCAAACCCTAAGATCTAACCCAACCCTAACTCTAACCCTAGCCTGAACACTAGCCCTAACACTAAGCCTTACACAAGCCTTAACTGAAACCTAACCCTAACCGTAACCCTAGATGTGAGCCCTAACCCTAGCCCTAAGCCCGAACACAAACTCTAATCCTAGCAATAAACCCTAAACTTCGCCCTAACCATAACCCTAACCCTAGCCGTAAACCTAGCCCTAACCCCAGCCCTAAGACCGAACGCTATCCCGAGCCTTAAGCCCTTACCCTAGCCCTAAACCTATCCCTAACCCTAACCCTAACCATAGCCGTAACCCTAGCTCTAACCCCTAATCCAAGCCGTAATGGTAGCCCCAACCCTGGCCGTAAACCTAGCCCAAAACCTAACCCTAACCCTTGGCCCTAACCCAGCTCTAAAACTAAGCCTAGACCTAACCCTACCCCTTGTCATAACCCTAGCCCTAACCTTAACCCTAGCCCTAAGCCCTAATCCTAGCCCTAACCATAACCTTAACCAAAACCCTACCCTAACCCTAACCGTAGACCTAGACCTAAGCCTCACGCTAGCAACAAACCTAACCCTATCACTAACACTAACCCTAGCCATAAACCAAGCGCTAACCCTAAAACTAACCCTAAGTCCTAACACTAGCCCTAACCCTCAGCCCGAACCCTAGCACTAAGACTAACCCTAGCCCTAAGCCTAACCCAAGCGTTACCCCTAGCCCTAAGCCTAAACCTAACTCTATGTCGGGACCTCCGCGGCCCCAGACGCAGCACCCGAGGAGGAGGACGATCTGGTCTCCTCGCGAGTAGCGGCGGAGGTCTCCTCGCGAGTAGCGGCGGAGGTCTCCTCGCGAGTAGCGGCGGAGGCCTCCGGCGCCGGGAACAGCTGCCCGGACGCCGTCGAGGCCACCGCCGCCGCAGAGGAGGCTATGGAGCCACCTGCCGCTACAGGAGGTCGTCCCGAGCCTGCCTGCCCTGACGCCACTGAAGACACCGACGGAGCCGGCGCTGCGGAAGGGGTCGCCCGGAGGTTGCTGGGCTGCCGCTCACCCGCGGGCCCGATCCGGAGGAGCCTGACGGCCTCCCTCCCACGTTCTCGCAGCGGCGGCAGGCCAAGGAGGCTGCCCGTCGCTCCCGCCGGTTGCTGGAGCGTCAGCGGCAGGCTGAGGGCTTGCAGCTGGCTAGGACGCTAGCTGTGAGCCCGGCTGAGGGCTCCCAGCTGTGCAGCAGCTTCAGGATTGGCCGGCGCCGGCACCAGGCTCCTACTTTAGAGCCAGAGGGAGCCAAGTTCAGCACGGAGCAACAACCAACGGCTCTCCGTGTGTTGCCCGTCAGGGCTGCTGCCTTGTTCCTGCCTTGTTCCTGCTTTGTTCCTGCCTGCCTTGCCCCTGCTGTGGTCCCGCCTTGTTCCTGCCGAGACTCTGCTCGGAAGCCTTGCCAGCCAGCTTAACCCTTCGTTGCCCGGGTGAGGAAAACCCTTTCTTTTCGTTCCTGTTTACCGCCTGAAGTAAGGCTTGCTTTAGTTTTGCGGTGACTCTGCTGGCTAGGCTTCCGGGACGCCAGCCTCGGCCTGAGCCAGACCCAAGCCTGCCCGGCCCCGCCCAGCCGCCGACACTCTAACACTAATCCTAACCTTAACCTAAACCTAAACCTAAACCAAAACCTAAACCTAAACCTAATCCTAAACCTAAACCTAAACCTAAACCTAATCCTAATCCTAAACCTAAACCTAAACCTAATCCTAAACCTAAACCTAATCCTAAACCTAAACCTAAACCTAATCCTAAACCTAAACCTAAACCTAAACCTAATCCTAACCTAAACCTAAACCTAAACCTAACCTAAACCTAATCCTAAACCTAAACCTAAACCTAAACCTAAACCTAATCCTGATTCCAAAGGAGGAGGTTGTGCTTTTTACAGCTCCTCAATACCTTTCAGCAAAATCGTGGATTCTGCTGAATCCAGTGAAAATGCTGCAACCTCACTAATTGGGGTAGGCAGTGGAACCCTTCAGGCATCAGGGGAGTCAAGCATGGAACTCAAAAGGAGAATTTTGAGGGGTTTGGGGCAGATCAAACTCAGCCCCCAGGAAAACTTGCAGAGGCTGTACAGCCAGCAATGGCTTCCCAGGAAAGGAAAGAGAAAGAAACTGAGGAGTGTTTGAAACTGGCAAGCAAGGACAGAAACACTGTGAGTACTGTGGATTCTGGAACTGAGAAGGGATTTGTGGCTGGACTGGCTTCTTTTAGGGCCAAGGAAATATTAGAAACTCCAGGGAAGGAGATTTTACCAGGAAAAAGCAGCAAAGAAGAAGGGAGGGAGGAATTCTTTCAGTCAGCTCTGAAAGAACAGGGCGTGGCAGCCATGGCAGAAACAGAAACTGCCTGCAAGGGCAGCACAAACTTACTGCAAGGAGAATTAAAAGTGGACTCTGGGCTCCAGAAAGATATCCAGCAAAAAGAAGACATTCAAAATCACCAGGGAATAAACTTTGTGCTGCAAAAAGAAGCAAGCAGCCATTTAGGAAGCAAACAAACTCAGCCAGCAAAACTGAAAGTAAACTCTGGGCTGCTAAAACCTGCTGTCACCATGGAAACAGGCCCTGAGGAGGGGGGAGGAAAAACCCTGGGTCTGGCTACTGCAGAAAACTTTTTGCAAGATTTCTTTTTCTTTAATCAATATAAAGAAACATATTGTTTGAATACAGAAAAACTGGGAGAGTTTTTAGGACTCTTGGAGGAATCTACCCAAGAGTTTGAATTAGAAACTGTTTTCACAGAACCAGAGGAAGTCACAGAATGCTTGCAGAGGGACTTTTATTTGAGAGAAATGCAAAACAGAGCATACTTGGGGGTGGATTCCATCAGAGAGGCCCTCCAGGAGTTAAATGATTATGGCAGGAGCCTGTTGAGGAAGCCAGTGGGGGAAAGAAAGCAAGAGGAGTATGAATCCCTTGTAAATATTGTAACTGGCATCAATGAACAGAATGAGGAAGTTAAGAAAGACCTGCAGGTTTATAAAGAGAGGAAAGGACTTTTATTAGACCAATTTGTTTTCAAAAACAAAGAGGAGAAAAGTAAAGAAAATACAAAGATTAGAAGAGACAGGGAGCCAAAGCTGCGCAGTAAAAAGTTTCTAGTTGAAGAGGCTTTGGATACAAGTAGAGATCGCTCCCCACTTAAACCAGGGAGTTGTTCAGAAGAAGAACTGTGTCCTGTGAGCCTATTCAAAACGAAGCACGCACAGCCTCGCAAGCCAGAGGAGACAGAGAAGGAGGCTTGTGCTGGGCAGCTTGCAGGGACTGTACCCTTTAATCCAATAAAACTTACAAACGAATCTGGAAGTGAGGGAGTGGAGAGACTGGAGGGGCCCTCCTTCCAAGAGCGAAGGGAGAGTGGCATGGAGTGCTCTGGCGTTTCTTCTTTGCTCGCTAGCAGCGAGAGCTCGGGGGAAAGCAGCAGTGAGGAGGAGGAGATGGAGGAGGAAGGCGCTGGGGGTGAATCCCAGAAGAAAAGAGTGACCAGGAAAACAGTGGAAGGAGGAAAAGGTCTCTCCCCAGGGAAAAAAGTCACAAAGGACTATTTAATTGGCCAATATGACACAGATTTCCAAAGCGTGGAGGAGGGAGAAGGGGTAGAGAGGGAGGGAACTCTTTCAGAAGGTTCCAAAAACACAATCCTTTCCCGAGAAAGGCAGATCTCAGCAGCCTGGACGGAATGTTCTACACTCCTTGGAACAAAGCGACCGATATTATTTTGCCAAAAGAATTTGACAAGTACGACACGCTGAAGCTCTGGGGCTACACGGTGGCACACATTGCCCTCCCGGGCTCTAAAGAACGCTTGCCCAGTTTCAGAAAGTACAGCAGAGATAAACTTTGGGGTACCCTAGAGAAGAGCTTTCCTTTGCTAAAATCGGTGCTGTCAGGATTGCGGGTGGAACAGTCTCAGGAGCAGGTGTCCTACGCCAGGACTTTGGCCTTGGAGATTGTCGAGCGTTTGTTACTGGGCAGGAGGCCCAAGACATCTGTTATCGTTCTGCCGGACTGGCTGAGGGAGGACCAATTGACGAAGACCTTTCAAGAGATCCATAGGACCTGGGAATGCGCCCCAGAGAACCAGACTCCTTTGGTTTGGACACAAATGGACAATACGTCCAAGATGGCGAGCAGAGAAGCCTGGATGGAGTGGCTCTTAATGGTCACGGCAGACTTACGACAGCGCAGAAAGATTGCCAAGCAGTCAGGTTTTGATCTGACGGAAGAAAAAGCGAAGGGAACCAGACAAGAGAAAACCAAGGAAAAGTGGAGGAACTGGAAAGAACCGGACCCGGCATTGCGGCTTGAGAGGAGCCCTGCGGGACGTGAGGCCCTGAGTTTCAACCTGGGGGCGTGTGCTACGGTTCCGCCCCCAGAAACCGGTGAGGATCCGAGAGAGGCGAGAGGGAGGAGGGGGGTGCAGAGGATGGGGAGCCATGTCAACGAGAAGGTGCGGGAAATGTAGGACTTAGAGGGACTTTGAGCGACATCAGCGATTCCGACCTTGAACGGAGGGTCTCTGCTAGAGTGAGCAAGAAACCGAGACGGGAGCAAGCTTGGGGAGATAGAGTGGATACGGAAGTGGGACTGGTGGCTGGAGAGGGTGGAAATGGGTTTGGTGTGGGAGAGCAAAGAAAAGGGCTTGGTCAGGAGGGGGGGCTGCGGGGACCCCAATGGAAGATGCTGCCGGTTTGGGTGTTTCTTTCCCTCAGGGAGAACAGAACAACCCCCTTTTGACGACCGAGATGAGAACTAGGGAGCCGGGGGCACGGCCGAAGGGGCTATTGGAAGATACGGATGCCTCCGGTAACGGCCGTTTTCCGACAAGGCCTAGAACGGACTCTGAAACTAATGTGACATCAAAGGGAAAAGTGTAAGTCTAAACCCTCCGCCAGACAGACAAAGAAAGGAGAGGGAGGGAGATGATACACGTGGCGATGACACCCAAGGGGAGGCACCTCGTGGAGCTTCTGCTTACCGCCCGGACTGCCCGGTGGGAGGACTGGTGGCAAACCACAGGAACAAAGAAAAGACAGGACGTATGCTAGCATAGCAGGGCGGGGCACGGGCACTGCTGGACGCTCCAATATTTCGGGCTTGACCGAAGAGGAAGAGGAATATTTAGACAGTTTTTTTCATCAAGCATCAGATGTCAGGAACCCTAGAACGCGCTATGTTGTGCGCTTCAGATATCTGGGGTCAGACCCGGAGAGAGGATCCAGGGCTTATATTTCAAAGAGGCTCCTTAGGGATACTTTGGATGCCCCTAGAGAGGACATTGTGGCGGTGATTCAATTACCAGGGTCTAGGGAAATTGATGTTTGTTTAGCTTCTGAAAAGGTCTACAGAGAGTTCTGGCTGAAGTGCAAAACGGTGAAACGTTTGAGCCCAGAGTTGTTGACTGAATATGAGATGGTCCCGCTGTTAAGGGGGGATACAAAGGTCTTGACCATAAGTTTCAGAACCACCACCATCCCCGCTCAGGATGTAGCTCGGTGGGTGTCTAAATACGCTACCATTTTGTCGGGACCTGATAAGAAGGAAGACGAACAGGGTTATTGGACCGGAGAATATAGGTGTGTGCTTTCTTTTAAGAATGAGGACCCTGAATATAGGCACGGAAAGATACCCAAGTATTTTTTCCTGGGGGCCGATGGGGGATCACCAGATACAGCGGCCAACCTCAGGCTTGCTTCCACTGTGGGTCTTACGATCACCAGAGGCGTTTATGCACCACTCCTTTGTGCTCTCGCTGTGGCGCCAGGGGCCATCCGACGGTGGCCTGTCACAGCAGAATCAGGTGCAACTTTTGTGGTGAATTGGGACACACTTATTTTTGGTGTCCCCAGGCCTATTACAACCAGCAGGATGCTAAAATCTTTGAGAAGGCCCAACAAGTAGCCAGAACGGGGAAAGAAAGAGCTCAGTCCAAGGAACAGACGAGGCTCCTGAGGGACACCTTGAGAGGCAGGGGAGAGGAGTCGCTACCTGAGAAGAGGCAGGAAAACAGAGAGAGTAACCATGGCCCAGGACCTCTACTGGAGAACAGACAGCACGAGACACTGAAAGAAGGAAAAGGTTCCGAATGGAACATAGTACCAGGGAAGGATGTGGGGAGAATAGATGGAGACCCGCAGAGAAAGGAGAAAGTGAGTGAAGAGGCAGTTAGGGGTCATAATAAGTTCTATGTTCTTGCAGAAGAGGAGGGAAGAGTTGAGGAAGAGACTGGGTCAGTCCCTAAGGAATCCAGTGATAGAGAATTGTTGGTGGCTGTCGAGGGGGCGGGAGACTGACAACTTAAACAGGCGGGGGGAGCAAAGGGACAAAGGAGCCTAAGGAGACCAAAGAGCAAAAGGCAGGGAGCGACGAGGAATCCGGTGGTAGACCAGGAAAGTGAGGAAAGTAAAGCAAAAGGAAAGGTGGTGGGAAGTGGAGAGTCAGTAGTAGAGGGACAGGCAGTGCTACTGTCGGGTGGGAGTCCTGAGGGCTCGCCTGAAGAGATGGTGAGAGAGATTGTGATGGAGGAGACATTTGGCAAGGAGTCGGTAGCTTCACCGCTGTTATTTTCGGAAGAAGTAGGAGTTTGTACACAAGAACTCGATGGCAGATTGATGAGGCCTCCTGATGCTGAGTCCGGTCTCTGTTTCCCCCCTCCATTGCCACCCCCTCCCTACCCCGGACCTCCTGATGCCCTCCCCTGCCCTCTTCCATCCCGCCCTCCTGACCCGGATGGCTTGGTGTCCGCTTCATCATCCCTCGTTTCCCCGACCGCTCCAAACCTATCCCATATTAGTGAGACTACACCTTCGGGTTTGCCGGAGGAGGTAGAGAGGAGCCAGTTAGAAACAATGAACCAGAGGGACAGGGAGGCCAGAGAGACGGAGAGCGTGGAGATCGAACTGGACTGAGTAGGTTCCTATGGAGTGGACTGCGCTGGTTTGGATGCTAACAAAACAATGATTTGCCATTATATTATATTATTGAATCAAGAGAAGTTTCCCCAAAATCATTCCTTGTTTGGGAGAGAAAAGAAACCTGTTTTTAATAAGGTTATTTTTAATCAGGTTGGTTTTAATAAGGTTAATTTTATTTTGGGTGATATTTTGGAATTTTGGATAATTTTGGAATTATCACCTGTTTCTCTGATAGTTTAGAATTTAGATCTCTTTGGGCAAAAAAAAAAAAAAAAAAATTACAAACAAACAAAAATGGTGTTCCTGAGAATTACCACCTGGAATGTGAGAGGCCTGAGGATGGCTGAGAGACGAAAGGAGATTCTTCCCCTGCTGGCAAAGATGCCGCACGATGTGGTGGTTTTACAAGAGACTCACCTGGTGAATGAACAGCAACGCTCGCAAGCGCAGAAATTGTGGACAAAAGGACCATCCGTTTGGTCCTACGGGGAGGAAGGTCAGGCAGGCGTGGCGGTTTTGTTTCAAGCGAGACAGGACCTCCATGTCGAATTGTCCTGGAGGCCTTGCCTGGCAGGTTGTTGATTGTTGACTTTAGCCTGGTAGAGATTTTGAGGGATGGGAAGGAGGAAAAGAGACCTTTTCGACTTTGTGGCCTTTACGCCCCCGTAGCGGCATCGCAGCGGAAATCTTTTGGGCACATTTGAAGGGGTATTGCTCCACTTATAGACATTTATTAATCGCAGGGGACTTTAATAATAGGAGCAAATTATCAGACTACTCGAATTATGTGGTTAGGGAGAATAGCGGGGAAAAAATCACCCATTTTAACACCCGAGGAAAGACTCCTTGAGAATTTCTTGTCGGACCGCAATCTCAAAGATAAGGCCTTAGAAGTGGACAATCGGCTGGGATTTTTTCCTCTCCCCTGTAAAAAGGCATTTTTCGATCAATACGGTCAACCGGGAAGTGGGAAGTTTACTTGTTACCAAAAAGGCAGAGCTAGTAGATTGGATAGGATTAGAGCCCCTAAAGATTTAAAGACCCTAGATTGTCAACTGTCAGTCACTCCCTGGTCAGATCATGTTATGCTTTCTATGGAATTGGCTTTGGGTGAAATTCACCCCAGGGGAAACCTCTCTGGAGGCTCCGCCCAAAGACGATTCGTAACGCTGCTTGCAAGGAAGAAATTGCGGCCGTCTTAGCAAACGTGCTGACGTTAGAGGATCTGTATTTTGGAGAATTGTCAAACTGGTGGGAGCGAGCAAAAAAAGTCATCAGGAAAACTTGTCAACATTATGAATACGTCATCAATAGGAAGGATCTGCAGAATTATCAGGTAGCTGTACATCAGTTTCTGAAATGCCACCGGAAGGTCAACCAGGGGTTCCCGGTAAATCAGGATTTGTTGGAGTGGTCTAGAGGAGTTATTAGAGATTTCCAAATCAGACAAAAAATGGGAAAAAAAATTATCAAGATTTTCGAACAAAA
The DNA here is from genome assembly GCA_948474755.1 of Ctenosaura bakeri. Classification (NCBI taxonomy): domain Eukaryota; kingdom Metazoa; phylum Chordata; class Lepidosauria; order Squamata; family Iguanidae; genus Ctenosaura; species Ctenosaura bakeri. The sequence goes on from CAOLHI010004051.1 coordinate 10,657, forward strand.
GGGGCAGTGGTGGACATTGAAGAATGGGCTAGAGCTAGAAGTCCCCAAGCTTCCATTGTTATGGGAGGACTGAGGCGTCACGAGAAGGACTCGGTGAGGTTGGATCCGGCAGGAATGCTGAGCGTGATGCAGGACTTCTATGGGGAATTATATGAGGGCCAGAATATAGGGAGAGACGATATTGAGGGGTTTTTTGATAAGATTCCCGAAACCGTATTACAGAGGATGTATCAAGGATTGTCTCAGCAGGACAGGGATGATCTGGTGGCTCCTGTGACAGAAAAGGAAGTTCAGGATGTCATAGCGCAAGGAAGGAGCAAATCTGCTCCGGGTCCGGACGGACTCGGATGGAGTTTCTACAAGACTTTTGCTAGGTGGCTGGTTCCTCCGTTCACCCGAGTTTTAAATGAGCTCTTGTCCGGGGAAAGCCTGACCGACTCCTTTTATGAAGGTATTTTGATTTTCTTTCCCAAACAAGGAGATTTGACTTTGCCTCAAAATTGGCGGCCCATTGTTTTAACCAACGTGGATTATAGAATACTGGCAAAGGTTTTAAACAACAGATTGACCAAGTTAGTTTCGAGAATTGTTTTGGCTTCCCAAACCAGCGCCGTCCTGGGACGGTCTATGTTGGATTCTCTGTGTTTGTTTCGAGAGGTATTTTATTTGGCCCGAAAAGGAAAATGGGAAGGGAAAATATTGCTGTTAGATCAAACCAAGGCTTTTGATGAGTTCACCATCCCTTTATGTGGGAAGCCCTGGCAAGAAAGGGACTCCCTCTTGATTTTGTTAGGTATGTTCAGTTGTTGTATTTGAAGGCACGAGTGATCCCTCAGATCAATGGGCACAGAGGGGCTCCGATTAGGGTGAGTTCAGGAGTCAGGCAAGGCTGTCCTTTAAGCCCCCTCTTTACGTCCTGATTTTGGATTCTGTTCTCTGCCAAATCCAAGCCGAGGAAAAGATCACGGGTCTGAGAGTCCCTCCCAGCGGGGAACCGTGTCTTTTTCCAGGGAGGTTTCGGTTAAGCGGGTGAAATATGCAACTCACTCAGATGACGTTTCTCTCTTTGTCAACAATGGAGAAGAGATTGTTTCAATTCTGAATGTGTTTGAAGGCTATGAGCGGGCTTCAGGGGCTCAGATTAATTTCCAGAAAAGCCATTTGATCTCTTTCTTTAGAGAGGAAGAAAACTTACTTCTATCTCCAGTGAACATGGGAGCAATGAGACAAGAGACACAATGTGAAAATGAAAGTGTAGAGAAATTGGAGGAGTACAAAATGTTAGGTTTATGGTTTTCAATTAAACTTTTTGGGTGGGAGAAGAATTGGCAGCTTTGGTTAGAGAAATTGAAGGAATGTTTTGAGAAGTGGAAACCATGGAAATTGAATGTTTACCAGAAGGCGGTGTACATCAAGAGTTACCTCATGCCCTTGGCTTTGAATCTGGCCGCAGTCTACCCACCCCCACAAAGCCTGCTGAAGGAAGCGGAAAAACGGGTTTTCCGATTTCTCTGGGGAACGGCCGCTTTCCCCTGCCTCGGGCGGTGGCCTTTAGGAAAACGGAACAGGGAGGCCTCAACCTACCCGCACTGCGCCTAAAGTTTCTGGCTACTTTTCTCAGCCAGAACTTTGGAAAGTGTAGTCAGTGGCTTTGTCAGCAGACAGGCCTAGAGGGATGGGTTGCTCTTTTTGCAGAACATTGGGTGAAGGAGAGTTGGGCCGAGAAGTGGTGGAGAGAGGAACCGGTGCCTTTCCGGGTGACAGCCGCCATGAGACACGCGGGCCCTGACTTCCTCGGGGAGGTCTATGGTCAGATTCAGCAAAACGGGGTCTTGGCGGAGTGGTTTAAGACCAAAGGGGGATCTGTGCGAGATTTGAAGTGTTACGTATACTGGGAAATGGTGGACGTGGTGTTTTTTCAGCCGCAGTTGGAAAAAAATGCCAAGAAGGACCATTTGTCTGTATATTTAAAAGAAGTGCCCAGGAACATCGAATGTTTCACGGACCGGAGGATCCCCTTCGGTCTGTGGGACATTCGATGGAGATTCTACCATCAAATCTATTATTTAAAAGGAAACCAACCGTGGCTGAAGGAAACAGAACAAATATGTCCTAGACTTTTGTGTCAAAGACAAGCCTCCGTTAGTGGAAGTCAAGCTAAGGAGACGACGGAGCACTTTATAAAGGACTGCCCGTCGGCCAAGGAAACTTGGAAGAAGATAGCTGCCGCCCTTGACTGGCCGGACTTGGCGCGACAGCCTTGGGAGGCGGTGGCGTCTGGATTGGAGCCGGAAACCAGAGTCAGGGGACCACATCGATACCGGGGAAAAAGGAAGAGAGGGCATGACGGGAGGCTTGTTCATTTGTTCTGGGTTGTTCCCTGGTCAACCGTAAGACTGGTTAACTTATATGTTTTGCTGGCTTTGGTTTTCCAGAGGAAAAAAGAGTTAGTTACACAGACACAAGCGGACGTTAACGTTGCTGTTCGGTTTGTAGCGAGTAAAGTAAAAACTCTAAGTGAAACAGAAAGAGGCAGGATGTCTTCAAAGAGATGGAAAGAGTTCTGGCCATGGCTGGCAGGAACAACACCTGGCATAACTTGAGCTGTAGGTTATGCACTTATAAGTGAGAATCATAAATATATATAATAGTAATTTTAATTTTAATTTTAATTTTAATTTTAATAATTTTAATAATTTTATAAATCTCATTTTAATTTTAATTTTAATCCTATTTTAATTTCTACCTTAATTATAGTTGGAATTTTAATTGTAATTTTCATAATATTGTTTTCTCTTCTTTATATGAATATAAAAGCATAATATGTGAGAAAGTTTGATAGGGAAATAGGACTTGGAATATTGGTAATAATAAATAATTCTACTGGAATTTGTAAAACTTGTAAAATGATAGGTGTGATTTTTGTAGAAATGTGGAGGTGTGTATATATATATATATATATATATATAAAAATTAATAACTTTTGGTACTTTCTTTGAAGAAGTGTAATATTTTGTAAAATGTGTAATATTTTGAAATATTGTTGTTTCCATAATGTTATTTTGTTATTCCAATTTTTACTTTGAATTTGTAAAAGCAAATGTGTTTGTAGGATGTTAAAATTTTAATAAAATTACTTAAACCTAAAAAAAAAAAAAAATTTCTTAAACCTAACCTTAACCCTATCCCTAATCCTAGCCGTAACCCTAACCCTAGACCTAATCCTCACCCCAGCCATAACCGTAGCCGTAACCTTGACCCAAGCCCTATCCCTAACCCTATCCCTAACCCTCCCCCTACCCCTAACCCTAACCCTAACCCTAATGCTATCACTAATCCTAAGACTAACCCTAACCCTACCTTACCCCAACCCTAACTCTATACCTAACCCTAACCCTAACCAAAGCCCTAGACCTAACCTAGACCTAACCGTAATCCTAACCCTAGCCCTTAGCCCTAACTCTAACAGTAAGAACTAAACCTAACCCTAAACATAACACTAGCCCTAACCCTAGCCCTAAACATAGCCGAAATATGAGCTGTAACTCTAAAATTAGCACTAACTCTAATCCTAGCCCAAACCCTAACCGTAAGATTTAACGCTAACCCGAAACCTAGCCCTAACACAATCTGTAGCCCTAAGTCTAACCCTAAGCCCAAATCCTAGCCCTACCCATATCTCTAGCATTAAACCTAGCCCTAAGCCTGAATGCTAACCCTAACCCTAGCCCTAAAACCTAAACATAATCCTAACCCGTGCAGTAACCCTGGCTCTAAGCCCTAACTGTAACCCTAACCCTAAGCCCGAACCATAGCCCAAACCCAAAACATAGCCCTAACTATAAACCAAGACCTAACCTTATCCCTAACCCTAAGAGGAACACTGATGCTAACCCTACCCAAAATCCTAACTCTAACCCGATCCCTATTCCTAACCCGAACGTAAGAACTAACCTTAAACCTAAAACTAATCATAGTTGTAACAGAAGCCCTAAGCCAACGCTAACCCTAGTGCTAACCCTATACATAACCCTAGGTCTAACCCTAGTCCTAACCCTAAACCTAACCCTCAGCCCGAACCCTAACACTAAGCTTAACCCAAGTGTTACCCTAGCCTAACCCTAACCCTAACTCTAGCCCTTACCCTAACCCTAACCCTAAACTTAACCCTAACCCTGACCCTAACCCTAACCCCAATACTAACTCTACACCTAACCCTAGCCCTAACACTAACCATAGCTCTAACCATAAGCCCTAATCCTAGCCCTAACCCTTACCCTAACCCTAGCAATAACCCTAGCTCTAAACCCTAACCCAAGCTCTAACCGTAACCCTAACCCTAGCCCTAACCCTAAACCTAGCAGTAACCCTAGACAAACACTAACACTAACCCTAGCCCTAACCCTAACCCTAACCCTAGCCGTAACCCTAACCCTAACCCTAGCCGAAACCCTAGCCCTAAGCCCTAAACCTAACCCTAGCCCTAACACTAGTCTGTACCCTAAGCCTAAACGGAGCCCTACCCCTAGCAATACCCATAACCCCTAACAATAGCCATAGCCCTGTTAGCCCTAACCCTAGCCCTAGCCCTAAGAGGAACATTGACCCTACCCCTACCCCTAATCCTGACCTGAACCCTATCCCTAACACAAACCCAAACCCTAAGCATAACCCTAAACCTAGCCCTAAGCCCTAACCATAAACGTAAGACCTAAACCTAACCCTAACCGTAACTCTATTCCTAAACCTAATCCTAGCCCTAACCCTTATCCTATTCCTAATCCTATCCTGAACCCTAATAATACACCTAACCGTTATCTTAACCCTAACCCTAGTCGTAACCCTAGCCCTAAGGTCTAATCCAAACCCTAACCGTAACCCTAGCCCTAACACTAGCACTAACCCTAACCCTAGCCCTAATCCTAAGCCTAAACCTAACCCTAGCCCTAACCCTAACCATGAGCCCTAACACTAGCCCGAACCCTAACCCTAAACCAAGACCAAGTCCCAGTCATAGTCAACCCCCCATCCTAGCACTAGCCCTAACGTTAGCCCTACCGCTACCACTAATCCTAACCCCAACCTTAACACTATAACCGATGCTAACTATAAGTCTAGCCCTAACCCTAACCCTAACCCTAACCCTAGCCCTAAACCTAACCCTAAACTAATCCGTATCCCTGAGCCCTAACACTAGCCCAAACCCTAAATCTACCCCTAACTCTAAGCCGTAACCCTAGCCCTAACCCTAACCCTCGCCCTCACATTAACCCTAGCCCGAACCCTATCCCCATCCCTATCCCTAACCCTAACCCTACCACTAACCATAGTCCTAACCACAGCCCTAAGACTAAGGGTAAACCTAACCCTAACCCTAGCCTTACCCTTAGCACTAAATGGAACTGTAACCCTAATCCTAGCCCTAAACCTAGCCCTAACCTGAACCGCTAACCCTAGGCCTAATTGCAACTCTAGCCCTAACCATAACCTTAACCCTAACCATAAGACTAGCTGTAATCCCTAATCCTAGCCCTAACCTTAAACCTAACCCTAGCCCTAATACTCACCCTCACCAGAAACGTAACCCTAACACTAAACCCAACCCTAGCCGTAAAACTAACCCTAACCCTAACCCTAGCCCTAAACCTAACCCTAAACTAATCCGTATCCCTGAGCCCTAACACTAGCCCAAACCCTAAATCTAACCCTAACTCTAAGCTGTAACCCTAGCCCTAACCCTAACCCTCGCCCTCACATTAACCCTAGCCCGAACCCTATCCCCATCCCTATCCCTAACCCTAACCCTACCACTAACCATAGTCCTAACCACAGCCCTAAGACTAAGGGTAAACCTAACCCTAACCCTAGCCTTACCCTTAGCACTAAATGGAACTGTAACCCTAATCCTAGCCCTAAACCTAGCCCTAAGCTGAACTGCTAACCCTAGGCCTAATTGCAACTCTAGCCCTAACCATAACCTTAACCCTAACCATAAGACTAGCTGTAATCCCTAATCCTAGCCCTAACCTTAAACCTAACCCTAGCCCTAATACTCACCCTCACCGGAAACGTAACCCTAACACTAAACCCAACCCTAGCCGTAAAACTAACCCTAACCCTAACCCTAACCCTAAACCTTAACGCTAGCCCTAACCCTAACCCTAGATGTAACCCTAATCCTTTCTCTACCCTAGCCCTAACCCTAACCCTAACCCTATAGCTAACACTAGCCGTAACCCTAACCCTAGACCTAAACCGAATCCTAACCCAAAGCCTAGCTGTAACCTTCAGCCTATGTCTATCCCTAACCCTATCCCTAACCCTACCCCCTAATCCTAACCCTAACCTTAACCCTATCCCTAATCCTATCCCTAAACCTAATACTAGCCATAACCCAAAGCTTAACCCTAACCCTAGAATTAACTTTAGCAATAAGGCCTAACCTGAACCCTAGCCCTAACCCTAGCCCTAACCCTAGCCCGAATCCTAACCCTAACCCTAACCCTAGCTGTAACACTAACCCTAGCTCAAACCCCAGCCCTAAACCTAACCCTAAACTTAAACCTAACCCTAACTCGAGCCCTAACACTAGCCCGAACCCTAACCCTGAATGAAGCCCCACCCATAGGCATAATCATATCCCGCATCCTAGCCATAGCCCTAACCTTGACCCTAGCCCTAACCCTAACCATAGCCCTAACCTTAACCCTTAGCCTTAACAATAGCCATAAACCTAACCCGAGCCCTAACGCTAATACTAACCCTAACCCTGGCCGTAACCCTAGCCCTAAATCTAGCCCTAAGCCTAACCCTAAACCTAGCCATAACCCTAACACTAATCCTAGAACTAAAGCTAACCTCAACCCTAACTGTAGTCCTAAACCTATCCCTAACCCTATCCCTACCCCTACCCCTACCCCTAATCCTACCCCTGGCCCTAACACAAACCGTAGCCCTAACCCTAACCTTAAACCCTAATCCTAGTCTGAACCCTAACCCTAAACTTCGCCATAACCGTAGCCCTAAACCTATCCCTAAGCATGAATGTTAACCCTAGCTCTAAACCTAACCCTAACCCTAACCCTAACCCTAACCTAGCAGTAACTGTAGCTTTAAGCCCTAACCCAAGCCCTAATCCTAGCCTTAGCAGTAACCTAACCCTAACGCTAAGCCAGAACCCTAGCACAAACCATAAACCTAGCTCTAAACCTAACGCTAGCCCTAACCCTAACCATAGCCCTAACCTTAACTCTGAATCCTAAACCTAGCCCTAACCCATACCCGAGTACGAAACCTAATCCTAACACTAACCATGGCCGTAACCCTAGCCCTAAGCCCTAAACCTAACACTAGCCCTAACACTAGCCCGAACCCTAATCCTAAACTGAGCCCCAGCCCTAGCCATACACATACCCCTAACCCTAGCCCTAGCCTTGTTAGCCCTAAGCTGAGCCCTAGCCCTAAGCGTAACACTGACCCTACCCCTACCCCTAATCCTAACTCTGTCCCTGAGCCTATCACTAACACTACCCATGATCCTAAACCTTATGCTATCCCTAACACTAATCCTAAGCCTAAGCGTAATGTAAACCCTAGCCCTAAGCCTAACCATAAGACCTAACCCTAACCCTAGACCTAATCCTAACCCTAGACCTAACCTTAACCGTAAGACCTAACCCTAACCCTAACTCTAACCTTAGTCCTAACCCTAACCCTAATACTAGACCTAAAACTAACTGCAACCCAAACCCTAGCCCTAACCTTAGCCCTAGCCCTAACCCTAGCCCTAAGCCCTAACCCTAACCATAAGAACTAACTCTAACCCTAACCCTAGCCCTAACCCTAGCCCGAACACAAGCCGTAACCCTAAACCTAGCACTAACCCTAGCCCTAGCCTTAACCCTAAGCATAAGATCTAACCCTAACCCTAACCCTAGCTCTAAGCCCTAACCCTATCCCCAACACTAACCCTACCCCTAACGCTAGCCCTAACGTTAACCTCAGCTCTAACCCTAAAACCTAATCCTAGCCCTAACCCTTACCCTAATCCTAGCCATAAACCTGGCCCTAAACCCAGCCCTCAGCCAAAATGCTAAACCTAGCTCTAACCCTAAACCTAACCATAACCCTAACCCTAGTAGTAAACCTAGCTCTAAGCCCTAACGCAAGCTCTAACCATACCCCTAACCTTAGCCCTAGCCCTAACCCTTTCCCTAAGCCCTTACCCTAGCCCATACCCTAAACATAGCTCCAACCCTAACCCGAGCAGTAAACCTAGACCGAACCCTAACCATAACACTAGCCCTAACCCTAACCCTTGCGCTAACCCTATTCCTAATCCTAACCCTAACTCTAGCCCTAACCCTAGCCTGTACTGTAACCCTAAACCCAGCCCCATCCCTAGGCATACTCATACCCCTAGCCATACCCCTGTTAGCCCTAACCGTAGCCTTAGCCCTAAGAGCAACACTGACACTAACCATACCCGTAATCCTAACCCTTACCAAATCTGTAACCCAAACCCTAACCCTAAGCGTAACCCTAGCACTTAATTCTATATTTCTAATTAAGAATGAAATTATTATAATAATAATGAGTATAATGAGAATGAGATCTAGAGATAGGTAACAAAAGTATATAAGTAGTATAATATAGAATATGCTGAATAAGTATATGATTGTAATGGTATTCGAGAGAAATAAGCTTGTCTTTGTTGAAATTTCTTTTTTTACTATTATTTGTATCACATGGTGTTTTATTTTTTTGTTCTGTTTTTTTATAATCAATAAAAATTTAATAAAAACTAAAAAAAATAACCCTAGCGCTAAGCCCTAACCAAAAACATAAGACCTAACCCTAACACTAACACTAACCATAGCTGTAACCGTAGACCTAAGCCCTAACCCTAGTCCTAACCCTAACCCTTACCCTAACCCTAGCCCTAAAGCTAAGCATACCCCTAACCCTAACCCTATTCCAAACCCTAATACTACCCCTTACCCTAATCTTAACCCTAACCCTAGTCGTAACCCTAGCCCTAAGGCCTAACCTGAACCCTAGCCCTATCCCTAACCCTAACACTACCCCTAATCCAAACCCTAAACCGAACGCTATCCCTATTCCTAACCCTGATCGCTAACCCTAGCCATAACCTAACCCTAGATCAAACCCTAGCCCTAAGCTGAACCCTAAATCTAAATCTAAATCTAAATCTAACCCTAACCCTATCCCTAAACCTATCCCTATCCCTAAACCCTAACACTAGCTTAAAACCTAACCCTAACCCTAACACTAACTCTAAGCCCTAACCCTAGCCAGAACCCTAACACTAGCACTCACCCTAAACCTAACCCTAACCCTAGCCCTAAACCTAACCTAACCCTAACCTTAACCCTATCCCCTTCCCTATCCCTAACTCTAACCCTAACATTTACCCTACCACTAACCATAGTCCAAACCCCAGCCCTAAGACTAAGTGTAACCCTAACTATAGCCCTAGCCTTAACCTTAGCACTAAATGTAATTGTAACCCTAAACCTAGCCCTAAACCTAACCCTAACCCGAACCGCTAACCTTAGGCCTAACCGAAAGTCTAGCCCTAACCCTAACCCTAAGACTAGCTCTAATCCCTAACCCTAGCTCTAATCCCTAACCCTAACTCCAACTCTGAGCCTAAACCCGAAACGTAACCCAACGTAACCCAACCCTAGCCGTAAACCTAGCCCTAAACCTAACCCCAACCTTAAGCCCTAGCACTAGCCTTAATCCTGACCCTAGACCTAGCCCTAACCCTTTACCTAACACTAGACCTAACCCTAACTCTAACCCTAAACCTTGCCCTAACCCTAGCCCTAGCCCTAGCCCTAACCCTAGCCCTAAGTGGAACACTGACGCTAACCCTACCCCTACCCCTATCCCTATCCCTGACTCTATCCCTAACACTACCCCAATCCTAACCCTAACACTATCCCTAACCCTAACCCTAAGCGTAACCCTAACCCTAGCCCTAAGCCCTAACCTTAACCGTAAGATCTAACCCTAACCCTAACCCTGGACCTAACCCTAGCACTAACCGTAGCCCTACCCCTAACCGCAAGACCTAACCCTAACACTAACCGTAGCCGTAACCGTAGCCCCAAGCTCTAATCCTAACCCTAGTCCTAACTCTAAGCCTAACCCTAACCCTAACCTTCAGCCTGAACCCTAGCACTAAAAATAACACTAGCCCTAAGTGTAACCCAAATGCTACCCCTGGTCCTAAACCTAACCATAACTCTTGCCCTAAGCCCTAACCCTAACCCTAACCCTCACCCTAACACTAAGCCTAGCCCAAGTCGCAAACCTGGCCCTAACCCTAAACCTAAGCCTAAGCTCTAACCTTTGCCCAAACCCTAACCCTAGCCCTAAACCCAACCCAAGAGCTAACCCTATCTCTAACCCTAGCCCTAACCCTAACTATATACATAAAACTAGACCTATCCCTAACCCAAATCTCAGATCTAACATAGCCCTAACCTTAACCCTAAACATTGCCCAAAGCCCTAACCCTAACTGTAAGACCTAACCCCAACTCTAACTCTAACCCTAGCCCAAACACTAGCCCTAACACTAGCTGTAACCCTAAACCTAGCCCGAAACCTAGTCCTAACCCTAACCCTTCCTCAAGCCTTCACCTAGCCCTAACCCTAACCCTAACCCTAGCCCTAACACTAACCCTAGCCCTAACCCTAAAGCTAAACCCTAATCCTAGCCGTAACCATAACCCTAACCCTAGCCGTAAACCTAGCCCTATCCCCAACCCTAAGCCCGAACGCTAACCCTAGCCCTAAGCCATTAACCTAGCCCTAAACCTGGCTTTAATCATAACCCTAACCAAAGCCATAACCCTAGCTCTAAACCCTAATCCAAGCTGTAAGCGTAACCCCAACCCTAGCTGTAAACCTAGCCTGAAACCTAAACCTAACCCTAAACCCTAACCCTAGCCCTAACCCTAAGCCTAGACATAAGCCTCACCCTAGCTCTAACCCTAATACTAGCTGTAACTCTAGCCCTAAAACTAGCCCTAAGCCCAAATTCTAACCCTAGCCCTAACCCTAACCCTAACTATAACCCTAACGCTAGCAGTAACCCTAGCTCTAAGCCCTAATCCAAGCTCTAATCGTAACCCTAACCCTAACCCTAGCCATAACACTAACACTAACACTAACGCCAAGCCCGAAACCTAACCCAAACCAAAAACCCAGACCTAACCCTAACCCTAGAAGTAACCCTAGTGCTAACCCTTACCCTAACCCTAACTCTAGTCCTAAACCTAACCATTGCATTAACTCTAACCATAACCCTAATCCTAGCCCTAAGCCCAAACCCCAGCCCAAACATAACCCTACTCATAACCCTAGCCCCAACACGAACCGTTGCCCTAGACATAAACCTCACCCTAGCCCCAAACCTAAACCTATCCCTAACACTAACCCTAGACATAAACATAGCCCTAACCCTAAACGTAACCCTAAGTCCCAACCCTAGCCCTAACCCTAACACTAGCCCTAACCCTAACCCTAGACATAATTCTAACCCTAGCCCTAACCCTAGCCCTAAGCCTAAACCAAGCGGTACCTCTAGCTCTAAATCCAACTGTAAATCTAGCCCTAACCCTAAACCTAAACCTATCCCTAACCCTAGCCGTAACCCTAACCCTAATCCTAGACCTAAACCTAATTTAGCCCTAACCCTAGCCCTTGACCCTATCACTAACCATATCTCTAATCCTTCCCCTAATCCTAACCCTAACCATAATGCTATCACTAACCCTAAGCCTAACCCAAACCCTAGCCTTACCCTAACTCTACACCTAACCCTAGCCTTAATCATAGCCCTAACCCTAGACCTAACCTAACCCTAACCTTAAGCCTAACCCTAGCCCTAAGCCTAACAGTAAGAATTAAGCATAACCCTAAAACTAGCCCTAACTCTAGCCCTAAACCTAGCCCGAACTCAAACAGTAACCCTAAACCGAACAATAACCCTAACTCTAGCCCTAACCCTATCCCTAAACCTAGCAGTAACACTAACCCTAACCCTAGACCTAAACCTAACCCCAACCCTAACCGTAGCCCTAATATTGACCGTAGTCTGAACCCTAACCCTATCCCTAACCCTATGCCTAATCCTAAACCTAACCTTAACACTATCCATAACCCTAAGCTTTACCCTAACCCTAGTCCTAACCCTAACTCTATACCAACCCTAACACTGATTATAGCCCTAATCCTAGACCTAACTAGCCCTAACCTAATTCCTAACCCTAGCCCTGAGCCCTAACCCTAACAGTAAGAACTAACCCTAACTCTAACCCTAAACCTAGCCGTAACCCTAACCCTAGCCCAAACCCTAGCCCTAACCCTAAATGTAACCCTAACTCTAACCCTAGCCATAACACTAGCTGGAACCCTAACCCTAAATCAAGCCCGAGTCCTAGTCATAGTAATACCCACCACCACAGCCCTAGCCCTAATGTTAGCCCTAACCCTACGCCCTAGCCCTAAGCTGAACACTACCCCTACCCATAATCCTAAACCTAACTTTACCCCTATAACTGACGCTAACCCTAACCCTAGCCCTAACCCTAATCCAAGCTCTAACCCAAACCCTAAACCTATCCATATCTCTAAGCCCTAATGCTAGCCTAAACCCTAACCCTAACAATAACCCTAAGCCCTAACCGTAGCCCGAACCCTAACCCTAGCACTCACTCTAACCCTAACCCTAACTGTAGCCCTAAACCTAACCCAAACTGTAACCCTATAGCGATCCCTATCCCTAGTCCTAACCCCAGCCCTAAGACTAAGTGTAACTCTAACCGTAACCCTAGTCTTAACCTTAGCACTAAATATAACTGTAACCGTAACCCTAGCCCCAAACCTAGTACTAACACGAACCACTAACCCTAGGCCTAACCGCAACTCTAGCCCTAACCCTAACCCTAACCATAACCCTAACCCTAAGACTGGCTCTAATCCACAACCTTAGCCCTAACTCTAACCCTAGCCATAAACCTAGCCCTAAAAATAACCCTAACCCTAAGCCCTAGCACTAGACCTAAACCTGACCCAAGACCTAGCCCTAACCCTTGCCCTAACCCTAGCCCTAACTCTTACACTAACCCTAGCCCTAGCCCTAAGCGGAACACTGACGCTAACCCTACCGCTAATCCTAACCCTAACCCTAATCCTATCCATATCGCTGACCTTCTACCTACCACTACCCCAATGCTAACCCTAATGCTATCCCTAACCCTAATACTAACCCTAGCCCTAAGCCTAACCCAAGCGCTACCCCAGCTCCAAATCCAACCCTAACTCTATCCCTCACCCTAACCCTAATCCTATCCCTCACCCTAGCCGTAACCCTAACCCTAAACCTAAACCTAACCCAACCCTAACCGTAGCCCTAACCTTGACCCTAGCCCTATCACTAACCATATCTCTAATCCTATCCCTAATCCTAACACTAATCCTAACGCTATCCCTAACCTTAACCCTTACACTAAACCTAACCTTAACCCTAACTCTATACCTAAGCCTAACCCTAATCATAGCCCTAACCCTAGACCTAATCTAGCCCTAACCTTAATTCTAACCCTAGTCCTAAACCCTAACCCTAACAGTAAGAACAAAAGCTAACCCTAACCCTAACACTAGCCCTAACCCTAGCACGAACATGAGACGTAACCCTAAACAGAGCACTAACCCTAACCCCAGCCCTAACCCTAACCATAAGATCTAACCCTAACCCTAACTCTAGCCCCAACTCTAACCCTAACCCTATCCCTAATCCTAGCCTCAACACTAACCCTAAACCTAGACCTAAAGATAACCCCAATCCTAACCGTAGCCCTAACCTTGACACTATCCCTATCCCTAAACCTACCCCTAATCCTAACACTAAAAATAATGCTATCCCTAACGCTAAGCCTAACCCTAATCCTAGCCCTAAACCTAACTCTATACCTAAATGTAATCCTAATCATAGCCCCAACCCTAGACTTAACCTAGCCCTAACCTTAATTCTAACCCTAGCCCTAAGCCCTAAACCTAACAGTAAGAACTAACGCTAACCCTAACCCTAAAAATAGCCCTAACCATAGGCCTAACCCTAGGCCGAACACGGGCTGTAACCCTAAACCTAGCACTAGCCCTAACCCTTGCCCTAACCCTAATGGTAACTTCTATCCCTAACCCTAACCCTAGCTCTAAGCCCTACCCCTAGCCCCATCACTAACCCTACCCCTAACACAAACCACAGCCCGAACCCTAATCCTAAACTCTAATCCTAGCTCTAACCCTAACCCTAACCGTAGCCATAACCCTAGCCCTAAACCTAGCCCTAAGCCCGAATGCCAACCCTAGCCCAAAACCTAAGCCTAACCATAACCCTAACCCTAGCAGTAACCCTAGCTCTAAGCCCTAATCCAAGCCCTAAGCGTAACCCTAACCCTAGCGCTAACACTAACCCTAACCCTAAGCTCGAAATCTAGCCCAAAACCTAACCCTAACCCTAACCCGAGCAGTAACCCTAGTCCTACGGCTAACCCTAACCCTAACCCTAGCACTAACTGTAACCCTAGCCCTAGCCCTAACCCATAGCCCTTACCTTAACACTTAGCTCTAACCCTAGCCATAACCCTAACCCGAGCAGTAACCCTAATCCTAATCCTAACCCTGACTGTAACCCTAGTTCAAAATCTAGCCCTAAAACGGAATGCTAACCCTAACCCTAACCCTAAACCTAACCCTAACCCTACCCCAACACTAACCCTACCCCTACCCCTAGCCCTAACACAAACCGTAGCCCTAACCTAACCCTAAGCCCTAATCCTAGCCCTAACCCTAACCCTAACCCTAGCCGTAACCATAGCCCTAACCCTAGCCCAAAGCCCTAGCCCTAAACCTAACCATAACCATAACCCTAGTAGTAACCTAGCTCTAAGCCCTAAACCAATCCCTAACCTTAACCCTAACCCTAGCCCTAACCCTAAACTTAACCCTAATGCTAAGCCCGAACCTTAGCCCAAACCATAAACCTAGCCCTAACCCTAACCCTAGAAGTAAACCTAGTGCTAACCTAACCCTAACCCTATCCCTAACCCTATCCCTCATCCTAAAGCTCACCCTAACCATAGCCCTAACCTTAACTCTGAGCCCTAACCCTAGCCGAGGCTACAGTTACAGCTATGGTTAGTGTTAGGGTTAGTTTTAGGTCTTACATTTAGGGTTAGGGATAGTGTTAGGATTAAGGCTAGGGTTAGGGATAGGGATAGTGTTAGGTTACCCGAGACCTAACCCTAATCCTGGCTGTAACCCTAGCCCTAACCCCTAACCCTAACCCTAGACTGAACACTACCCCGAACCCTAACGCTAAACTGAGCTCCAGCCTTAGCCATACTCATACCCATAACCCTAGCCCTAGCCCTGTTAGCCCTAACCCTAGCCCTAGCCTTAACTCTAACCCTAAGTGTAACCTTAACCCTAGCCATAAGCCCTAACCGTAACCGTAAGACATAACCTTAACCCTAACCCTAGACCAAACCCTAGCCGTAACACTACCCCTAGACCTAACCCTAACCATAAGACCTAAACCTAACACTAACACTAACCATAGCGCTAACCGTAGCCTTAAGCCCTAACCCTAACCCTAGGCCTAGACCTAACCCCAACCCTAGCCCTAACCCTAACAATTGCCCTTACCCAAAAGCTATCCCTAAGCTTAGCTGTAACTCTGGTCCTAAGACCCAACCCTAACCCTAGTCCTAATGCTAGCCTGATCCCTAACCCGAAACCGAGCGCCAGCCCTAGCCTTACTCATACCCCTAACCCTAGCCCTAGCCCTGTTAGCGCTAACCCTAGCCCTACCCCTAAGAGGAACACCGACCCTACCCCAACCCTAACCCTAGCTGTAACCCTAACCCTAGCCCAAACCCTTGCCCGAACCCTAACCCTAGACCTAACCCAAATCCCTAATCCTAGCCCTAACCCTAACACTAAACTTATCCCTATCCCAAAGCCCTAACATTAGTTGAAACCCTAAGCCTAAGCCTAACTCTAAGCCCTAACCCTAGCCCTAGCCCTAACCCTAATCCTAGCCCTCACCCTAACCTTAGCTCGAACCCTATCCCCATCTCTATCCTTATATCTAACCCTAACAATAACCCAAACCCTACCACTAACCATAGTCCTAACCCCACCCCTAAGACTAAGTTTAAGACTTACCCTAACCCTAGCCTTAAGCTTAGCACTAAACTTAACTGTAACCCTAACCCTAGCCCTAACCCTAGCCCTAACCCAAACGGCTAACGCTAGGCCTAACCTCAACTCTAGCCATAACCCTAACACTAACCCTAAACCTAAGACTAGCTATAATCCCTAACTCTAGCCCTAACCCTAACCCGAGCCATATGACTCAGCCTAGCCCGAAACCTAACTCTAACCCTAAACCCAACCCTAGCCGTAAACCTAGCCCTTATCCTAACCCTAACCCTAAGCCCTAACATTAGCCCCAAACCTGACCCTAGACCTAACCCTAACCCTTGCCTTAACCCTCGCCCTAATCCTAACCCTAACCCAAGCCCTAAGCCCTAACCCTAGCCCTAACCATAACCCTAACCATAACCCTATCCCTAACCCTCACCCTAAAACGAAGCCTAACCCACATTGTAAACCTAGCTCTAAACCTAACCCTAACCTTAAGCTCTAACCCTAGCTCTAACCCTCGCCCTAACCCTAACCCTAACCCTAGCCCTAACCCTAGCCCTAACCCTAACTCTATACCTAAACCTAGCCCTAACCCTAACCCTAACCCTAACCTTAACCATTACCCAAGCCTTAACCTAGCCCTAACC
Organism: Ctenosaura bakeri; assembly: GCA_948474755.1. Classification (NCBI taxonomy): domain Eukaryota; kingdom Metazoa; phylum Chordata; class Lepidosauria; order Squamata; family Iguanidae; genus Ctenosaura; species Ctenosaura bakeri. The sequence continues at coordinate 27,554 of CAOLHI010004051.1, forward strand.
CTAACCCTGGCTCTAAGACCTAACCCTAGCCTAAACCCTAACCTTAACCCTAAACCTAGTCCTAACACTAACCCTAGCCCTAATCCAAAGCCCTAATCCTAGCACTAACCATTACCCTAACCCTAGCCGTGAACCTAGCCCTAACCCCAGCCCTAACCCCAAATGCTAACTCTAGCCCTAAGCCGTTACCCTAGCCCTAACCCTAACCCTAACCATAACCATGGCCATAACCCTAGCTCTAACCCCTAATCCAAACTGTAGCCATAACCCCAACCTCAGTTGTAAACCTAGACCGAAACCTAACCCTAACCCTAAGCCCTAACCCTAACCCTAGATCTAACCCTAAACCTTGCCATAACCCTAGCCCTAACCCTAGCCCTAACCCTAATCCTAGCCCTAAGCCCAAACCCTAGCCCTAACCATAACCCTAACAATAACCCCAGCCCTAACCGTAACCATAGCCCTAACCCTAACCATAGCCCTAGACCTAAGCCTCACCCTAGCCCCAAACTTAACCCTATCCCTAACACTAACCCAAGCCATAAACCTAGCCCTAAACCTAAATCTAACACTAAGTCCAAAATTAGACCTAACCCTAACCCTAGACCCAACTGCAACCCTAGCCCTAACCCTAGCCCTAACCCTAACCCTAACCCTAACCCTAACTGTAACCTTCAGCTCAAACTCTAGCACTAACACTAGCCCGAAGCCTAACCCAAGCGCTACGCCTAGCTCTAACCCTAACCTTAACTCCGGCCCTAACCCTAACGCTAACCCTATTCCTAACCGTATCCCAAACCCTACCTCTAATCCTAATCTTAACCCTAATGCTATCCCTAACCATAAGCCTAACCCTAACCCTAGCCCTAACCCTAAACCTAACCCTAAGCCCAAACCCTAGACCAAAACCTAAAACTAAACCTAACCCTAACCCAAGGAGTAACCCTAGTCCTAAGGCTAATCCAGACCCTAACCCTAGCCCTAACCCTAAGCCTAACCCCAACCTTAAAAGTAACCATAGCCATTACAATAGCCCTAAAATCTAACCCTAACCATAGTCCTAATCCTAACCCTAATGCTATCCCTAAACCTAGCCCTAGCACTAATACGAGCCCTAACCCTAATCTTAACCACAACCCTAGCTGTAACCCTAGCAATAAGGCCTAACCTGAACCCTAGCCCAAACCCGAGCCCTATCCCTAACCCTAGTCCTTATCCTAACCCTAACCCTAACCCTAGCTCTAGCCCTAACCCTAACCTTGAACCCTAACCCTAGCCCTAACCCTGCCCCAGCCCTAACCCTAACCCTAGCTGTTATCCTAACCCTAACCCTAACTGTAGCCATAACCCTAACCTGAGCCCTAAATTCTAACTCTAATCCTGGCCATAACCTTAGCCCTAAATCTAGCCCTAAGTCCAAATGCTAACCCTAACCCTAAACTTAACCCTAACCCTAGCCATAACCCTAATCCTAACCCTAGACCTAAACCTAACCCCAACCATAATCATAGCCCTAACCTTGACCCAAGCCCTATACCTAACCCTATGTCTAACACTACCCCTCATCCTAACCCAAACCCTAACTCTATCTGTAACTCTAAGCCTAATCCTAAACCTAGCCTTAACCCTAACTCTATGCCTAACCCTAGCCCTAACCACAGCCCTAACCCTAGCCCTAACCTAGCCCTAACCTTAATCCTAACCCTAGCCCTAAGCCCTAAACCTAACCATAAGAACTAACCCTAACCCTAACACTAGCCCTAATTCTAGCCCTAACCCTATCCCGAACACGAGCCGTAAACCTAAACCTAGCACTAACCCTAACCCTAGCCCTAACTCTAACCGTAAGATCTAACTCTAAACCTAACCCTACCTCTAAGTCTTAAGCTCAGCCCCAACACTAACCCAACACCTAACCCTAGCTTTAAGACAAACCGTAGCCCTAACCCTAAACATAAGCCCTAATCCTAATCCTAACCCTAACCCTAGCCGTAACCCTAGCCCTAGCCCTAAATCTAGCCCTAAGCACGAAAGCTAACTCTAGCCCTAAACATAACCCTAACGATAGTAGTAACCCTAGCTCTAAGGTCTAACCCAAGCTCTACCCGTTACCCTAACCCTAGCCCTAACAGTAACCCTAACCCTAACGTTAAGCCCTAACCCTAGCCCAAACCATAAACCTATCCCTAACCTTAGCCCTAACCCTAACCATAGCCCTAACCTTAACTCTGAGCCCTAACCTTAGCCCTAACCCATACCTGAGCCCAAAACCTAATCCTAACACTAACCCTGGCGGTAACCCTAGCCCTAAGACCTAAACCTAACACTAGCCCTAACACGAGCCCTCACACTCACCCTAAACCGAGCCCCAGCCCTAGCCATACACATACCCCTAACTTTAGCCCTAGCCCTGTCTGACCTAAGCCGAGCCCTAGCCTTAAGTGGAACACTGACCCTACCACTACCCCTAATCCTAACCCTAACCCTATCCCTGACCCTATCCTTAACACTACCCCTAACCCTAACCCTAAACCTAACCCAATCCCTAACGCTAACCCTAATCCTGAGCATAACCCAAACCCTAGCCCCAAGCTCTAACCCTAACTGTAAGACCTGACCTTAACCCTAACACTAGATCAAATCCTAGATCCTAACCCTAGCCCTAATCCTCACTGTAAGACCTAACCCTAACCCTAACACTAACCATAGCCATAACTGTAGCCCTAACCCTGACACTAGTTCTAGCCCTAACCCAAACCCTAACCCCATCCCTAACCCGAGACATAACCCTAACCCAAACCAAAGCCCTAACCTTAACCCTGAGCCCTAATCCTAGCCCTACCCCTAACCTGAGCCCTAACCCTAACCCTAAACCGAACCCTAGCTGTAACCCTAGCTGAAAGCCCTAACCGTAACTCTAGCCCTAACACTAGCCCGAACCCTAACCCTAAACCCAGACCCAGGCCTAGCCATACTCATACCACTAACCCTATTCCTAGCCCTGTTAGCCCTAACCCTAGCCCTAGCCCTAATAGGAACACTGACCCTAACCCTACCCCTAATCCTAACCGTAACACTATCCCTAACCCTAACCCTAACCCTAAGCGTAACCCTAACTGTAGCCCTAAGCCCTAACCATAACAGTAAGACCTAATGCTAACCCTAACCCTAGAACTAACCCTAGCCCTAGCCCTAACCCTAACCCTAACCATAGCCCTAACTCTAACCCTAAACCAATCCCTATTCCTAAGCCCTAAAACTAGCCCAAACTCTAACCCTAAACCTAACACTAACGCTAAGCCCTAACCGTAGCCCTAACCCTAACCCTACCCCTCAACCCAACCCTACCCTGAACCCTATCCCCATCCCTATCCATAATTGTAACCCTAACCTTAGCCCTACCACTAGCCATAGTCCTAACCGCAACCCTAAGACTGAGTGTAATCCTAACCCTAAACCTAGCCTTAACCTTAGCACTAAATGTAGCTGTAACCCTAACCCTAGACCTAAACAAAGCCCTAACTCTAACTGCTAAACCTAGGCCTAACCGCAACTCTAACGCTAATGCTAACCCTAACACTAACCCTAAGACTAGTCCTAATCCCTGGCACTAGCCCTAACCCTAACCCTAGCAGTAACCTTAACCCTAACCTTAGAACTAAACGTAAGCCCAACCCAAACCCTAGCCCTAACCGTAACCCTATCCCTAACCCTATCCCTACCCCTACCCCTAATCCTAACCCTAACGCTATCCCTAACCCTATCCCTAACCCTAATAGTAGCCATAACCCTAATCTTAACCTTAACCCTAGCCATAACCAAAGCAATAAGGCCAAACCTGAACCGTAGCCCTAACCCTAGCCCTAACCCTAGCCCTAACCGTAACCCAAACATGAGCCGTAACCCTAAAACTAGCATGACCCCTAGCCCTAGCCCTAACCCTAACCGTGAGATCTAACCCTAACCCTAGCTCTAAGCCCTAACCCTAGCCCTAGCCCTAACACAAACCGTAGTTCTAACCATAACACTAAGCCCTAATCCTATCCCTATCCCTAATCTTAGCCATAACCCTAGACCTAAACCTAGCCCTAAGCTCAAAGGCTAACCCAAGCACTAAACCTAACCCTTACCATAAACGTAACCCTAACAGTAACCCTAGCTTTAAGACCTAATGCAAGCCCTAAATGTAATCCTGACCCTAGCCCTAGCCCTAGCCCTAACCCTAACCCTAGCAGTAACCCTAGTCTTAATGCTAACCCTAACCCTAGCCCTAGCCCTAACCCTAACCCTGGTCCTAACACTACCCTAACCGTAGCCCTAACCTTAACCCTCAGCCCTAACCCGAGCCCTAACCCTAATCCTAACATTAACCCTGGCCATAACCCTAGCCATAAAGCCCTAACCTTGACCCTAGCCCTAACACTAGCACGAACCCTAAACCTAAACCGAGCCCCAGCCCTAGCCGTACCCATATCACTATCCCTAGCCCTAGCCCTGTTAGACCTAACCTTAGTCCTAGCCCTAAGCAGAACACTGACCCGATCCCTAACGCTAGCCCTAAAACCTAACCCTAACTGTAAGACCTAACCGTAACCCTAACCGTAGACCTAACCCTAGCCCTAATCCTAACCTTAGCCCTAACCCTGACCGTAAGACCTATCCCTAACCCTAACACTAACCATAGCCGTAAACGTAGCCCTAAGCCCAAATCCTAACCCTAGCCCTAACCCTAACCCTAAGCCCGAACCCTAGCACTAAGCCTAACCCAAGCGCTACCCCTAGCCCTAACCCTAACCCTCCCCCTCCCCCTAATCCTAACCCTAAGCCTATCCCTAAACCAAACCGTAACCCTAAGCGTAACCCTATCCTTATCCCTAAGCCCTTACCCTAACAGAAAGATGTAACCCTAACCCTATCCCTATCCCTAAGCCCTAACACTAGCCCAAACCCTAACCCTAACCCTAGCCCTCACCCTAACCCTAGCCCTCACCCTAACACTAGCCCAAACCCTATCCCCATCCCTATCCCTATCCCTAACCATAACCATAACCTTACCACTAACCATAATCCTAACCACAGCCCTACGATTAAGTGTAACCCTAAACCTAACCCTAGCCTTAACCTTAGCACTAAACGTAACTGTAACCCTAACCCTAGCCGTAAACCTAGCCCTAACCCGAACCGCTAATCCTAGGCCTAACTGAAACTCTAGTCATAACCCTATAACTAACCCTAATTCTAAGACTAGCTCTAATCCCTAACCCTAACCCTAGCCCTAACCCTGGCCCTAACACTCACCCTAGCCCGAAACCTAACCCTAACCCTAAACCCGACTCGAGCCTTAAACCTGGCCGTAAACCTCACCCTAATGCTAAGCCCTAACACTAGCCCTAACCCTGACCTTAGACCAAACCCTAACTCTTGCCCTAAACCTAGCCCTAACCCTAACCCTAGCCCTAGCCCTAAGCCCTAAACCTAGCCCTAACCATAACCCTATCCCTAAACCTAACCCTCAACCTAACACTAAGCCTAATCTAAGCCGTAAACCTAGCCATAACCCTAAACCTAACCCTAACCTCTAACCCTAGCCCTAACCCTAAATCTAGACATAAACCTAAACCTAAACCTAGCCCCATCCCTAACCCTAAACTTCTCTCTAACATAGCCCTAACCTTAACACTAACACTAGCCCCAAGCCCTAACCGTAACTGAAAGATCTAACCCAAACCCTAACTCTAACCCTAGCCCGAACACTAGCCCTAACCCTAGCCCTAACCCTAACCCCTTCCCAAACCTTAATCTAATCCTAACCCTAACCCTAACCCTAGCTCTAAGCCCTAACCCTCGCCTATACCCTAGCCCTAATACTAACCCTAGCACTAATCCTAACCATAGCCCTAGATCAAAGCCTCACCCTAGCGCCAGAACTAACCCTATCTCTAACACTAACCTTAGGCACAAACCTAGCCCTAACCCTAAGCCTAACCCTAATCCTAGACCTAACTCTAACCCTAACCCTCAGCCTGAACCCTAGCACTAACATTAACCCTAGCCCTAAGCCTAACCCAAGCACTACCCCTAGCCCTAACCCTAACCATAACTCTTGCCCTAACCCTAAACCTAATCGTATTCCTAACCCGAGCCGTAACACTAACCTAACCTTAGACCTAAACCTAAACCCAACCCAAACCCTAACCTTAATTCTAACCCTACCCTGAAGCCATAACCCTAACCGAAAGATCTAAATCGAACCCTAACTCTAACCCTAGCCTGAACACTAGCCCGAACACTAGCCCTAACCCTAGCCCAAACACAAGCCGCAACCCTAAACCTAGCACTAACCCTAATCTTAGCCCTAACCCTAATGATAAGATCTAACCCTAACCCTAGCCCCAACACTAACCTTAACCCTAACCCGAGCCCTAATACTAACCGTAGCCCTAGCACTAAACCTATCCCTAACCCTAGCCCTAAGCCGAAATGCTAACCATAGCCCTAAACTTAACCCTAACCCTAACCCTAGGAGCAACCCTAGCTCTAAGCCCTAACCGAAGCCCTAACCGTAACCCTAACCCTAGCCGTAACACTAACCCGTGCCCTAACCCTAGCCCAAACCCTAAACCTAGCCACAACCGTAACCCTAGCAGTAACCCTAGTCCAAGCCCTAACCCTAACCCTAGGCCTAACCCAACCCTCAGCCCGAACCCTAGCCCTGACACTAAGCATTACTTTTGCCCTAATCCTAACCCTAACCCTATGTCTATCCCTAGCCGTAACCCTAACCCTAACCCTAGACCTAAACCTAACCCCAACCCAAACCCTAGCCCTAACCTTAACCCTAACCCTTTCCCTAACCCTATCCCTAACCCTACCACTAATCGTAACCCTAACCCTGACCCTATCCCTAACCATAAGCCTAACCCTAAACCTAGCCCTAACCCAGACCCTATCCCTAACCCTAAACCTAAGCCCTAATCCTAGCCCTAACCCTAACCCTAACCTAGCCCTAAACCTAGCCCTAAGCCAAAATGCTAGCCCTAGCCCTAAACCTAACCCTAACCGTAAACTTAACCCTAGCCCTAACACTTACCCCTAAGCCTAAGCCCGAACTCTAGCTGAAATCCTAAACCTAGCCCTAACGCTAACCCTAGCAGTAACCCTAGTCCTAACCCTAACCTCAACCCTAACCCTAGTCCTAACCCTAACCCTAGCCCTAATCCTAACCCTAACCATAGGCCTAACCTTAAACTTGAGCCCTAAAACTAGCCTCAACCCTAACCCGAGCCCTAACACTAATCCTAAGCCTAACACTAGCCGTAACCATAGCCCTAAGCCCTAATCCTAACCCTAGCTCTAACACTAGCCCAAACTCTAACCCTAAACTGAGCCCCAGTCCTAGCCATACTCATACCCCTAACCCAAGCACTAGCCGTGTTAACCCTAACACGAGCCATAGCCCTAAGCAGAAAAATGACCGTAACCCTAACCCTAATCCTAACCCTAACCCTAACCCTAACCCTAAACCTAAGCATAAACCTAAGCGTAAACCTAACCCTAACCCTAACATGGGCCCTAACCCTAATCGTAAGACCTAAACCTAAACCTAACCCTAGACCTAACCATAGCCCTAACACTAATCCTAGCTCTACATCTAACTGTAAGACCTAACCCTAACCCTAACACTAACCATAGCTGTAACCGTAGCCCTAAGTCCTAACCCTAACCCTTTTCCTAACACTAACCCTAACCGTAGCCCTAACACTAACCATAGCCCTATCCCTAACCCTATCCCTTACCCTATCCCTAACCCTAATACTAGCCCTAACCCTAATCTTAAACCTAACCCTAGCCGTAACCCTAGCCCTAAGGAATAACACGAATCCTAGCCCTAACCCTAGCCCTAAACCGAGCCCTAACCCTAAACCTGGCTCTAATCCTAACCCTGACCCAAACCCTAGCCCTAACCCTATACCTAACACTAGCCCTAACCATAGCCCTAACCAAAGCCCTAACCATAGACCTAACCTAGCCCTAACCTTAATCCGAATCCTAGCCGTAAGATCTTACCATAACAGAAAGAACTAACCCTAACCCAAACAATAAAATTAGCCCTAACCCTAGTCCGAACACAAGCCGTAACCCTAAACCTAGCACTAACCCTAACCCTAGCCCTAAGCGTAAGATCTAACCCTAACCCCAACCCTAGCTCTAAGCCCTAACCCTAGCCCCAACACTAACGCTACACCTAACCATAGCCCTAACACAAACCATAGACCTAATCCTAAACCTAAGCCATAATCCTAGCCCTAACCCTAACCCTAACTCTACCCCTAACCGTAGCCCTAAACATAGCCCTAAGCCTGAATGCTAACCCTAGCCTTAAACCTAACCTTAACCATAACCCTAACTGTAGCAGTCTCCCTAGCTCTAAGCACTAACCCAAGCCCTAACCGTAGCAGTATCCCTAGCTCTAAGCACTAACCCAAGCCCTAACCATAACCCTGACCCTAGACCTAACCCTAACCCTAACACTAAGCCCAAACCCTAACCCTAATTCTAACCCTAACCATAGCCCTAACCCTAGCCTTAACTCTAACCTTAAACCTAAACATCAGCCCTAATCCTAGCACTAAGTCTAAGCCAAGCGCTAACCCTAGCCCAAATCCTAAACCTAGCCCTAACTCTAATCCTAGCAGCAACCCTAGTCCTAACTCTAACCCTAACCCTTGCCCTAGCCCTAACCCTAACCCTAACCATAGCCCTAACCTTTACCCTGAGCCCTAATCCTAGCCCTAATCCTAACCCGAGTCTTAAACCTAAGTTTAAGTTTGAGTCTAACCCCAAACCTAGCCATAACCCTAAACCTCAGCCCTAACCCTAGCCCAAACCCTAATCCTAAACTGAGCCTTAGCCCTAGTCATACTCACACCCCTAACCCTAGCCCTAGCCCTGCTAGCCCTAATCATAGCCCTAGCACTAAGAGGAACACTCACCCTAACCCTAACCCTAATCCTAACTCTAAACCTATCGCTAAACCTAACCCTAAGCATAACCCTAACACTAGCCCTAAGCCCTAACCTTACCATAATACCTAACCCTAACCTTAACCCTAGACATAACCCTAGCCCTAACACTAACCCTACCCCTAACCGTAAGACCTAACCCTAACATTAACCATAGCCGTAAAGATAGCCCTAAGTCCTAACCCTAACCCTAGTCCTAACACTAACCCTAACTCTAGCCCTAACCCTAACCCTATCCCAAACCCTAACCCTCAACCCGAACCCTAGCACTAAGCCTAACCCTAAACCTAACTCTAGCCCTAACCCTAACTCTAGCCCTAACCCTAACCCTATCCCTAACCCTAGCAGTAAGCCTAACCCTAACCCTACACCTAAAACTGACTGTAACACAAACCCTAGCCCTAACCTTAACCCTATCCCTAACCCTATCCCTACCCCTACCCCTAATCAACCCTAATTCTAACCCTAACCCTAACCCTAGACTGAACTCTAACCCTAGCCATAACCCTAGCCCTAAACCTAACCCTCAGCCCGAACCCTAGCACTAATACTAACCCCAGCCCTAAGCCTAACCCAAGCACTACCCCAACCCTAACCCTATCTCTAACGCTAGCAGTAGCCCTAACCTAGACCTGAACCTAACCCCAACCCTGACCGTAGCCCTAACCTTGACACTATCCCTATCCCTAACACTATTCCTGTCAGGAGTCCTCCATGTTTGTTGTTTTAGGATAGCAGTAGCCTGGGGAAATAGTGATAGTAGGCTGTTAACTTTCCCAGGTGCCAACCATTCCTTCCGGCTGGAATTCAAAGGAACCATTTGGCATGATGACGTTCGTCCTTTTACAACTATCTCAGGAGAAACTTGCTGTTTAAGTGTAAGGCGGGGGGAAAGCATTCCATTCTCGAGCTTTAATGTCTGATAGACAGTATCATTCACTATGTTTCAATAAATCTTCTACTAAAGTTTATTGCTACGTTTGAGGGTGAATCTGTTCCTGACAGAAAGCTCGGAGTTTTTTTCCTAAAATGCATCAAGTAGTGGATCAGTTAATTACTGAAGAAGAACGAGGATATGCAGAATCTGATGGAACTGCAAGACCGAAGCGTCCATGGATACCAAGGCAAATTTACCGCTGAGCGAGGCTATGAAAACCCCCACAAGCGGCCAAACCTGGGTCTGGGGAGAGAAGCCGCTTATGTCGGTAAGACAACGCAGAAGGGCTGCTAGATGGGACACATCAGCCAAAGACCTTTCCTTTCTGGCGGAAATGGCACGAATGAAAACAGAACTGGAGAGAAAAGATGAGGAGATACTCGAACTCAAGACCATGTCGTGAGTGGCACCGTCCCTCGCAACATTGAGAACACCAGCACGCGAACCACGAGCGGCTGTGCCACGGCGGCCCCCTTCCCCCCAGCAACCGGGGCAAGCTCCAGCGCCACCGCTACTCAGAAACGGGGGAAACCTGAAAGCGTCCTTCAAGGGGAAAGGGGTGAAAACTCTTTCTTTATGACTATGGCAAATAATTTCATGGTCGATCATGGCCACCTCTTTCGGGATGATGCAGCCCAAATTAGATCCTCAGCCAGAGAATGAAAGGACTCACTGCTGGGTAGCGAACCTATATGACACCCGCCCCCCCAAACCGAAAATCTGCAGCTCTTCATGAACCATTTGCGTAAGGTTTTAAACCCCCCCATTCTAAAAAAAACTAAATATCAACTAAAACAAATAAAAAGGCAGGAACACGTGGGAACATATTCGCGTGAATTTAGAAACCTGGCCACCAAAGTGCAGTGGAATGATAATTCTTATCGAGTTATACAAAGATGGACTAGATCCTGATATCTTACACGGGTGCTTTCGGCCAACCCACAAACCCTGCTAGGTTGGATCAGACTACCCACTGAAGTGGAGGGTATAACCCACACTGTTATTAACCGACAACGACAAGACTTAACAAAACGACAACCTCGCCGTCCCACCTTCCTCAATGTTGAGGAAAGAAAAAAACGCCTCCGTTTGGGCATGTGTTTCACCTGTGGGAAACCGGGTCACCTTGCCAACAACTGCACCAGTAACCAAGCCCGGTGGGGACTGGGGCACGAGCAGACCCCAGGAATAAAGAATCTACACGTAAACAACGGCCATCAAACAACCGCTCAGACGCACTCATAAGGACCCTGCAGCAGCGACAGGAGACTCCGCTCCCGACGGTGAAACCTCTTCTTCGTATTCCTCGGACACAGATGGGGATTCTGAACCCGACGGTGGCGGTTTGAAAGCAGCGGGAACAGCTGTAAGTATCCTAAAATTCCCCATTTCTATACCACGGTTCGTTTCTGGCGGAGATGGGACCTTGCATGTACATAGGGCACTAATTCCTCTGGCTGCTCCAGAAGTTTGTTACCCCCCAAATTCCCAAGACCCTTAAAACTCTATATGAGCCTTTGGAACGCCCCATCAAGTTAACTCAAATGGATGGGACCTCAATGACTGGAGGACAATAAGCGAAATCACCATGCCCATCTCATTTCAAATGGACCAAAATAATTATAGCATGGGGTTTCCCTAGTTCCCAAGGCGGTGCAGTTCGAATTGGTCTTGGGAATCGTGGCTCCGTAAATATAATCCCCAAATAGACTGGACCGCTGGCACTCTATCCTCTTCCGAGGCAAGCTTCTCTATTGGCCATGAAGAATTGCAACAAATTCCTTCGCACTACCGTTTTTACAGAAGGCCTTTCATGAGAGGGAGGCTGACAAATTCCCCCCCCACACTGAATTTGACTGTAAATTGGAATTATTACGGAGCCTCGCTGCCTAAACCAAAAATCTACCCATGAGCCAGCAAGAACTCCTTGCCCTCAAAAAGTTCCTTAATAAAAATTTGGCTCGTGGCTTTATCAAGCCTTCTACAGCCCCTACGGCGAGTCCTGTCTTTTTAAAAGAAAAAAGACCCAGGGACCAGGTATATTTCTCTCCTTTTAACCAGGTTATTCTTCCAATTGTTCCCCCTTTCCCCTATGACCTTTTAACCATCTTTTTCAAGGAAAATTTTTCATAACTAAATCTAAAGAAGCATTTCATAGGATTCGGGGGACCCAGACTCTGAATGGCTCACCACCTTTGCAACCCCACTGGGGAATTTTAAATGGACGGTTCTCCCCTTTGGATTACAATCTGGACCATCTGTGTTTCAGATGTTTTTGAACACCATTTTCCACACTTATTTTCAGGGGGTTTATTTATTTGAATGACATTTTAATTTATGCAGACTCCATGGAATCTCATGTATCATTGGTTCGGGAAGTGCTTAGGCTATAGATAATAACCTCGTATTAATCTTCTAAGTGCCAATTTGACACCCAAACCTTTGATTACTTGGGTTATAGGTTAAATTTTTCACTTAAAATGGACCCTTGAAAATTAATCTTTTTGCAATGGCCCCCCCCAAAACTTTGAAGCAACTGCAGCAATTTCTTGGCTTTGCAAATTTTTGGGAACTTTTGGGATTTTGCCCATGGCCCCCTTTTAAAACCTTTAAAAAAAAGGGGAATTCATGTGTCGACAAATTTCTTGGTCCCCTAAATGTCAGTCGGCTTTTGAACATTTGAAATCTAAATTCACTACGGCCTTGCTCTTTTCCCCGACAGTGCTAAGCAATTCATTGTGCAAACAGATGCTTCTGACTTTGCCATGGCCGCTGTTTTTTTGAACATGACTCTGAGGGAGCACTCAAGCCTTGTGCTTTATTTCAAAGAAATTTTCTCATCAACAAGCTAATTGGCCTATTTGGGAAAAAAGCCAAGGCTATTCATTTTGCGCTGACCACTTGGCGACATTTACTTAAGGGGCCCGACCCCCTTTTGAAGTTGGACTGATCTAGAAATTTGCAAGTTTCAGTGGTTAAGAAACTCTCCCCTAAGCAGGGAGATGGGCTGAATTTTCCAGAGGTTCCGGTTTAAAATTGTTTTCAAACCTGGCCGTTAACCCAAATTTGGGGCCCTCTTTGTTTCCCTGTTTTGGGGGCCCTTTCTGCTCCCCCCCCCTCCAAAGCCTTTTCCCTCCTCCCCCCTGGCTTCTCAAGTAACTACTCGCACATTAGCAAAAACAAGGCTTTCTGCCTCCTCCCTCTGTGACTCCGCTCCCGCGATGCTATCGTTCATGCAGGCATGCCGACTCATGGCTCCCGGCAAATAAGGACAAAATTGAGTGGGTTGACAATCTCCCTTTCTATGGCACCAAGGTCTCGTCCCCCCTGCTGCCCGTGAGCATGTCTTCATCGTCATCACGATTCCAAACCTCTGGACATTTTGGGTTTTTGAAGACATTGCATCGATTGCCGCCTTTTTTTGGTGGCCTGGACTAAACTCCTCCTCCTTTTCATTAAACAGTGTGCTACTTGCAACGTTTCTAAATCGCCCACATCTAAGCCTCAAGGGCTCCTACAACCTCTGCCTGCTCCTTGTAGCCCCTGGTCGGTTTCCATGGGGTTTTTTGTCTCTCTCCCCTCTTCACATGGCTTTATGTTTTTGGGTTTTTCTGATACTTTTCCAAGCAATGTCATTTTGTTCCTCTAAAGAAAGTACCCAATGCTGAACACTTCTACCTATTCTTCTCATTTTGGAAACGTCACGGACTACCTTCGGTGATCATTTCGGACAGGGATAATTTTCACTTCCAAGTTTTGGACCTGCCTCTTGAAAACCCTGGGAATACTAAAACTCAGCAGTGCTTATCACCCAAACAGATGGCCAATCTGAGCGTGCTAACAAATCTCTTGAACAATTTCTTAGGTGCTTTGTTTCTGAAAAACCCGAACGATTGGGTTTCGCTCTCCCGTTTGCTGAGTTTGCTGTAAACCATGCTGTTCATGCTTCTACTGGGAAACCCCCCTTTGAAATAGTTTACGGCTTTCTTCCTTTTCCTTTCCCCCCCCCACCCTCCCTTCCTCTGCTCCTCCTTCTGTTTCTGCTTGGGTCTCTAAATTTTCGGGCATTTGGCAATCCGTTTCGGATGCTATAGCGTCTGCAAAAGCTTCTCACAAAAGCTTTTCCGACCGCAAACGGCACCTAACCCCTCTTTCAAACCCGGGGATCTGGTCTTTCTTTCCCTAAGCACATTTCTCTACTTCTCCTTCTAAAAAACTTTCCCCCCGATTTCTCGGTCCTTTTCCTGTGAAAAGAGCTATTAACGATTTTTTTTGAACTGGATCCCCTTTTCCCTCAAGGCAATTCATCCTGTCTTTCATTCCAGTTTGCTGAAAGAGCCCCTTTGCTGGATTCTTCGCCGACTGATGTTTCCCCAACGCCCCGATTGACTTTGTTATTATCATGGGTTTCTTGTATTTCTGTTGTTCTGTAATATTTTACTTGTTTTCGTATCTATATGTATATAATTTTTTTTTTAAAAAAAAAGTGGGGCGGTGTGGACCTCCATTTTTTTGTTTTAGGATAGCAGTAGCCCGGGGAAATATGATAGTAGCTTTAAATTCCAGGTGCCAACCATTCCTTCCGGCTGGGAATTTTAAAGGAACCATTTGGCATGATGACGTTTGTCCTTTACAACTATCTAGGAGAAATTCTGTTTAAATGAAGGGGGGGGAAAGCATTTCCCTTCTCGACTTTTAAAGTCTGATAGACAGTATCATTCACTATGTTTCAATAAATCTTCTACTAAAGTTTATTGTCGTTTGAGGGGAATTTTTGACAATTCCTATCCCTAACCCTAACCCTAATCCTAACACTAACCCTAAACCTAACACTAACCCTAAGTCCTAAACCTAGCACCAACATAACCCTACCCCTTTCCCCTACCCCTAACCCCTAATCCTACCCTAGCCCCCAAACCCCAACCCTAGCCATAAACCTAGCCCTATGCCAAAAAAATTAACCCTAGTCCTAAACCTAACCATAATCCTAACCCAAGCAGTAACCCTTGCTCAAGCCCTAACCCCATCCCTAACCCTAACCATAACCCTAGCCCCCCTCCCTAACCCTAAGCCCGAACCCTTGTCCAAACCCTAAACATAGCCCATAACCCATAATCCTAACCCAAGCAGTAACCCTATTCCTAACCCTAACCCTATTCCCAGCCCTAACCCTAACACGAACCATAGCCCTAACCTTAACCCTGAGCCATAAACCTAGCTCTAACCCTAACCCGAGCCCTAAACCTAATCCTAACTCTAACACTAGTCGTAACCCTAGCCCTAAGCCCTAACACTAGTCTGAACCCTAACCCTAAAACGAGCCCAAGCCCTAGCCATACTCATACCCCTAACCCTACCCCTAGCCCTGTTTGCCCTAACCCTAGCCCTAGCACTAAGAGGAACACTGACCGTAACCCTACCCCTAATCCCAACCCTAACGCTATCCCTAACCCTAAACCTAAGCGTAACCCCAACCCTAGATCTAAGCGCTAATCATAACCATAACACCTAACCCTAACCCTAGCCGTAACCCTAGCCCTAATCCTAACCCTAGCCCCAACCCTAACCGTAAGACCTAAACCTAACACTAACACTAACCATAGCCGTAACCCTAAACCTATACCTAACCCTATCCCTAACCCTAATACTAGCCCTAACCCTAATCTTAACCCTAAACCTAGCAGTAACCCTAGCAATAAGGCCTAACCTGAACCGTAGCCCTAACCCTAACCCTAAACTTAGCCCTAACCCTAACCCTAAACTTAGCCCTAACCCTAACCCTAGCCCTAATCCTAACCCTAACCCTGAGCCCAAATCCTAGCCCTAACCCTAACCCTAGCCCTAACCATAACCTTAACCCAAGCAGTAACCCTAACTCTAGCTCAAACCCTAGCCCTAACTGTAACCCTAACTGTAAATCTAACCCTAACCCTAGCATTAAAACTAGCCCGAACCCAATCCTTAAACCAAGTCCCAGCCCTAGGAATAGTCAGAAAGAATTAATCAAATCAGAGACAAGTGAGGGTATGCTTGCTCATCGCCAGAGTGGACACTGGCTTTACCGGAGATTGTCCTGAATGGTGGGGCCTATGTATGCAAATGTCCTAATAACATATGCAAATGGAGAACAATACACCCGGGCCAGTCTTCCTTGCCAATTGTGTGGGGCTCTGGCCCTTATGGGGCGTCGGAGGCATGTCCTAAATTTGGGGGTGCAAGGCCAAATTGCGGGGGAAGTGGAGTAGCGGCTTGAACTGTTCTCTCCCTAACAATCCAGGCTCACAGAGAGAAGGAAAAGAGAAGTTACCGGGAGGCAGGAGAGAATCTGGTTGGTGAACCAGAACTCCAGAGTCAGACCTGGTTCCTCTGAGAGGGAGACACCCATGTCTCGCCCTCTCATCCCAGGAGCACCACCCTGACTCACACACCTTCCTCAGGGTGCCTGGGCTGACTCTGTAGGCCCGATTCACCTCAGAGGTTTTAAGGGAGACCTCGGGTCATCCAACCCATTGGTCTCCTGCCAAAAGCGGTTATAAAAATGGATAAACCACAAATACCAAACCTAAGATAACTACACAACTACAGGCAGAACTATATACAACCACTAGCCAGGGAGGGGTTCGCCACTCCACCTCTGCTCCACGAAGACAGGGGCCATTCAACCATTGTTGAACGCCTCGTAGATTGAGACAAACGTCTCCGACAAGTTAATGGCCAGCACTTCCCGGTAATTCAAAGACACTTGGGGGGCAATTACACTCACAGGAGTCTTCCCAGAGCCCTCCTCACAAAGTTCAGGTTCTACAATTCCCTTTGGTTCGATTGGCTGGCCTTTCCACTCCTTTAGCTGGGAAACGTGGAAAAACTTGAGCCAATCTCCTTTCCTATTTGGTATCTGGACTTGATATACAGTGGAGGAAACCCGCTTCATGATGAGGACTGGTCCCACCCATTTAGCAGCAAGGGAGTGTTTGTCCTTATAGAAGTTTCTATAGAGGACTAACTGCCCTTCCTCCCACTGGCAGGGACGATGCACACAACCTAACCTTTTATCCATTTTCTGCAAGTTCTTGCCAAGCTGGGCAGCAACCTGCCGATGTATTTGCCCAAGGTGGCTGACTAGACTTCGGACCCACTCGTTGTTGAGAACCACTGGTTCCAACTTGGAGGGGAGGCTGGTATTTATCCAAAATGCCTCGGGCAGCATCATCTTCTGCCCTGTCATGACCTTATGCGGTGTGAAGCCATGGGACGCTACCGTGCCTCTGAAGGCCATAAGGATGATGGGCAGCTTCGTGTCCCAGTCTTTTCCAGAGGAGCGCATCATTTTCCAAAAGGCTTCCTTCAGAGAACGGTTTGTCCTCTCCACCTGTCCGGAACTCTGTGGATGAGGGGCAATGTGAAAGCATTGGCGAATGCCTAGCGCTTGGCACAGCTCCCGGGTGACCTCCCCAATGAAGTGTGGTCCTGAGTCTGAGTCCAACACATGTTGCACTCCCCACTTAGCCCAAACATTGTTGAACAGCAAGCGCGCTGCCGTGCTCATGGTGCTGTCTCTACAAGGGAAGCCCTCGATCCACTTAGAGAAGGGATCGATAATCGTTAGACAGTACTTGTTGCCACGCAGGGTCACGGGCAACGGACCTATAAAATCTACTTGAATCCGTGACCAAGGACCCTCGACGCGCTGATGCTGGATGGGCGCCTTAGGACCGGAGGGGTCAGCGTTGACCATGGCACAAGATAAACAGTTGTCCACCCACTGGTCGACATCCTGCTTAACTCGCGGCCACCACCTGGTGTCTCGGACCCGATCCAACGTCACATTGTGACCTCGGTGTCCCTGCTCATGGACAAACTGAATAATGTCACTGCAGAGGACCTGGGGTACAATCCAGTGGTGCTGGCCGCTGGCATCAATAGCCCAGTACACTCCGTCCAGCTGGGAGATTTGGAACTTGCCAGACTCGTCTGCGTCCTTCCTGGTCAATTCCAAAATCTCAGAGTCCCCTTTCTGTAGCACCCTGAGATCGAACATCGGGGGCACAAGCAACTCTTTAGGCTTCACGTTAATGGCAGTGATGGGAGCCCCATCGTCCAGTAACACAGCGTCCCGTGCAATGGTGTCAGCCCGGTTGTTCCAAATGCAGGTAGCCGTACCCTTTTTCTGGTGTCCTCTGACATGAGCTACCCAAGTAGGGGCGATCCTATCCTGAATCTGGGCTGCAATACGGACCCATTTCTCTAGATGGGCTATGGGTTTCCCATCGGATGTTTTAAGGTCATTTTGGATCCAGATTGGTAACCAGACTGATGCAGCCTTTGCCATCCAGTCAGAATCGGTATAGATTGCCAATGGGCAGTCAAGAGGCTCGTGCTCCAAAATAGCTTTCAGAGCTTCTACCTCTGCTGCCTGGCTAGTGTGTGGCTGGGCTCTCCCCTGTAGGGTGAAGGAATCTGTGACCCAGATCGCTCCATAGCCTGTCCGTGGGCTACCGTCCACGTGCATGGATGACCCATCACAGAACCAACAAACAAAGTCCCGTAACTGAGCTTCCTTGAGGGAGGCTCCCCATTCTACCGGCCAATCAGTAAGCTTCAAAGGTGGTAATGGACACTCATGCGTGGCTCTGATCATGAGTAGACCATAGGGAGCTGGTGGGTCCTGTTGCTGTTTCTGGAAGTTCACCCCACATGACACCAAGGTAACAGTCCATTGGGCAATCCGGGTGTTAGACACCTGGCCGTTCTGGACTCTACCAGAAAGAATGTACTTAAGCAGTGTGTGGGTGGTCTGGACAATCACACAGGCACCTCCAATCATAAATTCCAGTGCGTTAGAGCCCAGATAAAAGCAAGACAGGCTTTCTCGCAAGGACTAAATTTAATCTCAGGTGGGTTCAAATTTCTGGTGGCATAAGCACTCACATGCTGAGTGCCATGTTGTAACTGCGACAAGACTGCTCCTATGCTCCTCTTATGCGCCAGGGCGTAAGCTTCACGGAGGGAAGTAAAGGGATCTGCCATCTGGAAGACAGAGTCCTTCCAGGGGCATTTTCCTTTACTTAAAACCCATTTTTCCAACTTCCCATGGACCTCTTCCTCGCACATGAGGTCCTTTACTGCCACTACATGGGGGCTCTCCTTGGCCATTGCCAGGCAAGCATAAAGCTACACAAATACTTAACTGTGGGACCAAAACTGTAGTGATGGGTAGGACCACCGAGGCCCCTGGGGGGACTTAGGGGAACAAACTCTCTGAAACTTACAGCGCTGCCTAACCAAGCAGCGGAGGGAAGAGGGACAAGGAACCAATCTCCAGCCTGCCCAAAAGGAGGAAACAGTTGGGGGATAGGGAGGTCACTCCGACCCAGGGCTACCTACAGGAGTACTTGCTCGCCTGCCTGCAGGGGAGGTGACGAGCTCAACTCCAAAGAGGAACTCACAGCGCTGCCTGGCCAAGCAGCGGGGGAAGAGGGGTAAGGAACCAAAAACCAAACCTTTCCTAACTGGTTTTCTGGGTGAGGGGTCCCTTCCTACACCACGGGCTAAACCGCTAAAACCACACAAAGACTATGTCGGGATTCCTACCCAATCCTAGTCGGCTAGCCAAATTGGGATTCCTACCTGCAAATTCTAAGAAGCCAGGATTCCTACCCGTGTCTCCTCCAATACAAAACCAGAACCACAAACTCAAGGGAAAGGGGCACCAGATGAGCCACACCCTTCCTAAAGTGCTTCAGTGTGTGCCTTGCTGCTAAAGTGTTGAGTGTGTGTAGACTGTTCCTTATGTGCTAGGCCTAAAACACATAAGATCCCAGCCAACGATAGACCCAAGATGGGGAGGTGATTCCCAGGACAAGATGAAAGAAGGGGTACAGATTACCACCCGATAGAACTAACTTACACAGAGACACAAAACTCATGCACAATCCTGCCTAACTGCGATCTGAAACAGCTCTGCTGACCATTCCCTAGGTCGGCACTGCCCGATTTGAGGAGATTTGCGACTCCTTCTCAAACTGGGGGTACCGGTGCTGCCCCTTGGCTACACCACTCTGTTACCCTGTATGTTGGGGGTCCCGGGAGGGGCGCCCAGATAACCAAATAAAAACACAAGTTGGGGGAATTTAACTTGCGCACTCTCTCAGCTAAACGAGAGGCAGGGTAACTTTAGCAAGGATCTTTAACCCAATGTATACAGCGTCAGCTCAGACAGCAGCTAGACAAGGCTTTAAAGTAACACACAATATTTTATTAAAGACAAGAAACACACAAGACAAGACATTAACTAACTGAGAAATAGAAACGGAGAGCTTTTCGGGAAGGGCAATATGACACCTGGTCTCGTAGTCCTGGAGAGAAGCAGGGTTCCGGGGAAGAAAGCCCAGTGGGGGAGTTTCCTTAGACAACCGGAAGCAAGTCGGGATGGAAGTCCAAAGTAGTCCGAAGATGTCCCAAAAGTGGGGACTTTTTATAGGCTACGTTAGGCTTGGTGAGAACAAAGGAAATTTGGAGATGGACAAAGGAGTTGGAAAAGGTCAGGTTTTGCACAATGGATTTAGCTCTTAAAACAATAGCGTGGCCAGTTTGTTAATAGCCTGACATAAAGAAATGGCTTGGCTCTTAGCCGTGCGGCTTTGTGTGGATATGCGTCGAGCAGAGCCGGTTCGCAGGGAGGTTTTTCCCTAAAGCAATGGAGAGGCTTAAGCTGCCTGCCTGAATGAGGTTTTGGAATGTACAACCATTAACAGCGACAGCCTTACATGCTTGTCCAGGGGACCTCTGCAAACACGAGTATGGTGGCAGAGAAAGGTCAAGCAAAGGCCAAATTATTTGATATCAAAAGGATATCTAGTGCTCTCACGAGACATATCATAACCGTGATAACAAATCCCAGAAGAAAAGAGCTAAGAGGAAAACAAAGGAAGGAGGCAAAGGTCTCTCCCCAGGAAAAAAAGTCACAAGGGACTATTTAATTCGCCAATATGACACGGATTTCCAAAGCATGGAGGAGGGAGGAGGGGCAGAACGGGAGGGAACTCTTTTGGAAGGTTCCAAAAATACAATCCTTTCCCGGGAAAGGCAGATCTCAGCAGCCTGAACAGACTGTCTCTACACTCCTTGGAATAAAGAGACCAATATTACTTTGCCAAAAGACTTTGACAAGTACGATACGCTGAAAATCTGGGGCTACACGGTGGCACACATTGCCCTCCCAGGCTCTAAAGAACGCTTGCCCAGTTTCAAAAAGTACAGTAGAGATAAACTTTGGTGCATCCTAGAGAATTGCTTTCCTTTGCTAAAATCGGTGCTGTCAGGATTGAGGGTGGAACAGT
Organism: Ctenosaura bakeri; assembly: GCA_948474755.1. Classification (NCBI taxonomy): domain Eukaryota; kingdom Metazoa; phylum Chordata; class Lepidosauria; order Squamata; family Iguanidae; genus Ctenosaura; species Ctenosaura bakeri. Next base: position 48,853 of record CAOLHI010004051.1, read on the forward strand.
CTCAGGAGCAGGTGTCCTATGCCAAGACTTTAGCCTTGGAGATTTTCGAGTATTTGCTACTGGGCAGGAAGTCAAAAACATCTGTTATCGTTCTGCCGGACTGGCTGAGGGAGGACCAATTGAAGAAGAACTTTCAAGAGATCCATAGGACCTGGGAATGTGCCCCAGAGAACCAGACTCCTTTGGTTTGGACAGAAATGAACAATACGTCCAAGATGGTGACCAGAGAATCCTGGATGGAGTGGCTCTTAATGGTCACAGCAGACTTATGACAGCGCAGAAAGATTGCCAAGCAGTTAGGTTTTGATCCGACGGAAGAAAAAGCTAAGGGAACCAGAGAAGAGAAAATCAAGGAAAAGTTGAGGAACTGGAAAGAACCTGAGCGTCGCAGCTTGAGAGGAGCCCTGCGGGATGTGTGGCCCTGAGTTCCAGCCTGGGGGCGCGTACTACGGTTCCGCCCCCAGCAACCAGTGAGGATCTGAGAGAGGCAAGAGGGAGGAGGGAGGTGCAGAGGATGGGGAGCAATGTACAATGGGAAGGTGCAGGAAATGTAGGACTTAGAGGGACTTTGAGCGACATCAGCGATTCCGACCTTGACCGGAGGGTCTCTGATAGAGTGAACAAGAAACTGAGAAGGGAGCAAGCTTGGGGAGATAGGGTGGATACAGAAGTGGGATTGGCGGCTGGAGAGGGTGGAAAAGGTTTTGGTGTGGGAGAGCAAAGAGAAGGGCTTGATCAGGATGGGGGGGCTGGGGGGACCTCAATGGAAGATGCTGCCGGTTTGGGTGTTTCTTTCTCTCAGGGAGAACAGAACAATCCCCTTTTGATGACCGAGATGAGAACTAGGGAGCCGGGGGCACAGCCGAACAGGTTATTGGAAGATGCAGATGCCTCTGGTAACGGCCGTTTTCTGACAAGGCCTAGAATGGACTCTGAAACTAATGTGACATCAAAGGGAAAAAGTGTAACTCTAAACCCTCCGCCAGACAGACACAGAAAGGGAGGGAGGGAGATGATACACATGGCAATGACACCCAAGGGGAGGCACCTCGTGGAGCTTCTGCTTTGCCGCCCGTACTGCCCGGTGGGAGGACTGGTGGCAAACCTCAGGAACAAAGAAAAGACAGGAGAACGTATGCTAGTATAGCTGGGCGGGGCACTGGCACTGCTGGACCCTCCAATATTTCAGGCTTGATGGAAGAGGAAGAGGAATACTTAGTTTTTTTCATCAAGCTTCAGATGTCAGGAACCTTAGAATGCGCTATGTTGTGCACTTCAGATATCTGGGGTCAGACCCAGAGAGAAGATCCAGGACTTATATTTCAAAGAAGCTCCTTAGGGATACTTTGGATGCCCCTAGAGAGGATATTGTGGCAGTGATTCAATTACCAGGGTCTAGGGAAATCGAAGTTTGATTGGCTTCTGAAAAGGTATACAGAGAGTTCTGGATGAAGTGCAAAACGGTGAAACATTTGAGCCCAGAGTTGTTGACTGAATATGAGATGGTCCCGCTATTTAGGGGGGATACAAAGATCTTGACCATAAGTTTCAGAACCACCACCATCCCCGCTCAGGATGTAGCATGGTGAGTGTGTAAATACGCTACCATTTTGTCAGGAGCTGATAAGAAGGAAGACGAACAGGGTTATTGGACTGGAGAATATAGGTGTGTAGTTTCTTTTAAGAATGAGGACCCTGAATATAGGCACGGAAAGATACCCAAGTACTTTTTCCTGGGGGCCGATAGGGGGATCACCAGATACAGCGGTCAGCCTCAGGCTTGCTTCCACTGTGGGTCTTACGATCACCAGAGGCGTTTATGCACCACTCCTTTGTGCTCCCACTGTGGCGCCAGGGGCCATCTGACAGTGGCCTGTCACAGCAGCATCAGGTGCAATTTTTGTGGTGAGTTGGGACACACTTATTTTTAGTGTCCCCATGCCTATTACAACCAGCAAGGGGGGGAGGAGCCAGCTGCGATGGCAGAAAGAGGCTAATATTCGTCTCCCGGAGCAGAGGAGAATAAAAAACTCCGAGAAGCCCTTTTAAAAGAAAGAAAGACTATGAGTAATTAAGGAAAAATAATGTGGGAAGGAATGTAAGATACGATATTGGATTGATTTTGATTCTTCTCCAACTGGAGGAAAAATAAAAGACTTTGTTTAAATTGGAAATAGTTGTTGAGACGGAGCGAGAGCAAAGCTGTTTTCGGTTTTCCTTGCTGGAGATATTTATGTCGTCTAAACAAAAAGGGACAAAAGTTTATAAACAACCTACCTGGAGACAATTAAGGGCGACAAAGGTGCGGTAGGAGGAGCAGAAGAAGGAGCAGTGGGAGGAGCGACTGGAGGAGAAGAGAAGAAGATCTCGGGAGATAAAAGAAAGGACAGAGGTTGAGCAGGACCGGAAGAAACATTATGATATAACGGAAGAAGTAGAAAGAGAACTTTATAGAGTAGGAGAAGGGTTGATGACCAGTGATCAGAACATATCTTTATAGATTGTATATGGATAGAGATTGATATATGTATATATAAAGTAAAAGGGTAGAGAGAAGGAAGGGAGGGGGAAGAGAGGGAAAAAATACGGGAAAGAAAATCAGTCGGGAGAAGGTATTGGTCTCTATGCCTGGAGTTGATATACCTTTACCCCCCTCCCAAGACCATTAGTGGTCGTTGGCAAAGCAAGAACGCTTTGGAGGGAAATGGGGGGATAAATGTTTGTGTGGGTAGGGGAGGGATAGATGGGGAGGGAGGGAAGGGGGAGGAGAGTGGGAAGGGGGAAGGGAAGGGGAAGGGGAGCACTACACTAAAGAGCCAATGGGGAGTAGGATTAAGAGATTGGAAATATGAAAAATGGAGAATAGATTGAGAATACCAACATTAAATGTGAAAGGATTAGGGTCAATAATGAAGAGAAAAAGGATAGAATCGATATTAAAAAAACATAAGGCTGATATAATTTTTTTACAGGAAACACATGGAAAACAAGATAAAAAAATGAACTTAAATTGAATTGGGTTGCCACTTATGAGAAAGCATTTGGTACATCTAAATCAAGAGGAGTAGCAATTATACTTTCTAAAAGATGTAATTTTATTGCAATAAGTGTTGAGTTAGATGAAAAAGGTAGATATGTAATTATAAAAGGCGAAATAGATGGAGAAATATATGCTATAGCGAATATTTATGTACCTAATGAGAAGCAAAAAGAGTTTTATGAAGAAATATTTAATAAGATTAAAAATATGAAAGGAGATTATATAATAATGGAAGGCGATTTTAATATGGTGATGGACAGGTGGAAAGATAAATCGGATCCATTAGTTAGAGATAGATACAATAATATAACAATTTTAAATAAATTGGTGAGTAGAAATGAACTGGTAGATGTTTGGAGGTTAATAAAGGGTGAGGAAAAGAAATATACGTATTATTCATCAGTTCATAAAAATTATTCAAGAATAGATTATATTTTTGTTTCAAAGAATATGATACCTAGATAAATAAACACGGAAATTGAAACAAAAAAAGTAACAGATCATGCTTTGATGAATTTGGATATAACTATGAAAAAGAATTACAGAGAAGCAAAAAGGTGGAGATTGGATACTAACTTACTTAACTATAAAGAGATAGTAAATACAATAGAGAAGGAATGGCAAGAAATTTGGGATATAAACAATAAGGAAGTAACACAAGATGTATTATGGGATACTATGAAGGCAGTGGTAAGAGGGTTATGTATTAAAGAATCAAGAAAATTAAAGAGACAAATAGGGGGAAAAATTGAAGTTAGAAAAAGAAATAAAGGAACTAGAGAATGAATATATAATAGATAGGACTAAACAGAAATATATAGTATTACAAGCAAAAAGAAATGAATTAGAAAAGATAGAAATGGATGAAGTTCAGAAAAAGTTAATATATTTGAAAAGGGAATTTTTTGAATATAGTAATAAAAATTCTAAAATGTTGGCTAGATCAGTACAATAAAAAAATAGGAATATGATTGGTGTAGTAAAAGATAAATTTGGTAAAGAAAAAAGGCTGATGAAAGAGAAATTAAAAATATTTGAGGAATTTTTTAAGAATTGTACTCAGCAGAAGAAAAATCTGTAGAGAATCTAGAGGAATATATTAATAAGAATTGGAAAGTAAGGCTAACAGAACAAGATAAAGGGTTGATAGAAGAAATGATATCAGAAGAGGAAATAGAAGAAGTAATAAATAATTTAAAAGGAGGGAAATCACCAGGACTGGATGGACTAGGTCCAGAATATTATAAAACATTTAAAAAATGTTTAATTCCTAAATTAAAAGTATTATATAATAGTATATTAAGGGGTGATAAAATCCCATTATCATGGAAGCAATCACTAATAATATTAATTTTAAAACCAAGAAAGGATCCTACAGATCCAGGTTCTTATAGAGCAATATCTTTAATAAACCAAGATGCAAAAATATTGATTGCAATAATGGCGAAGAGGTTAAATAAATTTATTTATAAGTATATACATAAAGATCAATGTGGTTTTATTCAAGGAAGACAGATGGCAAATTTAATAGGGAAAACGATAAATAAAATAAATATAATGGATAGAGATAAACAAAAAGCTGGAATTTTAGCATTAGATATAGTTAAAGCTTTTGATTGTGTGGAATGACCGGCACTAAAAATAATTTTAAATAAAATAGGATTAGGAGAGAGATTTAAAGGGTTAATAAATCAATTATATTCACATAATACATCTGTAGTGATGGTAAATGATGGATTTACAGATCAGATTCAAATATCAAGAGGAACGAGACAAGAATGTCCATTATCTCCAATTTTATTTGCAATAGTTATAGAAACATTAGCAAACGTAATAAGAAATGATGAGAATTTGCAAGGAATTGGAATTAAGGAGAAAAATAAAATAAGTTTATTTGCAGATGATACATTGTTAACAATTAAAGATCCAGTTAAAAAGATAGATAGGATAGATAAACATTTAAAAGAGTTTGGGGAGAAGACAGGATTAGAAATAAATTGGGCCAAATCAGAAATAATGTTGTTTAATTATACTAAAGAAGAAGTACAAAAATTTATAAGCAATAAAAGAATGTTACTTAAAGTAAAAGAATCAATTAAATATTTAGGAATAGATATTACAAAAAATTTACAAGGACTACAGGAAAAAAAATTATAAGAAATTAAAATTAGAAATTAAACGGAAATTAGAGGATTATAAAAATATAAAGCTATCGTGGTTTGGTAGAATAGCAGTGGTAAAAATGAAAATACTGCCTAAAATTAATTTTTTTGTTTAGAATGTTACCAATAAAAGTATCAGAGGAAGAATTAAAAGAGTGGCAAAAGTTATTAAATAATTTTTGTAATGGGTATAAGAGAGCGAGGATTAATAAGAAATATTGGTACAAAAGTCAAAAAGAAGGTGGCCTGGGACTTCCAAATTTAAAATGGTATTATTACACAAATCAACTGAGGTATATCATAGAAGGAGTTTCAGGAAAAGGTGATTTAGAATGGTTAGAGACAGAAGACATGAATATTGAGACGAAATTGGAAAATATATTTTTTAGGAATTTTTCAAAGAAAGAAATAGAAAAGATAGAAAATCCCTTTATATAAAAAAAGCTTTGATAAGAGATGGTAAAGCTACCCTTTCACAAGAAGAATGGCAATTTTGGAAAGTGGATTAAATAAAAAGTTGGCTCTGGGGGGTGGGTAATCACTTTTTTTCTCTGTGTTAATTATGTGGTGTATTGTTTAAATTGGATATGTGCTGTTTAATTTTGTAAAACAAAAAAAAAGTAAGTTAAAATATAATCGGCTTTGGGGAGTGGGTTTACCTTTAGAGATAGTTTGATATGTTAAGTAATAAGATTATATTTAATAATAGCAATAGATTAAATCTAAGGGAAAAATATAGAATTAAGAATGAAACTATTATAATAAAAATGAGTATAATGAGAATAAGAATTAAAGATAGGTAACAAAAATATACAAGTAATATGATATAGAATAAGCTGAATAAGTTCATTATTCTAATGGTAATAGAGAGAAATAATAATGTAAGTTTGTGTTGCTTGAAATTTTTTTGTTCCACTATTATGTATATCACGTGGTGTTTTATTTTTTTGTTTTTGTTTTTTTCTTTGTTGTATAATCAATAAAAATTTTTTTTTTAAAAAAAACAACAACCAGCAAGAGGGCCAAAGTCTTTGAGAATGCCCAACAAGTAGCCAGAACGGGGAAAAAAAGGCTAGTCCAAGGAACAGACAAGGGTCCTGAGGGACGCCTTGAGAGGCAGGGGAGAGGAGTTGCTACCTGTAGAGAGGCGGGAAAACAGAGAGAAACCCGGTCCAGGACCTCTACTGGAGAATAAAACAGCATGAGACAGTGAAAGAAGGAAAAGATTCCGAATGGAACAAAAGTACCGGGGAGGGGTGTGGGAAGAATAGATGGAAACCTGCAAGAAAGGAGAAAGTGAGAGAAGAGGCAGTTAGGGGTCATAATAGGTTCTATGTTCTTGCAGAAGAGCAGAGAAGAGTTGAGGAAGAGACTGGATCAGTCCCTAAGGAATTCAATGATAGAGAATTGTTGGTGGCTGTGGGGGCAAGACAGACAACCTAAACGGGCGGGGGGAAAAAGGGCAAAGAAGCCCAAAGAGCCCAAGGAGTCCAAGGAGAAAAAGGCATGGAGCGATGAGGGAATAGGTGGAGACCAGGAAAGTGGGGAAGGTAAAGCAAAAGGAAAGGTGGTGGGATGAGTAGAGTCAGTAGAAAGAGGGACATGCAGTGCTTTTTGGATGGGAATCCTGGGGGCTTGCCTGAAGAGAAGGTAGAGAGATTGTGATGGAGGGGGAACATTTGGCGGGGGTTTGGGTTTTTCACCTCTGTTTTTTTCAGAAGAAGTAGAAGTTTGTATGCAAGAACTTGATGGCAGATTGATGAGGCCTCTGATGCTGTCGGGTCTCTGTTTCCCTGTTCCATTGCCACCCCCTCCCTACCCCGAACCTCCTAGCCCCCCTGCCTGTTTCTATCCTGCCCTCCTGACCCAGATGGCTCAGTGTCCACGTCATCATCCCTTGTTTCCCGGACCATTCCAAACCTATCCCATATTAGTGAGACTACACCTTCGGGTTTGCCAGAGGAGGTAGAGAGGAACCAGTTAGAAGGGGGTGAACCAGAGGGACAGGGAGGCCAGAGAGACGGAAAACTTGGAGACTGAACTGGAATGAGTAGTTTTCAATGGAGTGGACTGTGTTGGTTTGGAAGCTAACAAAACAATGATTTGCCATTATATTATACCATTGAATCAAGAGATGTTACTTCAAAACCAATCCTTGTTTGGGAGAGAAAATGAACCTGTTTTTAATAAGGTTATTTTTAATCAGGTTGGTTTTAATAAGGTTATTTTTATTGTTAAACTTGGAATCATCACCTGCTTCTCTGACAGTTTAGAATTTAGATCTCTTTGCCAAAAACAACAACAACAAAAAAATGGTTCCCTGAGAATCACCACCTGGAATGTGAGAGGCCTGAGGATGGCTAAAATGAAAGGAGATTCTTCTGCTGCTGGCAATGATGCCGCACGATGTGGTGGTTTTACAAAAACTCACCTGGTGAATGAACAGCAACGTTCCCAAGCGCAGAAATTGTGGACAAAAGGACCATCCCTTTGGTCTTGAAGGAAGGTGGGGGCAGGGGGTGGCGGTTTTGTTTAAAGCAAGACAGGACCTCCATGTCAAATTTGTCCAGGAGGCATGCCTGGCAGGTTGCTGATTGTTGACTTTAGCCTGGTAGAGATTTTAAGGAATGGGAAGGGGGGAAAAGAGGCCTTTTTGACTTTGTGGCCTTTATGCCCCCATAGCAGCATCACAGCGGAAAACTTTTTGGGCCCATTTGAAGGGGTATTTTTTCCCCTTATAGACATTTATTAATTGCAGGGATTTTAATAATAGGAGAAAATTATCAAATTACTCGAATTATGTGGTTAGGGGGGAAAAGGGGGAAAAATCACCAAGTTTAACACCTCCTTGAGAATTTCTTGTTAAATCACATCTCAAAGATAAGGCCTTAGAAGTGAACAATCAGCTGGGATTCTTTCCTCTCCCCCCTGTAAAAAGGCATTTTTCGATAATACGGTCAACCGGGAAGTGGGAAGTTTACTTGTTACCAAAAAGGCAAAGCTAGTAAATTGGACAGGATTAGAGCCCCTGCAGATTTTAAAAAATTTAGATTGTCAACTGTCAGTCACTCCCTGGTCAGATCAAGTTGGGTTTTCTATGGAATTGGCTTTGGGTGAAATTCACCCAAGAGGGAAACCTCTGTGGAGGCTCCGTCCAAAGATATTCATAACGCCGCTTGTAAGAAAGAAATTGGGGGCCATCTTAGCAAACATGCTGATGGTAGAGGATCTGTATTTTGGAGAATTGTCAAACGGGGGGGGAGGGGCCCAAAAAAGTCATCAGGAAAACCTGTCAACATTATGAATACTTCATCAATGGGAAAAGGATTGCAGAATTATCACGTAGCAGTACACCAATTTCTAAATGTCCCCAAAAAAGGTAAACCAGGGGTTTCCGGTAAATCAGGATTTGTTGGAGTGGTCTAGAGGAGTTATTACAGATTTCCAAATCAGACAAAAACTGAAGAAAAAAATTATCAAGTTTTTTCGAACAAAAAAGGGGCAGGGTGGACATTGAAGAATGGGCTAGAGCTAGAAGTCCGCAAGCTTCCATTGTTATGGGAGGATTGCGGCGTTGGGGAGAAGGACTCGGTGAGGTTGGACTCAGCAGGAATGCTGAGCGTGATGCAGGACTTCTACAGGGAATTATATGAGGGCCAGAATATGGGGGAAAAGGACGATATTGAGAGGTTTTTTGATAAGGTACCTGAAACTTTTTTTGAGAAGTGTTTAAAGGATTGTCTAAGCAGGACAGGGATGATCTGGTGGCCCCTGTGACAGAAAAGGAAGTTCGGGATGATATGCAAGGAAGGAGCAAATCTGCCCCGGGGTCCGGACGGACTCGGATGGAGTTTCTACAAGATTTTTGCTGGTGGCTGGTTCCTCCATTCACCTGAGTCTTAAATGAGCTCTTGTCCAGGGCCTGACCAACTCATTTTATGAAGGTATTTTGATTTTCTTTCCCATACAAGGAGATTTGACGTTGCCTCAAAATTGGCGACCCATCGTTTTAACCAATGTGGATTATAGAATACTGGCAAAGGTTTTAAACAACAGATTGACCAAGTTAGCTTCAAGAATTGTTTTGGCTTCCCAAACCAGCGCAGTTCCGGGACATTCTATGTTGAATTCTCTGTGTTTGTTTAAGAGGTATTTTTTTTGGCCCAAAAGGAAAATGGGAAGGGAAAATATTCTGTTTGATCAAACCAAGGCTTTCGATCAAATTTACCATCCCTTTATGTGGGAAGTCCTGGCAAGGAAAAGGGGGTCCCCCTTGATTTTTGTAGGTATGTTCAATTGCTGTATTTGAAGGCACGGGTCCCTCAGATCAATGGGCACAGAGGGGCTCCAATTAGGGTGAGTTAGGAGTCAGGCAAGGCTGTCCTTTAAGCCCCCTCCTCTATTTTTCCTGATTTTGGATTCTGTTCTCTGCCAAATTCAAGCTGAGGAAAGGATCACAGGTTTGGAGGTTCCCCCCACCAGTGGGGGAAAACGTGTCGTTTTCCAGGGAGGTTTCGGTTAAGTTGGTGAAATATGCAGCCCACGCAGATGAAAGTTTTTTCTGTTCGTCAACAATCGAGAAGGGGAAATTTTTCAATTCTGAATGTGTTTGAAGGCTATGAGCGGGCTTAGGGGCTCAGATAAAAACCCCGAAAAGCCATTTGATCTCTTTTCTTTTTTTGAGGGAAAATTTTTTTTTCTATCTCCAGTGAACATTGGAGCAATGAAATAAGAGACACAATGTGAAAATGAAAGTGTAAAAAATTAGAGGAGTACAAAATGTTAGGTTTATGGTTTTCCATTAAACCTTTTGGAATTGGGAAAAGAATTGGCAGCTTTGGTTAGAGAAAATGAAGGAATATTTTGAGAAATGGAAACCATGGAAATTGAATGTTTACCAGAAGGTGGTGTACATCAAAAGTTATCTCATGCCTTTGGCTTTGAAATTTTGGGCCCCAGTCTACCCCCCCCCCACAAAGCCCCCTGAAGGAAGCGCAAAAACAGGTTTTCCGATTTTTTCTGGGAACAGCCGGTTTTCCCCTGCCTCGGGCGGTGGCCTTTAGGAAAACGTAATAGGGAGGCCTTAACCTACCCGCATTGCACCTAAAGTTTCTGACTACTTTTCTCAGCCAGAACTTTGGAAAGTTTAGCCAGTGGTTTTGTCAGCAGACAGGCCTAGAGTGGTGGGTTGCTCTTTTTCAGAACATTGGGTGAAGGAGAGTTGGGATGAAAAGTGGTGGAGAGAGGAACTGGTGCCTTTTCCGGGGGACAGCCACAAGGAGACATGCGGGCCATGACTTCCTCAAGGAAGTCTATGGGCAGATTCAGCAAAACGGGGTCTTGGCGGAGTGGTTTAAGACCAAAGGGTGGATGTGGTGTTTTTTCAGCCACAGTTGGAAAAAAATGCAAAGAAGGACCATTTGTCTGTATATTTAAAAGAAGTGCCCAGGAACATCGAATGTTTCACGGACCGGAGGATCCCCTTCGGTCTGTGGGACATTCAAAGGAGATTTTTCCATCAAATCTATTATTTAAAAGGAAACCAACCGTGGTTGAAGGAAGCAGGACAAATATGTCCCCAGACTTTTTTGTCAGAGAACAAGGCTCTGTTAGTGGAAGTCAAGCAAAGGAGACTACAGAGCACTTTATAAAGGACTCCTGTCGGGGCCCAAAGGGAAAATTGGAAGAAAATAGCTGCTTTTGAAAAGATCAGAAATTTTACTAGAGAAAACTATACCTAAATATTTAATTTTAGATGCAATCGTAAAACCTGTATCCATAGCCACTCTAGTCTTCTCTTCTTCAACCATATTTTTCGTCAACACCATCGTTTTTTCTTTACTAACTTTCAAACCAGAGTATTTTCCGAAATCATTTAAGATATTTTTCAAGGTGTTTTGAGAACCGTCTTCATATTCTAGCGTAATTGCCAAATCATCAGCAAATGCTCTAATCTTATATTCTTTACCTTGTAATTTAACTCCTTTTATTCTATTTTTCTTTAATTTTTAATATTAACACTTCTATTACCAAAAGAAATAGCAATGGAGATAACGGGGAAAACCTTTGGGGTGTCCCTCTTTGTATCGCAAATTTTCCCGTTCTAGATCCATTAACGATAATACTCGCATATTGTTTCGTATAAATTGTTCTTATCCAATTTGTAAAATTTAAACCCAAATTCATCTTTTCACAAACTTTAAACATAAATTCCCAATTAACCGTTGGGAAGGTTTTTTTAATATCTAAAAATAGAGAAACTAGTTTTTTTTGGGGATGGTTTTCACAGTATTCTAATATGTTAATTATATTCCTTACATTATCCTTTATAAACCTCCCAGAGAGAAATCCTGTCTGTTCCTGCGAAATTATCTCTTTTAAAACTGTCTTTAATCGCTTTGCTAAAATAGCAGTAAATATTTTATAATCTGAAATTTTTGGGGGTTTGGGGGGTAATTTTTTTATATCCATCGGGTCTTTTCCTTCTTTTTGGATTAATGTTATATTAGCCTCTTTCCACGTTTCTGGTAAGTCCCCTTTGATTGCCTCATTCATGATGAATGTTAAGATTGGAGCTAATTTTTTTTTTGAAAATTTTATAAAATTGGGAGGTAAAAACCCTCTGGGCCCGGTGCTTTCCCTGTTTTGGCCTCTTGAATCGATTCTAATACTTCTGATACCGTTATAGGTCTATTTAATTCCTCACGTTGTTGGTCCCATTAAAATTTGGGCAGATTTTGATTTTCTACATAAGCACTTAATATCTCCTGTGAGATTCTTGGCCTTTATAGAGTGTAGTATAATAATTCAACATAATTTTCTTAATCTGATGAAAATCTGTATACACAGTATCTCCACTCTTTAATTTTAAGATCATCGTTTTTTCTTTCCTTCCTTTCAATTTCTGTGCAAGCCACCTTCCATTTTTATTAGCCCATTCGAAGTTGAACTGTTTGGAGTAGGTTATCCTCTCTTGGACTTCCAAGTCAATTTCCGATTCAATTCGCTTTCGTAGGAACTTGATCTCCTTCAATATTTCCTCATTTGTTGGATCTTGTATTAATTTTTCTTCTTTCCTTTTCAATTCCTCCTCTAATCTCTGAAAATTCTCTCTTTTCCCCTTATTAATTCTTGACTTTTGTTGTATACATAATCCTCTTATTACGGCCTTAGCCGCATCCCAGACAATCCAATGTTTAACATCTTTATCAAGGTTTTCTTCAAAGTATAATTTTAATTGGTTTTTAACTTTGGTCACAAACTCTTCCTCCTGAAATAACTTTTCGTCTAGCCATCGATAGAAGAATGGAAGTTGAAATTAATTGAGATTATTCAAATGGATAAACTAACAGGAATTATTAGAGGTGAAAATAAGAAAAATTTCTTTAAACATTGGGAAGGAGTATTACAATATCTCAAAATTAATGGACACGGTGATAGGGATTAAAATGAGGAGGAGTTAAATTATGTTATGGGAGGAGTTGATGAAGAAATATATGGAAAACTGTTATTGAGTTAGTATACTATTTATTGACTCAAAGGTTAAGGTGGAAGTTTAGGAATATTTTGTATTATTTAATATCATTTGGATAGGTGAATTTTTGTGTTGTTATTGTAATTGTTTGTGTGTTTGTGTTTTAATAATAAAATTTTAAAAAAAAAGAAAAGAAAAGAAAATAGCTGCCACCCTTGACTGGCCAGACTTGGCACGACAGCCTTGGGAGGCGGTGACATCTGGATTGGAGCCGGAAACCAGAGTCAGAGGACCACATCAATACCTGGAGGAGAAAAGGAAGAGAGGACATAACGGGAGGCTTGTTAATTTGTTCTGGGTTGTTCCCTGGTCAATCATAAGACTGGTCAACTTATATGTTTTGCTGGCTTTGGTTTTCCAGAGGAAAAAAGAGTTAGTTACACAGACACAAGTGGATGTTAACGCTTGAGTTTGGTTTGTAGTGAACAAAGTAAAAACTCTAAGTGAAACAGAAAGAGGCGGGATGTCTTCAAAGAGATGTAAGGAGTTCTGGCCATGGCTGGCAGAAAAAACACCTGGCATAACTTGAGGTGTAGGTTATGCACTTATAAGTGGTAGTCTTAAGTATGTTAATAACAATTTTAATAATTTTATAAATCTTATTTTATACAGCTTATTTGAATTTTAATCTTATTTCAATTTCTATCTTAATTATACTTGGAATTTTAATTGTAATTTTCATAATATTGTTCTCTCTTCTTTATATATATATATATATATATATAAAAGCATAATATGTGAGAAAGTTTGATAGGGAAATAGGACTTGGAATATTGGTAATAAAAAATAATTCTACTGGAAATTGTAAAACTTGTATAATGATAGATGTGATTTTTATGTGTATATATAACTTTTGGTACTTTATTTGAAGAAGTGTAACATTTTGTACTATTTTGAAATATTGTTGCTTCGATAACTTTATTTTGTTATTCCATTTTTTACATTGTACTTTGATTTTGTAATAGGTAAATGTTTTTGTAGGATGTTAAAATTTTAATAAAATTACTTAAACCTAAAAAAAATAATACTTAAACCTAACCTTACCTCTGGCCCTAACCCTAACCCTAACCGTAACCCTAACCCTAAACCTAAACATAACCTAACCATGGCCCTAACCCTAACCCTAACCCTAACCCTAACGAAAGCACTACCCCCAGCCCTAGCCCTAACCCTATCCCAGGCTCTAAACCGAAACCCAACCCTAACCCTAGCCCTAGCACTAACCCTAACCCTAACACTAGCCCTAACCCTAGCCCTACCCCTACCTCTAATCCTAACCCTAACCCTAACCTAGCCCTAACCTAGCCCTAAGTTAGCCCTAACCTAGTCTTAAACTAGCCCTAACACTAGCCCTAACCCAACCCTAAGCTTAGAACTAAGCCTGAACCCTAACCCTAGCCCTAACCCTAGCCCTAGCCCTACCCCTACCTCTAATCCTAACCCTAACCCTAACCTAGCCCTAAGTTAGCCGTAACCCAGTCTTAAACTAGCCCTAACACTAGCCCTAACCCAACCCAAAGCTTAGAACTAAGCCTGAACACTAACCCTAGCTCTAACCCTAGCCCTAAACCTAAACCTAGACCTAACCCGAACCCTATCCCTAATCCTAACCCTATCCCTAACCCTAGCCCTAGCCCTAACCCTAATGCTAGACCTAACCCTAACCCTAACCCTAACCTTAAACCTAACCCTAGCCCTAGCCCTAGCCCTAGCACGAGCCCTAACCCTAACCCTAGCCATAAAACCAGCCCAAACCGTAGCCCTAAGTCCTAACTCTAACTCTAGCATTTACCCTAGCCCTTACCCTAATCTTAAACCTAGCCCTAGCCCTAACTGTAGCCCTGACCCTAACCCTAGCCGTAACCCTAGCATCATTGTAGCCCTAACCGTAATCCTAACCCTAGCGCTAAACCTAACCCTAGCCCTCACACTAACCTTAACCCTAGCCCTAACTCTTACCCTGACCTTAAGCCTAACCATAACCTTAACCCTAGCTGTAACCCTAGCTCTAAGCCCTAAGCCTAACCCTAACCGTAACACTAACCCTAGTCCTAACCCTAACCCCAACGCTCAACCTAAGACCTAATCCTAGCCCCTAACCCTAAACCTAACCCTAACCCTAGCCCTCACACTAACCTTAACCCTAGCCCTAACACTTACCCTAACCTTAAGCCTAACCATAACCTTAACCCTAGCTGTAACCCTAGCTCTAAGCCCTAAGCCTAGCCCTAACCGTAACACTAAGCCTAGTCCTAACCCTAACCCCAACGTTCAACCTAAGACCTAATCCTAGCCCCTAACCCTAAACCTAGACCTAACCCTAACCCTAGCCCTAAGCCTAGCCCTCAGCCCAAAACGTAACCCTAGCCCTAACCCTAGCCCCAACACTAGATACAACCCTAGCCCTAAGCCCTAACCCGAACCCTAACCCTAGCCCTAACGTTAGCCCTAACCCTAGCCCTAGCCCTAATCCAAACACTGGCCCTAACATTAGCCCTAACCGTAGCCCTAAGGCCTAATACTAACACTAGCCCTAACCCTAACCATAAACCTAGCCTTAGCCCTAACTGTAGACCTAACCCTAACCCTGGCCATAATCCTAACTCTCGTCCTAACCCTCGTGCTAACCCTAACTCTAACCCTAGCTCTAGCCCTAAACCTAGTCCTAGCTCTAACCCTAACCCTAACCCTAACCCTAACCCTAACCATAGACCTAACCCTAGCCCTAACACTACCCCTAATTCTAACCCTAAGCCTAAACCTACCCCTAACCCTAACCCTGGACCTAACCCTAACTCTAACCCTATACCTAACTCTAACCCTAGCCATAACCCTAAGCCCTAAGCCTAACCCTAGCCCTAACTCTAGCCGTAACCTTAGCCTTAACCTTAGCGCTAGCCCTAACCCTAACCCTAGCCCTAACCCTAAGCCCAAACAGTAGCCCTAACCCTAACCCTAAGCCCTAATCCTAGGCCTAACCCTATCCCTAACGCTAACCCTAGCCCTAACCTTAGCCCTAGCTTTAGCCCAACAAAATTGACTATAACTGTAGCAGCCCGAGCCCTAGACTGTGCCCTAAGCAAAGCTATAACCCTAATCCTAGCTCTAGAATCATAGAATCATAGAAATGTAGAGTTGGAAGAGACCACACGGGCCATCGAGTCCAACCCCCTGCTGTGCAGGAACACCCTCAAAGCACTCCCCACAGATGGCCATCAAGCCTCTGCTTAAAAACCTCCAAGGAAGGAGACTCCACTACACTCCGAGGCAGCAGATTCCACTGCCGGACAGCCCTGACTGTCAGGAAGTTCTTCCTGAGGTTCAGGTGGAATCTCCTTTCCTGCAGCTTGAATCCATTGCTCCTTGTCCTAGTCTCTGGAGCAGCAGAAAACAAGCCCTCTCCTTCCTCTACATGGCATCCCTTCAAATATTTAAACATGGCTATCATGTCCCCTCTTAACCTTCTCTTCTGCAGACTAAACATACCCAGTTCTCAAAGTCTATCCTCATAGGTCATGGCTTCCAGGCCTCTCACCATTTTGGTTGCCTTCCTCTGGACTTGCTCCAGTTTGACCATGTCCTTCTTGAATTGGGGTGCCTAGAACGGGACACAGGATTCAAGATGAGGTCTAACCAAAGCAGAGTAGAGTGGTACCAGTACCTCCCTCGATCTAGACACCATACTCCTATAGATGCAGCCGAGAATTGCATTGGCTTTCTTGGCTGCCGCATCACACTGCTGACTCATGTTCAGCTTGTGGTCTATGAAGACTTCTCGATCCCTTTCACACATACTGCTATCCAGCCACGTGTTCCCCATCCTATATTTCTGTATTCCATTTTTTCTACCTAAGTGTAGGACCTTACACTTCTCTCTGTTGAATTTCATTTTGTTAGCCTTGGCCCAGCTCTCCAATCTATCCAGGACATTTTGAATGTTGATCCTGTCCTCTGGCGTATTAGCAACCCCTCCCAATTTGGTGTCATCTGCAAATTTGATGAGCATGCCCTCTATTCCTTCATCCAAGTTGTTGATAAAAATATTGAGCAGCACTGGACCCAGGACAGAACCCTGTGGCACCCCGCTAGTCACTTCTCTCCAGGATGAAAAGCAGCCATTCGTGATCACCCTTTGGGTTCGGTCGGTCAACCAATTACAAATCCAACTAACAGTAGCCCTGTCCAGCCCACATTTTGCCAGCTTCATTGCAAGAATGTCTTGGGGAACTTTTTCAAAGGCCTTACTGAAATCGAGATATGCTACATCCACAGCATTCCCTTCATCTATCAAGCTAGTAACTCTATCATAAAAAGAGATAAGATTAGTCTGGCATGACTTATTCTTGAGAAATCCATGTTGACTTCTCGTGATTACCGCGTTGCTTTCTAAGTGATTAGAAACTGACCGCTTAATGATCTGCACCAGGATCTTTCCGGGCACTGATGTCAGGCTGACTGGGTGATAATTATTTGGGTCCTCTTTTTTCCCCTTCTTGAAGATGGGGACAACATTTGCCCTCTTCCAGTCTGCTGGAACTTCTCCTGTCCTCCAAGATTTCTCAAAGATGATAGCAAGTGGTTCCGAAATGACCTCTGCCAGCTCTTTTAATATCATAGGATGCAATTCATCTGGCCCTGGAGACTTGAATTCATCCAGTGTGGCCAAGTCTCTACCTATTATGTGCCTCATTTCCCCTGCTTCCTCACCTGCTCCCCAACTGCCAGGTTGAGTACTTGTATCCTTCTGGGAAAAAACTGAGGCAAAGAACATGTTAAATAGTTCTGCCTTTTCTCTTCCCTCTGTGAGTAATTCACCATCTTCTCTACGCAGTGACCCTATCGTCTCCTTCTTTTTCCTTTTGCTGCGCACATATTTAAAAAAGCCCCTTTTATTGTTTTTAATGTCTCTGGCCAGGCTAAATTCGTTCTGTGCTTTAGCCTTCCTGACCTCCTCCCTACATCTCCTGGCTACTTGCTTAAATTCTTCTTTGGTGGTTTCCCCCTTCTTCCATTTCCTATACATGTTTCTCTTAACACTTAGCTCAGTTGAGACTTCTTTAGTCAACCATTTTGGTTTCTTCAGATGCCTTCCATTTTTCCTCCTTATTGGCACCGTTTTAGACTGTGCCTTCAGTATCTCCTTTTTAAGGGACTCCCATACCTCCTGAACTCCTTTCCCTTTCACTATTCTTGACCACAGAATTCCATCCAGCAGCTCCCTAAGTTTACAGAAGTCTGCTTTTTTAAAATCTAAGATGAGTGTCTGGCTACCCTTATCTTCTCCTTCCCACTGAATGCCAAATTCCAAGAGGGCATGGTCACTCCCCCCTAAAGATCCAACCACTTCTACCTCATTAACAAGGTCATCCCTGTTGGTCAGGATCAGATCTAGTATATTTGATCCCCTTGTGGCCTCTCCCACCTTCTGGACCATGAAGTTGTCTGCAAGACAAGCAAGAAACTTGCTGGACCTTGTTGTCTTGGCAGAGTTTGACTGCCAGCATATATCTGGGTAATTGAAATCTCCTATAACTACTGTATCTCTCCTCTTTGAATGTACAGTCATTTGGTTGAAGAAGGCATCATCAAAGTCCTCAGCCTGGGTTGGAGGTCTGTAGTAAACCCCCACCAGAATATCCCTATTGTTTCTCGCTGCCTTAATTCTTACCCAAATGCTCTCGACCTGGCTTTCTGGGTTTAAGTCCCGGATCTCTTCACAGGTGAAAATATCCTTGAAGTAAAAGGCTCCTCCTTCTCCTTTCTTGTTTGGTCTGTTTTTACAAAACAGGCTGTACCCCTCTATTCCTATATTCCAATCATGAGACTCATCCCACCAGGTCTCAGTGATACCTATCAAATCGTATTTATTTTGTTGTACTAGGGGTTCAAGTTCATCCTGTTTGTTTCCCAAACTCCATGCATTAGTGTAGAGACACTTAAGTCCCTGGGCCCTTCCTGCAAGTCCTGTACTATTGTTTCTACTCCTCGCGCCATTGGCCACTTTTCCAGTATCATTTGGGCCTTTTCCCCCTGCGCTTGCCGAGACCTTGCCCTGAATAATATTGTCTCCCTCCCCAGCAGAACTTAGTTTAAAGACCTCTTAATCCTCCTTGCGATACTGTTTGCAAAAACATTCCTGCCCAGTTTTGTGAGGTGCAGCCCATCCCCCGCCAGAAATCCACGTTCATGGACATTCAGGCCATGTTCCAAAAACCCAAACCTTTGTCGGCGGCACCACGTGCAGAGTCAGTTGTTGACCTCTGCTATTGCCCTTTCCCTACATGCACCATATCCTTGAACAGGGAGGAGAGACGAAATGACCACCTGCGCACCAAGGTCCTTAAGCTTCATCCCCATAAGCTTGTAGTCCTTTGCGATGTGGTAAAAGCTGCTCCTCACAGTGTCATTGGTTCTGACATGAACCAAAATGAGGGGCTTCTGGTCAGTGAGTTTGACCAGCCTGGTGAACCTCTCCGTTATGTGGTTGATCTTGGCCCCAGGAAGACAACAGACCTCTCGATTGAGCTTGTCCGGTTTGCAAATTGCCGTTTCGGATCCTCTGAGCAAAGAGTCACCTACAACCAGAACTTGCCTCCTCTGAGGCTTGTCCTGCATTCCTCGACGAGCATGTTCTACTAGGACTGCCTGGGCATTCTGTTGAGGCTGGGAGCGTTGATCTAGTTCCTGTTGCCGAAGTTGGATTCCTTCTTGTTGACATTCTGTTCCCTCCGCATGGTGGTCCTCATTGTTCATAAGGCCAAGAACTTTGAAGCGATTGTATAGGTTAAGAGTTTCTGTTACATTCCTGTTCCTTCTACTGTTTTCCTCCGTGTGACATTGACCCAAGCCTCCATTTCCTGGCCCAGTGTGCTGTGATCTGGCAGCTCCTCCTTGCATTCGGTCTTCCGGTAGGTCTTCTCTGCCCTATCCAAAAACTCCTCCTCTTCCCTAATAAGATGGAGATCAGAAATTCGTGCCTGCAGCTGGCAAACCTTCTCCTCCAAGAAGGTGACCAGCTTGCACTTGGTGCAGGTGTACCCGAGAACATCTTGTAGCAAGAAAAGGAACATCCCACAAGTGTTACAGGTGACTGCGGCAGCTCCCTCCCCTTACATCCTTGAAACTACAGATAGTAGTACAGGATGTAGTTCTTGAAAGAATAACTGTGCTTTCTTTCTGAAATTCAGCTGTATAAGCTACATGCGCTCTACTGCTTGCCAAGGATTAAACTTGGAGGATTGAAGTAGAGGACGTCAAGTGCACGTGCCTTTGGCACGCGCTGTTGGGAGCTCCTAATAAGGCTCCTCCCCCTAGTTGACTCCTCCCCCTGGTTAGTCAGACCGTGTGCTCAGGCAGAGCACACAGCCAGCACAAAAACAAGCAAACAAACAGACAAACAAACACAGCCATATACCTGGCCCTATAGCCATATACTTGGCCCCAATCCTAGGCCTACTTTCGCCCTAGCAACCCTAGCTCTTGACCAATCTCTAGAAGCCCTAGCGCTAGCTCTAGCTCTAGCCCTAGGCCTAAAATTTTGAAACTTAACTTTAGCTCTATTAACCCTAGCCCTAGCCTTAACAATACCCTAACCGTAAGCCTAATCCGAGCCCTACCCATGAAACTTGTCCCTAGCCCTAGCAGCCCTAGACCTAGCCTGTGCCCCGGCCATAGCTCTAACCATAACCCTAGGCCTAGCATTAAACCTAATCCTAGTTTTAGCCATATATCTAGCCCTGATCCTAGCCCTAGTCCTAGCATCCTGATCCCTTCACTACCTCTAGCAGCCTTATCCCAAGGCCTAGCTGTATCCATAAATTCAACCCTAACCCTAGCCCTACCACTAACCCTAATCGTAGGTCTAGCCATATTCCGAGCCCTCATGCTAGCCCTACCCTAGCCCTAGCATCCCTAACCCTTAACTCTAGAAGTCCTATCCCTAACCCTAGCCTTGGCCATAAACCTAATCCTAACCCTAACCCTAGCCTTAGCCCTAGATGTAGCACTAGCCCTAGACCTAAAATTTCTAACCCTAACTCTAGATCTAGTAGACCTAGCTTTAGCCATAGCTCTACTGTAACTCTAACACTAACCCTAGCCCTAGCACAAAAAACTCAACCTTAACCTTAGCAGCCCTAGACCTAGCCTATTCCCTAGCCATAATTCTAACCCTAACCCGAGCCCTAGCACTAACCATAATCCTAGTTTTAGCCATAAACCTAGGCCTGGCATCCTGAGCCCTTCACTACCTCTACAAGCCCTAACCCTAACCATAGCACTAGTCCTTGTTACCTTGACTTCTGGGGGGTCCGCTAGGGGACACCTTGATTCATTCCAGAAATGCAATTATTGGGGAAATTAGCAGAGCACTAGCATGGCAAAATGAGGGGCAGGGTAATCCAGCAAGACCTACAACCCAACTTTTACAGGGTCAGACCAAGCAAAAAGCCAGACAATCATATTAATGAAGGATTTTATTAGCAAATATGTTTTCACCCACCAATGAATCATGCACACTCATGCACACAAAAGGGAAAGATGTGACTTCCAGTCTGATGGCAGAGCGCGAGGCGACATAGGATTGTAGCTGCTCCTATGTCGCGGCCACAAGCAACTGAATCTGGGAAAACAGGGAGGTCTAATGAAAGCCAGCACTTTGCTTACAAGTGCTGGCTTTCATGAAGGATTTCCAGATGAGTACTCCTTGGGGAAGAGGGGTCCAGAGGGGGTTTGGAGAGGATCCAACACTGTTAGCCCACAGCCAGAGGTGCTTCAGCACTGCGATGGTGAGCGGACGACAACAGGGGGTCGAAGAATCGCCATGATCGCTCGAAGGCAAGGGTGTTTTTTTTTCCTTGAAGCAACGCCTGGATTTTTTTTTTTTTTTTTAGAGCTTTCGTGGATATTAAGTGCCTACTTCTAGAATCACGGAGGTAATTCCAACAAATATCTAAAGGCTTTACTTTTCTTGGAATATTTTGTAATTTAAGCAGAAAGCGTATCTGAATGGACACTTTGTTTACCTTTTCTGAAGCTTATCCGAGTATAAGTGGATATTACACTTGTAAATCTGTCTACACTTCAGAAGACTTTCTTGGTATCTCTTCTTTATTTATTTTTTTATTTTTCTGGCTTTTTGAACTAAGGACTTTGCTTTATTGGAAAGACTGGTGGAAAAGGGGAGGGGGAAAGAAATTCCATAATTAAACCTCTGAGACGACTGATGCCAGAACTTTAGAACTGTAAATTTTGGAGACACTATTTACTTCATAAATCCACATATTGTTATATATCTGGAACAGGTTCTTGCTTGAAGGCCTGTGGAACAACATTTTTATCATATTCTACATGTTTTTGTGGACTGTCCCTATTTTTTTGAAAGACTATTTGGACTGAGCAGGGGAAAAAGAAAATAAAAAGAGATCACGGGAGCCAGCAGAGAAACAAACTGACGTTGACGTTGCCAGAGAACAGGAACTGAGAAGTGGCAAAAGTTAACAACAATAATTTGGCATCACAACTCTTCTTTTTTCTCTGTGTGTTGTCTTTTTCTTGTTTTTCTCTCCCTCTATTCTTGTTAAAGAATAAGAATTTAAGGGCTATAAGCATTTAAAAATTTATGGAAATTTAACCCACTAGAAATTAACTTGCAAGACTATAAAAATAAATAAGTAACTAAGCAACATTTATAGTGTTAAATTTATAAGTAAGTAATTTCAAAAGAGGTAAATATAAGTGATATATAAGATAATAAGAACTTGATATATTCACAGATATATATAAAATTTGATATATATATAGTTTGATACAATAGTAAAGGACCTCTTGTTCTTACAAATAATATAAGATAAAATATTGAAGGAGCTGATGTATTGACATATTCTAGTTAGAAGACTAGGTTAATTTGGTGTAAATTGTAATTTATCTGTCAAGTTCAATTTTACTCTAGATTAAGATCTGAATATATTTGATTCTATTGGAAGATATATAAGTTATAATAGCATATCTGGTCTAGAGCTGACTGTATTGTGTATTGTGCTTTGGATACTTGTTTGGTTAAGTATGACCTTGAAGCTACAGAGCCAACGACAAAACAAAGCCAGCTGAATAGGCTACCAAATCATAACAATCTTTCTATGTTACCAAAAATATAAATTGGAACCAGAGAAATAGGTTGGTTCTGCAGCTACTGTATTTAAAAGGAACTACTTGGTATTCTTTAAGAGTACATTGTAAAAATAACAACACTTATAGATCTATAGTTTGTAATATATAGACATATACTAAGAAAAAGAAATGGCGACAAGCACAAGAAAACCTCAAACCAGGCAAACTACAGCTGCAGCAACAACCCAGCAAGTAAGAAGATCCTCTATAGATTTATCAACTGCATCTTCAGATACAAAACTGATTTTGGAGGAACTGCGTAAATCAAGGCAGGAACTGAGGCAAGAGATAAGACAAGATATTAAAGAGACAAGAACTGAAATAAAAGCGGAAATAAAGCAGGAAATTGAAAGGCGAAGTAAAAAGATGGACACAATTACTAAGGAAGTGGCGACAACAAAATCTGAAGTAGAGACACTACAAGAGAAGTCAAGGCAAACGGAAAGAAAAACACAACAATTAAAAGAGAAACAACAACAGGAAGAATTAGCAATAAACAGGATAGAACTGAGTTATCGTGAACGTTGCTTGAAACTTAGAGGCATCAGAGAAGAGATGCAAGAAAGTATTTATGATAAAATAATACAGGCTTTGGTGGAGTATACACAATTGACAGAGGAAAGGTTACACACAAGCATTGAAAGGATTTTTAGAATCAACTCAAGAGTGGCCAAAAGAAAGAACTCTCTCACAAGATATTGTTATTATATTCACTAATATGAGGACAAGAGAGATTATTTTGCAAAAAAGTTATCATGAGAAATTGTGCATTGACTCTCAACAAGTAAAAATATTCAAAGACATACCTGCACAGACACTTAAGAAGAGACAGAACTATAAATTAATCACGCAATATTTAATAAAACACAAAATAAACTACACATGGAATAGAGCTGAAGGGATCTTCTTTTCATACAACCAAAAAAGGTACAATATCACCAATACTGAAAAAGCAAGAGAAGTATACGAAAAGCTGAAAAAGGAAATAGAAGATCAAGGAAGGAGAGAGAGAGGAAGAAATGGACAGCAGAATTTGGAAGGACAGGAACAAGAAAAAGAGTCAGAACAAGGAGGAGTTTCTGAGCCACCAGAAGCAGAATCAATAGAAGAAATGGAAGAATTGGAGAGTAACCAGGATAAAGATAGAGAAGAAGAAGAAGAAGACTTACAAATAGAGAGTGAACCAGAAATTACAGAAGAAAATTAAAGACAAGAAAGGAAAACTTTATAATTTGATTGGAGAACGATGAACAAAGAATTAATTTTTTTCCCCTGGAATATTAAAGGAAAAAACTCTCAGTATAAACGAAGGCATATATTCCACTATCTTGAGAAAACAAAACATGATATTATTTCACTTCAAGAGAAAAGAATAGCACAAAAAGATGTCAAGTATTTAAAAAATCCGAAGTTGGGGCAATGTTTTACCTCTTCCTTTTCGAATTAAAAATGAGGTGTGGTGATTTACATTAAAGATTCATATGTAGTGAATGAAATCTTTTCTGATCCTGCAGGACATTACTTAATCTTAGAATTGCAAATACAGAATTTGACCGTATTATTAGTAGGAATATATACCCCATTGCAAAATAAAGGAAAATTTTACTCAAAGATCCGGAAACAAATTGCAGACTATGAAAGTGCAAAAGCCCATGATAATCTCGTAATCCTGGGAGACTTGAATGGCGCATTGAATCCACTAGAAGATAGGTCCAATGCTAAGCATGTAAAACAAGAACACGGAAAACTTCCACATAGCTTCTTCCAGTTGATGGATGAGCTCTCCCTATTAGACGTTTGGACCTATAGACATGGGTCTGAAAAAGGATATACGTTCTATTTGGATAGATACAATACTATGTCAAGAATTGACTACTTCTTAATTTCAAAAGCACTACACATTAACATATATGACATGGAGATACTTCCGAAGATAACATCTGATCATAATCCGATACTACTTCATTTAAAATTTAGACAAACTAAGCAATACAACTGGAGACTCAATGATAATCTCCTAAAAGACACGGAAATCATAGAAAACTTGAAAGAAACTTTAAAAAACTATTTCAGAGAAAATACAAAACCAGAAACTGCAATGAATACAATTTGGGATGCTGGTAATACCGTAATTAGAGGACATCTGATCAAAATGGGAGCCTATAGAAAAAGGAAGGCAAATCAAGAACTGGAGAAGTTATTAGATCTGCTGAAAAACAAAGAGAAAGAACTTAGAGATAATATTGCAAATTATAAATTGAGGCTGGAGGTGAAATCAATACAAGATCAAGTAGTGGCCCTAAGTATGATGGAAATAGAAAAAAAATGAAATATTGCTGTCTGAAACAGTTTGAACATTCTAACAAACCTGGAAAATGGTTGTCCTATAGATTCCATAAAGAAAGAGAAAAGAGAAGAATTTTTAAAATGAAAATGGGACAAGGAGAAACTACAAACCAAGGACAAATAAAAAAAATCTTTCATAACTACTATGCTCAAGTATACAAAAATGAAAAAGAATAACAGTCAGAGGAGAGAGCAATAAAGAAGTACCTCGAATAACACAAAACATGGATAATATCGGAAGACCAGAAAAACTTACTGAACAAAGAAATTACGACTTTAGAGGTCTCAGAATCAATAATCTGGTCTGGCGGCGGAGTGAATGGCCGCCTAGGAAAACAGCTGTTCCTAGGCTGTCACCTCAAGTGGCGAAATCCAGGGAGAATTAGGAGAATGGAAGAAGCCAGATGTCCCAGATTGGAGCACTGACTTCCAGTCAGAAGAACTGGACAAGTACCCCTCGAGGAAGAGGGGTCCAGAGGGAGTTCGGAGGGGACCCGAGCTGCAGTCCACCAACCAGAGGTGATCCGGCACTGGATGGCTGGCAGCCAGAACAGCGGGTCGAAGAACTGCCACTGCCGCTTGGAGATTGGTTTTTTTTTTCTGCCAGAAGCAACACCCAGACTTTTTTAATTTTATTAGATGGAAAAGACGAGGTAAAAAATTAAGAGCCCTTTGCCAGAACTGTATAAAGTTAACTCCAACAATTGACTTGCTTAAATGCTGGATAATAAAACAATAATTCTCTTTAAACTGACCGCAAGGAGGGAGAAACTAGATCGGCCGTTACAATACTTTCTCCTTAAGGATTTTTTTTGTTTGTTTCTTTCTTTTTGGACATTTCAGTATAAATTGTACTCCCTGAAGAGATTGATTATTTTGATTTTGATTTTTGACTGACTTGGATTGACTTTTGATTTTGACTGATTACTATTTTTAGTGAGGACTGACCATTTATTTTTTGAGATTACTGTGCCATAAACCCCTGTCATTTTAATGGTGCTGACTTTCCAAGGTTTTGCAAAGGCTTGGAAAAGCGGGCGGTTTGGAGCTATGTGACTATTGGATTATGCTTGAGATTTCGAGAGAGAGAGAAGGTTAGGGAAACTTTTACAGAGGACGAATAGAAGGATCTGAACTTTTAAAAACTGGATAGTACCCGCGTTCTGATTAAATATTAATATCTAGTAACATAAATATATACAATAACCTACAATAGCAAACAAAGAAAAATACAAATAGAAATAACCTTGCTCAAATAGACTTTGTTTGTTTGCTGAAATAGACATTGTGGAAAAATAGAAATATATATAGAATTGATTAGTATAATTGATATAGAAATATAGAATTTTCATTAAGCTGCATAGATATACAAAGTGCATAACTTAGATAATTGTCTTGACTGTAGAATATGTTATAGAGTGTGGGAGTATTTCTCTCTCTCTCCCTCTCTCTCTTTTTTTTGATTTACTGAATAGAGGGGAGTTGAAGGGAAGATCATATACAGCATAATATTGGCTTCTTAGTTATAGCATAATTAATTACAAACAATTTCAATTGATTTCATTATAGAGAAACTTTAGAATTAAGTTCTTAGGGGAGACTGAGATATATTGCTTGATTTAAGATTTAAGATTCTATTGTATTGGGAGATTCCCCCACTAGTGATTATAATATTGGGGATTGTGTTTGTTCTCTGAAAGCTTTCTATGAAAGCTGTCTTTGTATCTGAGAGCTGCCCTAATTGAGGTGTCCTTGAAGCTGTGCAGCCACAGACTAGATAACGCAGCTGAGCGAGATATACAATCATAACAAGCCCGAAGTACAATTTAAAACACAATTGGAAATAGATCAACAGAGACCTTAATGTGGCTCCTCAGACTTACAGCCCCCTCTGTTGGAAAAATAGGAGAATACAGGGCAGCTCAAAGAAATCAAAGAAATTAATTTAATTTCAAAGGAATTTATACTGGTACGTAGGAACACATATATATTTCTTGGAACTTTTTTTTTATATATATTGTTTTGAAATAATGGCGGCAGGAATTAAAAGACCCCAAACAAGGCAAACAACTGCTTCCACAACAGTTCAACAAGTAAGAAGGTCTTCAATAGATGCTGCCGCCACATCAACATCCATATCAATGGACACAAACCTGATTTTGGAAGAGCTACTCAAATCAAGGCAAGAACTAAGAAAAGAAATACAACAGGACATAAAGGAGAGTAGAGCTGAGATTAAAGCAGAAATTAGGAGAGAAATAGAGGGTCTAAGCAAGAAGATAGACTCAATTACTAAAGATATGGCGGTAATGAAGACTGAAGTTGAAACCTTACAAGAAAAGACTACACAAATAGATAACCAGACAAAGCAAGTAAGAGAGAGACAATACCAAGATGAGGTGACAATTAACAGGATGGAACTAAGATACCGTGAACACTGTTTGAAGTTGAGAGGAGTTAAAGAACAAGAAAGAGAAAGAGAAAATGTTTACGATAAAATAGTTCACGCACTGGTGGAATATACACATCTACCTGAAGAAAGACTTCATGTGAGTATCGAAAGAATCTTTAGAATAAATTCAAGAATAGCCAGAGAGAGAAATCTTCCAAGGGACATTGTTATCATCTTTACAAACATGAAAACGAAAGAGATCATATTGCAAAGAAGTTATCAGGAAAAACTGACGATAGATTCACAAGATATAAACATCTATAAAGATATACCTGCACAAACTCTTAGGAAGAGACAAGACTACAGATTCCTTACACAGTTTCTTATTAAAGAAAAAATCAATTACACATGGAACAAAACGGAGGGGATCTCGTTTACGTATAATCAAAGAAGGTATAGAATCAACACTATAGAAAAAGCAAGGGAAGTACATGAAAAGTTGAAGAAAGAAGTAAGATACACAAAAGAAAGAGAAAAGAGACGTGATAGTCAGTTGACATGGGAGGAAAAAGATGAACAGCAAGATACTGATGCATTAGAGAAAGACTCAGAACCAGGAAAGACAGAACTGTTGGAGGATTTGGAAGATCCAGATCAAGAAAGAGACAAGTCAGAGGAAGATCTCCAACCTGAGAGTGAAATAGAGTACACGGAAGAGAATAAGAGGTGTGCAGGATAAGTTCAAAGTTAAAATCGAAATGGCAAAAAACAAATTCAAAATATTTTCCTGGAACACAAAAGGAATAAACTCACATTACAAACGAAGAAACATATTTCACTACCTGGAAAAGACTAATTACGATATTATCTCTTTGCAAGAAAGGCGGATTGCACAGAAAGACAATAAATACTTAAAAAATCCAAAGTTAGGACAATGTTTTGCCGCCTCCTACATGAAGAAGAAACAGGGAGTGGTGATTTATGTTAAAAATAACTATCTAGTCAACAAAATCTTCTCAGACCCTGCTGGACACTACTTAATGCTTGAAGTATTTATGGGTGACCTCAAAACATTAGTGGTTGGAATTTATGTGCCAACTGAACAAAAAGGGAAATTCTTTTTAAAAATCCGGAAACAAATTGCAGACTGTGCCAATGAAAATACTTATGAGAATATAATAATTCTGGGGGATTTGAACGGCGTCTTTAATCTGATAGAAGACAGATCAGGTATCAAACTGGCAAAAAAAAAGTAATGGAAAGTTGCCCCAGAACTTCTTTCAGATGATGGATCAGTTATCATTATTGGATGCCTGGACCTTTAAGCACGGGTCTGAGAAAGGATACACATTCTACTCAGATAGGTACAAAACAATGTCGAGAATTGACTTCTTCTTGGTTTCAAAAACACTACATAGTACTATACAAGAGATGGAAGTCCTCCCGAAGATAACATCAGACCACAACCCTATATTATTACGCTTAAAATTAAGGCAAACTAAACAATATAATTGGAAGCTTAATGACAATCTCCTTAAAGATGACACAATTGTGAAAAAGTTGAAGGAAGAACTTCAAAGCTACTTTAAAGAAAACATCAATGATAATATTGCAATGAAAACAGTTTGGGATGCCGACAAAGCAGTAATTAGGGGACATTTGATAAAAATGGGAGCTTGGAAGAAGAAGATGGCCTATCAAGAATTGTTACAATTAATGGACTTGTTAAAAGAAAAAGAAAAAGAATTCCAAGACAACAGTTCAAATCAAAAATTGAGATTACAGATAAGATCAATACAAGATCACATAGCAGCAAAAAATATGTCAGAGATAGAGAAGAAAATGAAGTATTGCTGGTTAAATCAATTTGAATATGCTAACAAACCTGGTATAGACTGCGTAAAGAAAGAGAAAAAAGAAGAATTTATAAAATAAGAATGGGACAAAGAGAAATTACAGAGCAAGAGCAAATTAAAAGAATATTTCAAAATTATTATGAGCAGCTATACAAAAATGAGAAGCTCCAGGAAGAAGAAGAAGGAGAGATAAAGAAATATTTAGGTAAACATCAGCTATGGACAATATCTGACGACCAGAAGAAGTACCTGAATGCAGAAATTAAAAAATGGAGGTCTCTGAAGCTATTAAGAAATTAAAAGCTTCTAAAGCGCCTGGCCCTGATGGCTTTATGACAATTTTCTACAAAACATTTGAAGCAGAAAAATTGGGACCATTAACAGCAACTATAAATGAAATAAGACAAAAAGGGATTCCTGACTCCTGGAAAAATGCAAACATTGCTTTAATTCCAAAAGAAGGGAAGGATTCGACATTATCTGAAAATTATAGACCTATGTCTCTCTTAAATACAGATTCACAATGATTCAATGATAATATTCACAATGATATTATCACTGAGATTTAGAAAAGTCCTAAACGAAGTAATACATAAAGATCAAAATGGCTTTCTACCAAACAGACATCTTAAAATAACACCAGAATTTTGCTTAATGCAATAGAATACTTTGAAAAAAGAAATGAAAAAAAGCTGGCGATTGTGTTTTTGGATGCAGAAAAAGCATTTGACAAAGTCAGATGGTCATTCATGCTTGAAACACTAAAAAGAACTGGATGTGGTAACGACTTTGTGGAATGGATTGAAGCCATATATAAAGAACAGAAGGCCAAATTAATCATAAATGGAGAATTGACAGAGGACATACAAATTAAAAGAGGTGTAAGACAAGGATGCCCAATATCACCTCTGTTATTTATAGCTACCCTGGAAATATTAAATATGAGTATAAGATCCAATCCTACTATACGAGGGATAAAAATCCAAGACGAAGAGTATAAATTGAGGGCATTCACTGATGACCTGATTTTTTTTATAGAAGATCCAATAACAGGATTAAAGGAACTTATAGCTGAAATAAACAAATTCGGAAGAGCAGCGGGACTTAAAATAAACAAAAATAAAACTTATATTATGACTAAAAATATGAATGAAAAAGAGAGAGAAGAAAATTTAAAACTATCGGGATTTAATATGGAGAAGAGAATAAAATATTTAGGAATTTGGTTTACCGAAACGAATAAAGATCTATTTAATAACAACTACAAAAACGTGTGGAAAGAAATTGACATGGATTTAAAAAGATGGGAGAATCTTAATTTGTCGTTATTTGGGAGAATCGCTGCCATAAAAATGAATGTTCTTCCTAAGTTCAATTTTCTATTTCAAAATCTCCCAGTTGTTACAAATGAAAAGCCATTTAAATCATGGGAGAAGGAAATATCCAAATTTATATGGGCAGGTAAGAAGCCGAGAATTAAGCGAAAATTAATGACAGAGCTACCCAGGAAAGGCAGATGCGGTTTGCCAGATTTAAAATTATACTATTATGCGAATGCCATGGTGTGGATTGTTGATTGGATTACGTTAAGAGACAAGAGAACGTTAACGATTGAAGGAGCAAACATGCAGTTTGGCTTCCACACTTACTTGTAATACGACAAGGAGAAGATAGACAAAGACTTCAATAATCACTTTCTACGTAAATTTTTAATTCGAATATGGAGAAAAATAAAGAAACAAACATATACTACAATACCCCAATGGATATCCCCGTAAGAGGCCTTTTATAGAAAATGGTTCGATAAAGATCGAGATTGGATTAGATATAAAGATCTTATCATGAAAGAGGGATCAGGCGCGATTAGAATACGAAGTCGGGAAGAACATGAACAAGATGGGTGTAAATTGAATTGGCTCTCATACTTACAGTTAAAAGAAAGATTTATTATGGATCAAAAATTGGAAGGAATCTCAGCACAAAAATCTTATAACGAATTAGAAGCTATTATATTTTTGAAAACCAAACAAAAGATTTCATACTTTTATAAACACTTTCTTGCCAGAAATATGGAGGATGAAAACATAAAAGATGTAATGATAACTTGGACAAGAAATTTTCAGCATGAAATTTCTTTGGAAAATTGGGAATTGGCATGGAAGAACATGTCAGAATTTACCAGCTCGCAAGACTTAAAAGAAAATTTCATAAAGATGATGTATAGATGGTATTGAACACCTAAAAAGATTAATAAAATATATAAAACTGGGAACAACAGATGCTGGAAATACAAAGAAAAATTAGGTACATTTTACCATGCCTGGTGGACATGCCCGGAGGCAAAAAAATATTGGATTAAAGTTCATGAAACAATGAAAGAAATATTTAAAATATCCTTCCCTATGATGCCTGAATTATACCTTCTAAATATGACATTTATGCTTGATAAGACTCAACAAATGAAAAATAAAAGAGTAATACTTTACTTAGGGACAGCGGCGAGAATAGTTTTTGCCAGAACATGGAAATTACCTATAATTCCGGAGATAGAACAATGGCTCCAAAAAATAACTGAGTTAAAACAATGTGATGTCTTCTCTTCATATTTAAAAGGGAAGAGTACTGATGACATCGAGAAAGAGTGGCAACAAGTAGTACAATTCATGAAGATAAAAGGATATTGGGGCTAACTTGGACACTGTTAATTGGATATTATGAAAGAGGTTATAAAAGGGGGGGTATAAGAACACAGAGATATATACATATGAATAACAGTATTTTATAGGAGAAATGTTTAAATATAATATTAAAATTTAATATTAAAATTATGTCCTAAGAGGAAAGGGTATATTGGAAATGGTTAAGCCATACTGATTAATTGGAGAGAAAAGTTATGGGTAAACTTTGATAGGTACACAATAAGATATTGGGGGGTTTCAAGAAAGTAAAATAGCGTGGGAAAAGATTCCGGTAGAGAGGACTAGGAGGTCAAGGAAATGTAGTAAACAATATTATATATATATGTACGAGGTGAAAATATGTAAACATTTCTGTGAAAAAATGTAAATATGTAAATAACTGTATATTGGAGCAAACAGAAATGAATTATATGTATGTTACGATTTTATTATATGTATTATTTACAAAAATAAATTGGGGGAAAAAAGAAGCAAAAAAGAAGTTAAAAACGTCCAAGGCTCCAGGACCAGATGGATTTATGTCTAGTTTTTATAAAGTGTTTGAACTGGAAATTATATCACCTCTAACAAAAATACTAAATGAGATAAAAGAAAAAGGAATCCCAGAATCCTGGAAATATGCAAATATTGTTTTAATCCTGAAGAAAGGGAAAGATTCAACACAACCAGAAAACTACAGGCCTATAAGCTTACTCAATACAGATTAGAAAATATTCACAACAATTTTAGCAACCAGATTTAGAAAAGTCCTGAATGATATAATACACACAGACCAAAATGGTTTTCTTCCCAACCGGCATCTCAGAAACAATACATGAATTTTACTAAACGCAATTGAACATTCTGATAAAAGAAATGAGAAACAACTAGCCATACTCTTCTTGGATGCCGAAAAGGCATTTGACAAAGTTGGCTATTTATGACAGGAGTTCTACAGAGAGCTAACTGTGGTGAACACTTTGTTGACTGGATAAAAGCCATTTATAAAGACCAAAAGGCAAAGTTAATAATAAATGGAGAAACAACAGATGAAATACAAGTCTTTAAAGGAACAAGGCAAGGATGCCCAATATCCCCTTTATTATTTATCTCAACTCTGGAAATATTGAATAAAATATTGAATACGAGAAAATTCTGAAATAAAGGGGATTCGAATAAAAGATCAAGAGTACAAGCTGAGGGCATTCGCCGATGATCTCATTTTCTTCATTGAAGAACCAAAGATAGGGATTAAAAAATTGATAATGGAAATAGACAAATTTGGAATGGCAGCAGGACTAAAAATAAACAGAAATAAATCTTATATTATGTTCAAGAATATGAGGCAAAAAGAGAAAGAAGAGATCACTGAACTATCTGGATTCAAATTGGAGAAGAAAGTAAAATATCTAGGGATTTGGTTTACATAATCAAACAAGGACTTATTTGATAATAATTACAAAAAAATGTGGACAGAAATTACAATAGATTTAAAAAGGTGGACAAATTTAAAACTGTCTCTTTTTGGAAGAATTGCGACCATAAAGATGAACGTTTTACCTAAATTTAATCTTCTATTTCAAACTCTGCCCATCATAACAAATGACAAACCATTCAAATCCTAGGAACAGGAAATATCAAAATTTATTTGGTCAGGCAAGAAACCAAGGATTAGGTGGAAATTAATGATGGAGCTACCAAAGAAAGGAGGATGTGGCGTACCAGATTTGAAGCAATACTATTATGCAAATGCTATGGTGCGGACTGGGTTACTTTAAAAGATGTAAGGACTCTAACACTTGAAGCAGCTAATATGAGATTTGGTTTTCATGCATATCTCTGGTACAGCAAAGAAAAGATCGATAAAGACTTTAATAATCATTATATTAGAAAATCCCCATTAAAAATTTGGAAGAATGTAAAGAAACAAACTTACATAAGAATACCAATGTGGCTATCTCTGTAAGAGGCTTTCTATGGAGAATGGGCAGACAGAAACCAAGAATGGCTAAGATACAAAGACCTTATTATATGGGATAGACCTGAAACAATTAGAATACGAACTCAAGAAGAATTAGAGAAAGAAGGTATTAAACTAAATTGGTTTCCATACCTACAACTGAAGGAAAGGTTCTTAATGGACTTAAAATTGGAAGGCTTTTCAACACAAAAAACATATGGTGAATTGGAAACTATTATATTTTTGAAAACAAAACAAAAAATGTCCTTATTTTATAAATACTTTCTCACCCATAAATTAGAGGACAAGAAGGTTAAAGAGGTAATGATAAAATGGGCAAGAAACATTCAACATGAAATAACATTAGAGAATTGGGAAAATGCATGGGAAAACACAATGGCAGAAAGTGGCTGAGTTAAAACAATTTGATATATTTTCATGTCATTTAAAAGGGAAGCAAATAGAAATAACTGAAAAGGATTGGGAATGTGTGACAGAATGTATGAGGAAAAAAGGATATTGGTTTTAATGTATCTAGTGTAAAGACAAAGTGACAGAACTTTTGAAAAAAGGTTCTGAACATAGTATAAAGTAAAACCATCTGTGTTTTAAGAGAAAAAAATGATAAAGATAGAGAAGTACTGACTACTAGTACAGTTGTGATTGGGGAATTTCAAAATGCTAAAAGATTGTTGAAAAGATTTTGGGAGTAAGGCGGAGGAGGTTACGAGATATATATACAAACAAACTAATAAGAACAACAATATAGAATGGAGATAATGTGATTTTATTATTATTATTGTTACATATAAATATAAATATGTTAAGCAATCAAATGTACAAAGATAAAGTGTTATAAAAGGTTTTATAAAAATAAAGTTTATAAAAAAAAAGAAAAGGGAAAGATGTGAAAAATTATATGGGATATAGTAGAGAGGGTGTAAAGGCGGTGATACTGCACCTGTCCAGATGTCTTCAGTCTGGGAAGCGGTGAGAAGGAAGAAGCTCAGTGAAGAGAGTCAGCTGAGGGGAGCACTTGACTAACAGAGTTCCAGTCTGCTAGCATGGTGGAGAGTTCTCTGAAGAGAATATCAAAAACAGGGAATACTTATAGGGCAGAATGCACCTTGAGGACAGGCCCTTTCCTGGGAAGAACAATGGCCAAAATAGAGAGGAAAATGCCGCATAATAGTAACAATAGTTTGCATGATTGGTTCATGCGAATGGACTTTGCCCTTGTAAGATTCATTGAAGTCAGAGTTGCTCAACCTGGGGAAAACCTGGAAATCCCCTCAAGTTGGCTATTTGCGGCTGAGGACCCTTTGTTTGTACGGACGTGTCTAGCCTGAGATCTCCTTGGGAAACATGATTGGGGATTTTCCTGGCCTTGACCTAGGTTGGGTCTCTTGACCTGTTTGTCTGTGCACCCTCCCAGGCAACCTCTCTGGCATAGAAGTCATATTTGATATTAATTTTATATCCCCCGAGACAGAGTCTGCCAAGGGAATAATGACCCCCCCGAAAATGGGTGATGAGTGCATGATATTGTACTTTTCCAATCATAACAGCAGGATGAATTTTGGAACCAAATCAACAGAGGGGACCTAACTTAACAAGCAAAGGTACTAAGCGAGGCTACAGTATGACCACCAGAAGGAGAAGCAGATAAAGTTTTCATTGGGATGGCAAATCACTTAACATTAAAGGAAAGAAACCTATTATTTATAGCGCTACAGTTCCTAAACACACTCACACCAACATAAATACAATAAAAAAAACCCATAGCATTGCTCCCAACAATTGAGAAGTGGTCATAGCTGGATTTAGAGAAACAAATGGATTGAGCAATAGAAAAGTGGTGGTCCAACACAAACATCCAGACTGGAAGTCCAGGGGCAGACACGAGCCATTGCACCCCCCCCCATGTCTGAAAAGTTCATCTTATGGAATGCAGAGCATGTCTCAACAAAAGCAGAAAAGTCAATGTCTTTTCAGGGGTGGTATGACTGTCTTGGTCATCTAGAATTGGAACAGAGGTGGCATGTTGTTTCTTCCATTCCCCCCCCCCGGTCATTGGGGATGGTTCTGTCACTGGACCAGAATGCACTGGTTGCTGTGTCAGGCACTCACAATGGCTATCAGGGTTGGTTGCTCTGCTGTTGGTTTCCACTGGCTCTGCTCCCACAGCTGGTGCAGGACTTGTTTTGGTTGCAAACTAAACAAACTGATTAGTAGCAACAATGTGAATTCCAAACCAATCAGAGATGTGGGGCCTGAAGGGAAATGTGGGAAAGGGATCCTGTTGGAGCCAAACATGACCAACTGAAATGGAAATGAGGTGTCATCCAACAAGTGTGGGGATTTTCTATAACATCTAGGGTATTATCAATAGGTTGGATTTGCCATGCCAAGAGTTGGTCACTATATTGTATCTCTACTATGGCCACAGCTTAGGAGGCGGCACGCAAGCCTTGTGGTGCTGCTAAGAGCATGGACTGGGCCTACCCAGTTCAGGGGTCAGATGGACCAACTCAGTGCCTAGGAGATACTTTTTCAGCATCTCCATGCATTCTGCATGCTTAAGACACCGAGGTTCTGCTCTTGCAGTGGAAACATTGTCTTGGATTGGATGAGATGCAACTTTGGCTTTAAGCTCCTTGGTCTGGAGAGTGAGAGCACCCTTTTGTGACTGGAAAAAATATACAGTTTCAAGAATGCCTAGGCCATGCGGGCTCTCAGTTGAGCGGGGGTGTAGCTTGCTGGCACCTGAATATCTACAGGAAGTGTGGAGAGTGTCATTTTTTCTAAGTTTGGCTATCAAACACTTGCACTGCCTTAAGGACATATGCAAATCCTTACTAATGTTCACATAAAACAAACTGCAATCCTAAAATTACTGCTATCTAAGGGGATGTTTACAAAAGAAGGTATGGGGGGGTGTTGCTCTTCATTTACACTTCAGTAAAGTCACAGACTTGGGGCTCAGGGTCGTGCTCTCTGTAACTTTAAAGGGTAACTAGGATGATGGGTTAGATGGTTCCTGGGTGCTCAGGTTCAGTGAGACAAATCGGTGCTCCAGAGTTGGGTCCGATCTTCCAGAGAGGAATCTTGTCCCAAAGATCTCTCCTGCTTGCTCCATGGTGTCATTGCATATGGTCCCTCTGACTCTAGAGGTCCTGTCGCCATGGTTAGACCACTGCTTTCTGGGTGTTGGACCTAACTCTGGAGGTCTGATCTACCTCAGAGTGCCTGGGGCTCTGATTCCCATTTGAGCCCTGGGTTTTTAACTGATTCAGGCTTTGTCTGGGCCCCTTACACTTCCCCAAAAACAAAAAAGACCCCTTCCCTCACTCTCAGTAAATGGAAGGACTAAAATGCCAGACTTGGTCCAAACTGTCTGACTTGGAGCTGCAAAATCTGTCTTCTGGCCCAGTAGGCTACCAGAAAGAGGCAGATAACTAGCACAATTTGTAAGGCCAGGATGACTACTAAGGAGTGTAAAGCTAGGTGTGTGATGGTGCTGCTGGTGGAAGATTACATGACAGCATCCCACGAGGACTTGTATGTTGCTTTTTCAATTTTTTTTTGGTGATCTGTCTGGCTGTGCGATTCACAGTGATGGTGATGGTGTGTAGGGAATGTGCAGCTTCCTGAACTTTCCTGTGCAATGTGGTCAGACTGTCGAGCCAAGAGGATACATGCAACTCATCTTCCAGCTGGAATCCCTCTAACTTGGAAGACGATGAGGTGTAAGCTGTTTCTAACATGTGGTTCTTAATGGCTTCTTTTAAAAAGAAGTCCTGACCAAACCAGTCTACTATGTGTGTTTGGCAAAAGCAAGGGTTTCCAGCCATTTGGTTAATGGCAACAGGATGGTCTCTAGGTATAACGTTACTACTGAACATGGAGTCCTTAAACAAAAGCAATCTTGATTCAGCTGCACCAGTAGAGTTGTTCACAGAAACTATGTTGTAATCTGTGGTGTCCTGTTTGGCTATTCCCTTCAGGTCATGAAAGGAGTGTAGCCATTGTCGTGTGAACATGCATCTGGTCAGATCAAAGAAATGTGTGCCATTTGACCAGTAAAACTATTGGTTTGGGAGGATAGTGGTATTGGCTTGGGCTAGTGGTAGTGTTACCCTGATTTCCAAGGGTCCCAGTCACTGGGTCGGTTACCCTGAATTCCAGGGGTCCCGGTCACTGTGCTCAATATATTACAGGGAATGGGAATTAGCCTGAGCACATGCTGGCAAAGTGAGAGGCAGGGTAACTAGGCAGGATCTTTGAGCCTGATGTATACCAGGTCAGGCCGGATCAAAAACTAAGCAAAAAGATCTAATAAATGATTTTTATTTTATTTTTATAAAAAGTCAGTCACTACACATGTTCGCATTCACTCACACAGAGCCTAAAAGAAATAAAAAGGGAGGAAAATTGATAGGGGATTTTAAAGAGGGTTTTCAGGGTAATACTCTACTTGATCCAGGCGTCTGGGAAGCCAAAATAGGAGCAGAGAGTTGGGAACAATGAAGCTCAGCACGTGGAGGCTGAGGGGAATGCTTGGCAAGCAGAGTGGTGGCAAGCAGGAAGGAAGCCAGGAGCGATCCAAGGAACCACTTGAAATAGGGGGTTTTTATAGGGGAAAATGTACCTAGAGGGCTAATCCTTTCCCAGGGAGAACAATAGTGAGGAGGGCTAAAACAAAGCCCTTAACAATGGACATCTCTGGCTTGATGGGTTTTGATGGGGCTTAATTGACTCTGCTGCGGTTGGACAAAGCCTTCGGCAGTATGGAAATTGCCCTGGCTTCACAGACTGATTGTCAAGAGTGCTGATCCTGTCAAGCTATCATCTCTGGGCTGAGGATCTTTTTGTATGCTTAATGGTTGTTATGTCTGGGGGAGGGGGGCTCCTTGGGGCTATGTGACAGATTAAGTCACTGGCCAGAACGGGATTTTCCTAATATCAGCCGTTTGGCCGTGCCTGCCTGTGTGCTTGTCCCGGGACCCTTTCAGACACGTGGAGAGGCTTGTAATTTTAGCCACGTGGAGATATCATTTTGATAGTATAGTTTAATAAACTGTAGACCCTGGGAGAGGGTTATCAACCACAGTAACAGTAGTCTGAGGTGAAAAACTGGGTGCAGTTGGACTGTGTCAGTAACTTGCTCATGGAGGACTTCCACATGGAGGGTTAGATTTTTCCATGAGATTTGTGCTATTCTGGGTAAAGTGGAGGGGTGACTGAGTGATTTGAGATATCTTTCCCAAAGAAGGCTTAAGATTTCTGAGTGTAAATGACCCATGAGGCTGGACTGGATTACT
Organism: Ctenosaura bakeri; assembly: GCA_948474755.1. Lineage (NCBI taxonomy): Eukaryota > Metazoa > Chordata > Lepidosauria > Squamata > Iguanidae > Ctenosaura > Ctenosaura bakeri. The sequence continues at coordinate 88,312 of CAOLHI010004051.1, forward strand.
TGGGCAAATAAGGTAATAACATTACTTTGCAACTGGGTACACTGCATTGCTATGGATAGATTGTGTGTGTGTTGTGTGAGGGATTTTTCAAGATCTGCAACAATATCCTTTTCTACCCCAACCCACTGGGGCATTAGTTGGCCAATTAGATCAATACTTTGCACCAGGTTAGTTAAACCCAGGGCTAATGAAATTCCTATATCTTTGGTCTTGGTTCCAATAACTCCTAATTTGTTGTCTAGAATTTCCATGTCTATACCATTTATTACTTCTCTACCAGTTGCAATGCCTCCTGACACAGTGCCTACTACGTCCCGCTTGCTGGGTGCATGTGAGTGAGAGAAGGAGACCCGGTGCTTTTCCCAATGTTCCCACTGGGTCCACGTCAGCCTAAGGAAGGGTTGTCATACTGGCAGAACCTTGAAAATGTTTACTACAGTGAGGTTGAGCTGAATGGAGATGCTAATCGGCTGAGTCCGGGAATAGGCAAAGACCTCTACATATTTCCTGATTATTGTGCTGCCTAAATACATAGAAGGGGAGTTAGATGGAGGGGACTTTGTGAATGGAATAAAGGGACATTTGGTTCAGTCACAGGAAACCTTTCAACCAGCAGGGGTGTGAGTTATAAAACAACAGCTGTAAATCAGAGGGGAGGTTCGTGTTGATCCAGCAGTTTCCACCTGGTCATCACCAAGAGGCATGAAACCATGGGATGCCATGGTACCCATAAATGCCATCAAGATGTTTAGGAACCCTAGCCATAGCCCTAGCTCTAGGCATAACCCTGAAACTAACCCTAGACCAGCTCTAAGCCTACCCTTAGCCCTAGTCCTATCCCCAATTTTAAACATAATCTTAGCTCTAACCCTCTTAACCCTAACTCTAGCTCTAGTCCTAGCAGCTCTAGTCCCAGTCCTAACCCTAGTCGCCCTAGCCCTAGCAGTCCTAGCCATAGCCATAGCCTTAACCCTAACTGTAACCCTAAACCTAGCTCCCAGCCTTAGCCCTAGGAGCCCTAGCCAAAGAACTAGCCCTATCCTTAGCCCTGGCTTTACCCATAACCCTAACCCTAACCACAGCTCTAGCCCTAGCAGCCTTAGCATCCCTAGCCCTAATGCTCGCCCTAGTTGTAGCACTAGGCCTAGCAACCTTAGCCCTAACTCTCATCCTAACCCTATAACTAGCCCAAGCTCTAGGAGCCCTAGATTTAGCCCAAGCCCTATTCCACCCTTAGCAGACCTACCACTAGCCCTAGCCCTAGCAGTCCTAGCCCTAACTCTAATCCTACTTCTAACCCTAACACTAAAACTAACCTTAGCTGATCAGTCAAATTCTGCAAAACCTAGTCCTAGGCTTAATTCTAACCCTAAACTTAGCCTTAGCCCTAACCCTAATCTTAACGCTAACCCTAGTAGCACTTGCCTTGGCCATAGCAGTCCTAGCCCTAGCCCTAGCCCTAGCCATAACCTTAACCCTAACCTAGGTTAGCCTAGCCATAACGCTAGCAATAGCTCAAGCAGCCCTCACCCTCGCCCTCACACTAGCTGTAGCAGTTGTAACCCTAGCCCTAGTCCTAGCAGCTCTAATCCAAGCACTAGCCCTTGCCATAACCCTAACCCTAACCTTCACCATAGCCATAACCCTAACTCCAAAACTAACCTTACCCCTAGCCCTAGCAGCCCTAACCCTAGACCTAACCGTAACCCTAACCCTTAGCTCTAGCCCTAGCAGGCCTAGCTTCAGCTATAGAAATAACCCTAACCCTAACCCTTATCTTGCCACTATCCTTAGCAGCACTAGCCCTAGCTCTGTCAGCCCTAGCTCTAGCCCTTGTCATAACTCTAAAACTAACCTTAGCCCAGTCCTAACTGTAACTCTAATCCTAGCCCTAGCCTTAACTCTAATCCTAACCTTAACCCTAGCCCTAACTCTAATCTGAACCCTAACACTAGTCCTAGCAGCCCTAGCCCTAAACGTAATCCAAACCCTAGCAGCCATAGTCCTAGCCATAGTCCTTAGCAGCCATAGTCCTAGCCCAAACACTAACTGTAACCCTAACCCCAGCCCTAGCCCTAGCAGTCATAGTCCTAGCCCTTACAATAGAAGTAACCCTAGCAGCCCTAGCTTTAGCCTGAGCCCTAAAGCTAGCCCGAGCCCTAAACCTAACCCTAATCCTAACCCTAACCTTAGCCGTAGGAGACCGTGCCCTAGCAGTCACAGCCCCAGCCATATTCCTAGCAGCTCTAACCCTAGCCCTAGTGAGAACTCTTACCCTAACATTAACCATAAAACTAGCTCTAGCCCTAGCAGCTCTAGCCCTAGTAGCTCTAGTCCTAAGCAGATGACCACACATTCAAAAAGGAGAGATGCTGTGTTAATGGGAGATTTCAATTATCCTGATATTTGTTGGCAGTCAAATTCTGCAAAGACCACAAGGTCCAACAGGTTCCTTACTTGTCTTGCAGACAATTTCATGGTCCAGTAGGTGGAAGAGGTGACAAGGGGATCGGCTATTTTAGATCTGATCCTGACCAACAGGGATGACCTGGTTGATGAGGTGGAGGTGGTGGGATCCTTAGGAGGGAGTGACCATGCTCTCTTGGAGTTTGTCATCCAGTGGGAAGGAGAAGCCGAATGTAGCCAGACACGCATCCTAAACTTTGAGAAAGCTGATTTCTCTAAACTTAGGGAGTTACTTGCTGAAATCCCATGGACAAGAATACTAAAAGAGAAAGGAGTTCATGATGGATGGGAGTTTCTTAAAAGTGAGATACTGAATGCACTATTGAAAACTGTGCTAATTAGGAGGAAAAATGGCAGTGCAAGAGGCAGGGTAACCTAGCGAGATCTTTCACCCGATTTTTATGGGGTCAGGCTGAGAAAAAAACCAAGCAAAATTGTCTAATAAATGATTTTATTAAAAATAAAGACTTGTGCACGTATGCACTTACACACTCACTCACTCAAGACCTAGCGAGGAATAAAAATAGAGGAAATTGGATAGGGGGCTTTGGAGGGGTACAGCTGGGGAATACTGCACCTGGTCCTGAAGTCTGGAGGTCCGAAACAGCAGCGGAGAGAGAGAGAGAGAGATGAGACTCAGCATGTGGAGGGCTGAAGGGATAGCTCAATGGGCAGAGGGATGGTCTGCTGGGAAACCAAGAGTGACCCAAAGAGCTGCTCAAAACCCAGGTCTATTCCCTTCCCCTCGAATGGCGGACGCGAGTGGCAGCTTGGAGTGAAGCTCCGTAATGGAGCAGCCCCAGGCTGCCTCCCGCTGGAATCCAGCCACCTCTTTTGTCACCTGGAGGTGGCTAAAGACCCCCCGGGTACAGGGGGTCCGGAAGCGGTCCGAAGGGGACCCCATAACTGGTGTGCAGCTCTGCTCTGCCCGGATGGGAGAGCAGCAGGCATCAGGGGGTCGAAGGACCTTGACGACGGATCCAGACGGACGCTGCAGGAGCGGCACAAGCACCGCCGAACAAGTTTTTTAAAAGAAGCAACAATGAAATTACCAAAGAAAGAAAACTTTAACCTGTCTCATTCCCTGCTTCTGTGAAAACCACAGCGATTATGGCTTGCTACGGGGTGCAGGAGCGATGGGGGAAGGACCCGGAGAAGTAAAGCTAGGAGCGTGAGTTTTGGCTTTATGGCTGTAAGAACTCAGAGTTTCTTAAAGGGGCAGCTGACATTGAGGGAAAGAGATTGGGAAGACGTGGAGGAATGAGCTGTTTGTTCCTTTAAATTTCTGGACTTTTAATGTTTCTGACTTTTAAATATCTTAAATTGGCGTAATAAGACTGTTTACAAAATTGGGCATTTTTAACAATTATTATAATTCAGATAATGGAAGAAAGAGTTTGGACTGGGCAATGCAAATAAATAATGATGCGAGTTTTGAGCTTCAGGACCAGGACTGATAAATTTTGAAATTATGAAGACATGAGAGCACCCTCCTGCTTCTTCTTTTTTGATCCTTGATTGTTGTGAATATAAGAGTGAGTCGGTAATAAGACTTAGAATCGGAGGCTACAAAGTGTATATCTCCCTGGAATAAGTGACTTTGCATATGGGAAAGCTACTACAAATGGAAAAGAACAGGATGAACTGCGGTCCCACTCATGATGGCGAGGCATCTTGGAACTCTAAAGCGACAATAACAGACGTTGAAATATATTAAACATTTGAGATGAGTTCTGGGATGTGCTAGAAGTGTGTGGGGAAGTAAAGCAAAGCAGTTAACTTGGGTAAAAAAAGGGGGGGCTTTATAGTATGGAAACGTGTACTAGTTCAATGAGATATTTTAACAAGGAACAGTTGAAAGAGAGTGGGGAGTCTATGTTGGGCATTTGTAATCCTACCCCAGACGGCAGGGAGGTTCGGAACTTAAAAATGACAATAAGAGTTCAGAAATAGATTTGTGAAGAGTTCTGGGCTATAGTCTTGCCGATGGGGTAGGGAAAGAGGGAAGCATTAGAGAAAACAATTGGGTTTTTTTTGTCTGTTGTTTGTGAGTTGTGCATGGACTCCCTGGATATTATGGCTACGGATCAGCGACACAAGGTCAACGTTATGAAACAGGCTCTCTCCCTATTTGGCTGTCCGGAAGTAAAGCGGCGACGAGACGACGGGGAAAAAAAAAACTGCAAGTGAACTCTGGGTAGCTGGGTTGGGAAAGGAGGGAAAAGGAAAGGAAAGGAATGATTTTTGGTGGTAGATGACATATACAGATGAATGTAAACTACTTAAGCAGCAAGTAAGGGTAAAGGGGGTTATAGAATGGATATGTGTATTTGTTTAATAAGATATCTGAATGGTATGAAAGATGTTGGGGAGTCAGCTTTGGGTGTAACCCCATGTATGGGGGTGGGATGGCTCAGAGCTTTCAAGCGACAATAAGAGTACATAGAAATATCTTGAGAACATTTTGAGGAGAGTTCTGGGCTAAAGTCTCATCTCTGGACGAGGGGCGGAGGTTTGTGGTCTGGGTTCGGATACCCTGGGAAGCTATGGACGTAGAGGGCGTGAATGGGAAGTGGGAGGGAACTCGTTTGCAGCTTTGCTTTCCCCCATTCCTGGGGGTGAACCGACCTATACTCACAAGCGACGATAAGCGACAAGGGAATAATGAATATGAGTTGGGCCGGGGAATCCCATAGGGGAGGGGGGAAAGAAGAGGAATTAAGATGTGAGGTCCCGATTGAAATGAAAGAACAGATATTTTAAATAGTTCAATAGAATATATAAAAACACATATTAATAAATTAGAATATGTTAAAGATAGGAAAAGTGAGCAAGAGGCAATAGTAAAACAGGTCAGAATGTTGGTAATATAGTATTACATTCTAAAGGTAAACAGGGAAGAAGAAGGAAGGCCAGAATCGCGTATTAACTGGGAATCTATCAGTGGACAGGACATATTAAGGAGCTTTGAATGTCGATTAGAAAACATGTATACATCAGGGAAAAGCGTGTGAGAAGCTAGCTCTAGCAGGGGGAATAACAATGTAATGTGGTTCGGGAATGAGATCGTGTGGACTTTGGGGGGCGGGGACTGAGACAGGATGGAAGAACATAAATATTTCATGATAAGATTTGATATAAAAAATTGTTTGTTTTATATTTGGAAACTAATAAAAATTATTATAAAAAAAACAAACAAACCCAGGTCTATTTATGGGGGAAAAGGTACCTGGAGGGCTAATCCTATCCCGGGAGAACAATAGGTGGAGGAGCTAGAACAAAGCTCCCATGTGTCAACGTCCTTTGCACGATTGGATTTGCTGGGATCGTCAAAGCCTCGGCTGTATGCAAATTTACTGACCTGACTTGGTTTTTCCTGTTTTCAGCCATTCAACCATGCCTGCCTATGCGCTCATTTGGGGGACCTCTCAAGCACATGGAGATATTTTTATCATTAAATTGTAGACCCCGGGATAAGGTTAATCTACTGTAGTAACAACTATATGAAGGGCAACTCTGTTTAAACTGGATTGGCCTGGGTGAATATGGTTCACCTGCACTCTGCCTCGTTCAAAGTGAAGGTAAAACAGGGTGTCTGCAAACAAGGGTGTATAAAATCTTCATCCAACAAGATCTGCATTCTGATTCCCAGTATATCTAGCTAGGATCATTCATCCATCAATGCACGCAACCCTCTGTTCAAATGTCAAATTCAAAAGAACACATCTCTTTTTTTTTCCTGCAAGTCCCTTGAAGGTGGCATCTTGGATTTGGATAAACACATTTCTAGGAGGATGCAATCTGTCTTTTGTAGACTGCAAACCCTTAGTTCCATCTTCCACTACTGCCTAGGTTGGCATTGAAATGCCTCAGTGAAGGAAAGGGAGGACTCCTCACTTTTCTTTGCAACTCTGTCTGAACTGGAATGGTCTGAATAAATGCTGTGAGAGTGTTGAAGTGTCTATGTCCTCTCTGAGGACGGGATCGTTGTGTCGATTTGATACCCGGCTGATGAGCCCTCCCACAGCTATATAGGAGCTGCTGTTGTCTAAGCCATTAGTGAGGTTACAGAATGGTATCTTTTCTCCAGACAAACTCATGGAAAGGCTTTAACGGGCTTTCCCCGCTCCTTTGGATGGGGCAGAGTAACCCAAGGGTGTGGTGCAGTGAGCTCCACTATTTCAAGGATGCAACGGTGCATATGGTGAGTGCTGGCCACCCTTATCTACTCTTGGAGGGGGAAAAAAGGCTGCAGAAAATGTAGCTTATGCATTTGATGTATTCTTTCCCCAACAGACCTGGAACATGGTAACTTTGATGAGCTCTGTAGAGGAGATGGAGTAAGGCTCCCCTTACATGTTTGGGAGCATCTCACTACCACAGAGCATCACTGATGGTAAGTAGCACTGTCTGTATGGTGCCACACATTTGATTGTGGCATCATGGAGATCACATTACTTCAGTGCAGGTATAAGAAGATTCAGAGAATCATAGAATCATAGAGTTGGAAGAGACCGCAGAGGCCATCCAGTCCAAACCCCTGTTATGTAGGAATACACATCAAAGCACTCCCAACAGATGGCCATCCGGCCTCTGCATAAAAACCTCCAAAAAAGAAGACTCCACCACACTCCAAGGCAGCAGATTCCACTGCTGGACAGCCCTGACTGTCAGGAAGTTCTTCCTGAGGTTCAGGTGGAATCTGTTTTCCCACAACTTGAATCCATTGCTCCTTATCCTAGTTTCTGGAGCAGCGGAAAACAAGGCCGCTCCCTCCTCAACATGACATCCCTTCAAATATTTAAACATGGCTATCATATCCCCTCTTAACCTTCCCTTCTGCAAACTAAACGTACTGTTACTCCACTGGAAAAACCCTATCCCGGGGTCTACAATTTTGATATTAAATATGATACCGTATGCCTGAGAGGTTGCCAGGATGAGCATGTAGGCACCAATGGTCGAACGATTGAAAACCAGGTCAGGTCAGTAAAATCCCCAGTCACGTAGCCCCAAGGGACCTCAGGCTGTGCAAACTTACAATAAACAAAGGGTCCTCAGCCCCTGAGAAGCTGACTTGAGGGGATTAGCGTGTTTGACCTAAGTTGAGCAAGTATCCCATCAGGCAAGGACCATTTACATGAAATAACACCACAACCCAATGCAGCCGAAGATCCTGAGACTTTGGCAACACCTTGTAAACTCATCACGCAAAGGAAGTTACCATTGTGGACCTTCTTTTTCTTTGCAACACCCATTGTTCTCCCTGGGAAAGGATTAGCCCTCTAGGTACTTTTCCCCCTACAAATAGTCCCAGTTTTTGAGCGTTTCTTTGGATCATTCCTGATCACCTCAGCAGACCATTTCTCCATCCGTTGAGTAATCCCCTCAGCCCTCTCTGTGCTGAGCCCCACTTCTCTGCTGTTTTCCCGGACCAAGGACTTCAGGAAAAGGTGCAGTATTACCCCAGCTACAACCCCTTCAATATTCCTCTACCCAGTTTCCTCTCTTTTGTTCCTTAATAGGTCTTGAGTGAGTGTGTGAGTGATTGCATTGGTGCGTGAGACTTTCATTCAATAAAATCATTTATTGGACATTTTTGTTTGGTTTTTGGCTCAGCCTGACCTCGTAAAAACTGGGTAAAAAGACCCCACTAGGTTACCCTGCCTCTCGCATTGCTATTGCTTGTGCTCTGGCTAGTTTGTATTCCCCATCATGTGAAGCACAGTGAGGGGTCCCCCAAGGGACCCCAAAAATCAGGGTAACAGTACCCAGCTTCCTAAGCCGTTCCTCATAGGACATGGCTTCCAGACCCTTTACCATTTTGGTTGTCCTCCTCTGGACACGTTCCAGCTTGCCAATATCCTTCTTGAATTGAGGTGCCCAGAACTGAACACAGTATTCCAAATGAGGTCTACCCAATGCAGAATAGAGTGGTACCATTACCTCCCTTGATCTAGACACCAGACTTCTATTAATGCAACCAAGAATTGCATTGGCTTTCTTGGCTGCCGCATCACACTGCTGACTTGTGATCAACTTGTGATCTACCAAGATTCCTAGATCCTTTTCACGCATACTGCTATCCAGTCACATGGCCACCATCCTATATTTGTGCATTCCATTTTTTCTCTCTGTTGAAATTCATTTTGTTAGCTTTGGCTTAGCTCTCCAATCTGTCAAGATCATTTTGAAATTTGATCCTGTCTTCTGGGGTATTAGCAACCCCTCCCAATTTGGTGTCATCTCCAAATTTGATCAGCATGCCCTCCACTCCTTCATTCAGGTCATGGATGAAGATGTTGAATAGCACTGCACCCAGGATAGAACCCTGTGGCAGCCCACTAGTCACTTTCTCTCCAGGATGAAAAGCAGCCATTGGTGAGCACCCTTTGGGTTTGGTCGGTCAACCAATTACAAATCCACCTAACAGTAGCCCTGTCCAGCCTGCATTTTACTAGTTTCTTTGCAAGAATGTCATGGGGAACTTTGTCAAAGGCCTTACTGAAATCAAGATATGCTACATCCACAGCATTCTCTTCAGCTATCAAGCTTGTAACTCTATTATAAAAAGAGAGATTAGTCTGGCATGACTTATTTTTGAGAAATCCATGTTGACTTTTAATGATTACAGCATTGCTTTCTAAGTAATTACAAACTGACTGCTCTAGGATCTTTCCTGGTATTGATGTCTGACTGAGCGATAATTATTTGGGTCCTCTTTTTTTCCCTTCTTGAAGATGGGGATGACATTTGCCCTTCTCAAGTCTGCTGGGACCTCTCTTGTTCTCCAAGAGTTCTCAAAGATTATTGCAAGTGGTTCAGAAATGACTTCTGTCAGTTCTTTTAATATCCTTGGATTTAATTCATTTGGCCCTCGAGACTTGAATTCATCTAGTTTAGCCAGATATTCCTGTACTACTTGTCTACCTATTCTGTGCTGCATTTCCCCCACTTCCTTACCTGCACCCCACCCTCCAGGTTGAGTACTTCTATCCTTTTGGGAGAAAAGTGAGAGAAAGAAGGTGTTGATCAGTTCTACCTTTTCTCTTTTCCCTGTAAGTAATTGGCCATCTTCTCCATGCTGTGACCCTATTATTTTCTTCTTTTCCCTTTTACTGTGGAGATATCTAAAAAAAGCCCTTCTCATTGTTTTTAATGTCTCTGGGAAGCCTGAGTTCATTCTGTGCTTTAGCTTTACTGACCTTCTTTCTACATATCCTGTCTATATGCTTGAATTCCTCTTTGGTGGTTTCACCATTCTTCTGTTTCCTGTACATGTTGAACACTTAGCTCATCTGAGAGTTCTTTAGTCAACCATTCCAGTTTCTTTAGATACCCGCTATTTTTCCTCCTTATTGACACAGTTTTCAATTGTGCCTTCAATATCTCACTTTTAAGAAATTCCCATCCATCATGAACTCCTTTCTCTTTCAGTATCCTTGACCACAGAATTTCACCAAGTAACTCCCTATGTTTACAGAAATCAGATTTTTTAAAGTCTAGAATGCGTGTTTTGCTACACTTGCTTTTCCTTCCCATTGAATAACAAATTCCAATAGAGCATGGTCACTCCCCCCTAAGGATCCCACCACCTCCACTTCATCAACAAGGTCACCCCTGTTGGTCAAGATCAGATCTAAAATAATTGATCCACTTGTTGCTTCTTCCACTTCCTGGACCATGAAATCGTCTGCAAGGCAAGCGAAGAACCCATTGGACCTTTTGGTCCTGACAGAGTTTGATTGCCAACATATACCAGGATATCAGTAAAGTGTAATTCTTTATCTATGCATTTAAAGTTCAGGAACACCAGGCGGAATCTCCCATGCTCCTGGAGGAGGGGTGGAGCAGACAATGGACCTGTCTGGGAGTCCCGCTCAAGAGGCAGCATTGCAGGAGGGTGAGTGTATCAGAAAGCACAGACATGTTTTCTTTTTGTATTTTTTATTTAATTATATAAAACAGAACATTTATATGCATATTTAATAATAATGTTACAATCTTTTAAAGAAAAATTCAACATCATGATAGATATACCACTTGGTTAATATCAAATACTTCTTTCATCTGTTCTTGACAATTCTAATTTATGTCCCATAATTTATAACTTGCTCACTTGATTTACTGTATGTAATCTTCTCAAGTTATGAATAATATAGCTGTTTAGTATTTTACTTCCCTACTTCCCCTTAGTTCAGTTTGTTATCGTCCTCATTATTACTCCTCACTTTACTTTTTTTCCCTTCAAATAAATTTTTACTAACTTTGTATTTTCTACTGCTTTTCTTGTGTCTGCCGTATACTGTAACTTAAATTTGTCTTTGTAAGCTGATTTATTCCAATTGTTCCTTTTGTCTAGCAATTAAAGTACAGTAAATGTTAGTATTATTTCTAATACTCTTTTCTGTTTTTCTTTATCAGCTTATATTTATATTTTGTGAACCCTCATCTTTGTTTTCTTCTAGGAACATTTCCCGCTTACAATATATTTCTCAATGGGATTCCATTCCTTCTCATTTCTGCGATTTTCCTTGTATAATCGTTGTTAACTTATCCATGTGTTTTAATTCTATTAGTTTTACTATCCAATCTTCTATTTGTAGTGTCTGCTTGTTTTTCCATAATTTTGCATATATGATCCTGGCAGCAGTAATCATGTATAGAATTATTCTCCAATATTTCAATTTTGTAATTTTATCTATTTTGTGAAGCATGTTTAACAGAAATATTTCAGGTAATAGTGCAACATTTGTTTGCAGCACATTGGACATTATTTCTTGTATCTTTTTCCAATACATTTCGGCTCATTCACATGTCCACCATAGGTGATAAAAGGTTCTGTTATCTTTTCCACATTTCCAGCAGCTGTTTCCCTTAGTTTTATATATCTTGCTCAGTTTTATTGGATCTAGATACCATCTATGTAACATCTTTAGGTAGTTTTCTTTCATTGATTGAGCCAATGTAAATTTCTATGTTTCTGTCCAGCTTTTTTCCCATTGTTCAAGGAGTAGTTCATGATCAGTGTTTTGGGCCCATTTAATCATAGTTACTTTAATTTGTTCGGATTCTAATTGTCTTTCTATTAACATTCTGTAAAACTTTGACATCAGCTGTTTCTGGGACTCAAATATGACTTTTTCAAATTCATCAACCTTTGAAGCAAATTCAAACTCTTTGTTACCACGGTTCTGACATGCCCAGTGATAGCACCAGATATCTCTTGATATCAAACTTGTGAGAACCCTGAGGCTTACGTGGCGTGGAAGCAGCTGCTAGCCATTCTGTCCGAGAAGGTCCCCCTGACCGCCTGCGGGCACAACTTCTACATCGTGGAGTTCAAGACTCTATTGTATGGAGGCTTGAACCATGAAACGAAGATGGCCCTAGGTCTGGTGGATCCGGCCACGACATCTTGGGAGGAATTTGGGAACAACCTCCACAGCGTTGTGAGAGGCTGGCTCCCTGAGACCCCCCATCAAGGCCCAGAGAAGAGATGCAGGGAACTGGGAACCTATAGCCAAGGTAACTTACTCGAACTATGGGCCCCTTTCCCAGCACCGTAAGTCCACGCCGAATTCTGTTGCGAGAGGGAAGTGGAACTCGCGCCCAGCTCCCTGACAGGACAGGCAGTGGCAGGGAAGGGACTCCTGTAGTCAGCCCACTGTCCCCAAACAGTCCTTTGAATCTGGTCCTCCCAAGGAGACATCTGGTGGGCAAGATCCCACAGCCCAGGCGTTCCGTTCAGATAGGGTCAGAATCTGGAATTTGTTACACAAATTCAGATTGGGCATGTCCCAATTTGACAAGCAGCTCACATCAGAGCTTATAGAGGCTCCGGAGAAATACTTTACAGTGAGTGGTAAACAGCCAGTCCAGACCGTGAGAAACGGCCCGCCCTCGGCTGGATACTACCCGACCTTGGACTTTCAGGAATAGGGGTGCTCCCGGTCCAGGAAGCTTCCCCGCAACATCGTGGCCAAGTTGCGGCCAGACAAGTGGGGAAGGTTCTGGGTGAAGGCAGGCATTGGGACCGAGGGGGGGACTCCTGCCACCCTGTTAGTGGATTCTAGCGTGGCACTGAATGTGCTGCATCCTAAATTGATGAAACATGGTGAACCTATGCCCGAATGTGTCCAGCTTTCTGGATACATTTCTGCCTGAGCGTGGAAGGACATTCCGATGTCCATAGAGATGTTCCGTTTTCAGCTTTGGGCATGCGAAAACCGTGGCGAGGATGATGGCCTTTTGGGCATCGGCTTTCTCCGGGGAAACAAGCTCACTGTTGATTACGTGAATGGGTTTCTATGGAAGCTAGATCAGGGACCTGAAGAGATCTCGGCAGTGCATCGCTGTGCCGTCATTAAGGCTCCCGCCCCCCGTTCGTTGTGTAACTAGTGACCCCTGGGTGAAGGCTTTCCCGGAGGGCTGGATTAAAGACAAAATCGAATACGGAACTGTAAAGGTGGTTTGTGTCCTGATAGAGGGCCGAGATCCCCTGCCTAAAAAGCAGTACAAATACCCTACCGAAGCCGAAGAGGGCATAGGGAAAACCATGGAGGGGCTCCTCTAGTGGGATGTAATAACCCCTATGCAATATATTTGTAACGTGCCTTTATGGCCAGTTTTGAAATCGGATGGCAAAACGTGGAGGATGACTGTAGACTTCAGGGCTTTGAACTCTGTAATTCCTCCCGTGGCGCCAGTTGTGGCAAAGTACAATGAAAACCTGTCCGCCATTGCTGCAGGGGCAAAGTATTATAGCATAATAGACCTAGCAAATGCTTTCCATTCCATCCCGTTACACGAGGTGTATTGGTATAAATTTGCCTTCACGTTCAGGGGCCAACAGTATGTGTTTAAACGCACGCCCCAGGGCTTCCATTCTAGCCCAAGCATTTGCCACGCGCACATGGTTAAGATGTGGAACAAGCTGCAACCAGCTTCAAGGTCCCACATCTTATCCTACGTGGACAACATTTTGGTTCACTCTGCTACTAAAGAAAAGACCCGGGAGATCACTGAGGAAGTGTTAGGGATCATTCGAGACACTGGCTTCAAGGCCAACAGGGAAAAGGCCCAGCTGGTGTCCACCGAGGTGAAATATTTGGGTCTTTGCCTAGGCACTGAGGGTCGCACTCCCAATGCGCAGTGGGTAGAAGTGATGTCGAAGTTGCCAGCCCCCACAGATGTGCATTCCCTGAGATCCCTCCTCGGGACGTTCAACTTTTCTAGGGACTTTATCGAGTCCTTTGCTGCCAAAGCGAAGCCTCTTTATGCCCTACTAAAGAAGAACGCCAAGTGGAACTGGGGACCAGCCCAACAACAGGCATTTGCGCAGCTCAGCTAAGCCATTCCTTATCCAGTTAGCCACTTCTGACAGGAACATAGGAGCGGTCTTATCTCAATTACAGCATGGCACTCATGGTGCATTTTCAGAAGCAGCTGCAGGACCCACCATCTCCATATGGTGTAGTTGTGACCGGAGCCAAGCATGAGTGCCCTTTACCACCATTTAACACTAGTGACTGGCCAGTGGAATGGGGAGCCTCCCTTGAGCAAGCTCAGTTACAGGGCTTTGTCTGTTGGTTCTGTGACGGAATATCCATGCACGTGGATGGTAGCCCACGGACCGGCTATGGAGCGATCCTTGTCGCAGACTCCTTCACCCTACAGGGGAAAGCCCGGCCACACTCTAGCCAAGTGGCGGAGGTAGAGGGTCTGAAAGCTATTTTGGAGCATGAGCCGCTTGACTGCCCCCTGGCCATTTATACAGACTCTGATTGGACGGAGAAGGCTGCAACCACCTGGTTACCAATCTGGCTACAAAACGACCTTAAAACATCTGATGGGAAGCCCATAGCCCATCTACAGAAATGAGTCCATATGGCAGCCCAAATTGAGGAACGGGTCACCCCTACTTGGGTAGCTCATGTCAGAGGACACCAGAAAAAGGGTACGGCTACCTGCATTTGGAACAACAGGGCAGATGCCATTGCTCATGATGCCACGTTACTGGACAATGGGGTTCCCATTCCCATTAACGTAAAACCTAAAGAATTGTTAGTTCCTCCCATGTTTGACCTGGGGTGTTGCAGAAAGGTGACTCTGAGATTTTGGGGTCGGCCAGGAAGGGCTCGGACGAGTCTGGCTGGTTCCAGATCTTCCAGCTAGACAGTGTGTACTGTACTATTGATGCCAGCGGCCAGCGTCACTGGATCGTACCCCAGGACCTCCTTGGTGATATTATCCAATTTGTTCATGAATAGGGACACCGAGGTCGAGATGTGATGTTGGATTCGGTCTCAGATGCCGGGTGGTAGCCGCAAGTTAGGCAGGATGTCGAGCAGTGGGTGGACAACTGTTTATCTTGTGCCATGGTCAACGCTGATCCCTCTGGTCCCAAGACTCCCATCCAGTATCAGTGCATCGAGGGTCCCTGGTCCTGTAGATTTCATAGGTCCGTTGCCCGCAACCCCGCGTGGCAACAAATACTGTTTAATGGTCATCGATCCCTTCTCCAAGCGGATCAAGGCCTTTCCTTGCAGGTATAACACTGTGAGCACGGCAGTGCGCTTGCTTTTCAATAATGTCTGGGCGAGGTGGGGAGTGCCATGTGTTCCTGACTCAGACTCGGGGCCCCACTTCGTTGGTGAGGTCACCCGAGAACTGTGCAAGGCACTCGGCATTCGCCAGCGCTTCCACATTGCCTATCACTCTCAGAGTTCAGGACAGATTGAGAGGACGAACCGTTCTCTGAAGGAAGCCCTTCAGAAAATGGTGCATTCCTCCAGCAAAGACTGGGACATGAAGCTGCCCATCAGCCTAATGGCCTTCCGAGGCACGGTAGCGTCCCACAGCTTCACGGTGCATATTGTTATGACAGGGCGGAAGATGATGCTGTCCAAAGCATTTTGGATTGACACGAGCCTCCCCTCTGAGTTGGAACTGGTGGTTCTCAATAACGAGTGGGTTAGAAATTTGGTTAGCCATCTTGGGCAAGTGCACTGGCAGGTCGCAGCCCAGCTTGGCAAAAACCTCCAGAAAATGGACAAGAGACTAGGATGGGTCCACCACCCCTGCCAGTGGGAGGAAGGTCAGTGAGTCCTTTATAGAAACTTCTATAAGGACAAACACTCCCTCGCCGCCAAGTGGGTTGGGCCCGTCCCCATTGTGAAACGGGTCTCCCCTGCTGTGTACCAGGTCAGGGTACTGAGAAGAAGAGGAGACTGGCTCAAGTTTTTCCACATCTCCAAACTAAAGGAGTGGAAAGACCAGCCAGTTGAGCCTAGAGGAATTGTAGAAATTGAACCTTGTAAGGAGGGCACCGGGAAGGCTCCCGTGAGTGTAATTGCCCCCAAGTGTCTTTAAATTACTGGGAAGTGCCGGCCATTAATTTGTCGGAGACGTTTGTCTCCATTTATGAGGCGTTCCCTCCCGAGCTCCCAGTAACTGTAAATAGTTCCGCCTATAGTTTTATAGTTTATTTGGGTTTGGTATTGTAGTTTTGTTTAGTCTGTTTTTGTAACCGCTTTTGGTGGGAGACCAACGGGTTGGCTGACCCGAGGTCTCCCTGTAACCTCTGAGGTGGATCGGGCCTACGGAGTCAGCCCGGGCACCCTGAGGGAGGAATGTGAGTCTGGAGCGCCTGCCATCTCTCACACTGAGGGATGGTCTTGTGCAATGGCGTCCTGGGACCAAGAGGGCGAGACAAAGGAGGTCTCCCTCTCAGTGCAACCAGGTCTGACTCTGGAGTTCAAGTCCACGAACCAGATCAGCTCCCGCCTTCCAGAAACTTCTTTCCTCCTTCCCTTTGCGTGCCTGGACTGTTAGGGTGAGAACAGTCCAAGCCGCTATTTCACTCCCCACGTGATTCGGCCTTGTATTTCTAAATTTAGACTGTGCCTCCAACGCCCCATAAGGGCTGGAGACCCGCACAATTGGCAAGACGCCTCACCCCAGTGCATTGTGCCCAATCTGCATATGTTAACAGAATATTTGCATACGTAAGCCCCACCATCCGGGACAATCTCTGGTAGAGTCAGCGTCCACTCTGGCAACTAGCAAGCTTACACTTGCTTGCCTTTGTTAAGTCTTTCTTTTCTACCATTTTGGGAGCCTCCGCCTCCAGGCGAAGGCCAGAGTCTAACCTAGTCCAAGCAAGGACCAGAGTCCAACCTAGCTCAACCGAACCAGTGGGTACCACAGCCATCGCAAACGGGACTTCAGCAGGGGCATCTTATGTGTAGTTGTGCGAAACAGAGCCCCAGACTCAGGTTGTCCATCGGATCCCGGAGCTTTGCAGGCCCAATCCACAACAGAGTGCCCCCTGATAGCAGGAGCAACTTATATATGATTGTATTAAACAAGCTCCGTGGTGAAATACTCAAACAAGTATGGTTTGCAGGCCCAGTCCACCCCAGACGGTACCCCTCACATGGAGGCCCCCTCTACTGAGGTGCGGTCAGACCGCTTTACACCCTACAGTGACCAAGGTCTGAGGCAGTCATCCCTGTCTCCTCCATGTTATTAACTTTGCCTGGCATTTTGTTGACAGCCCCACTGAGGCTCCCATCATCCCCAGTCTTCATGACTTAAACTCAGTTCCCAGTGGGCTCCGTGCCATCGATTTGCATTTGTTTACTGTATTGGATATAATCTGTGTCAGTTTTCCTCCTATGAGCCATGGGTCAATGGTTCCAGCAGCCGAGACCATCCCCGGACTTGTCCACCACCTCTGGGCACTGTGTGTGTGTGTGTGTGTCAAGAATCCACCATTCCAGTCGAGGGGCCAGCCCAAGATGACAACTTGTTCCTGTTACCGCAGTTGGGGACCCAGACGAGGCGATCCAGCCGCTCCCCAACGGACTTTACAAACTGCTTGCCATTTTTCCATGAACAACCGAGTTTCCTGCTGCTTGGACTATTCCACTTGCCGCTCTGCAAGCTCCATTCTGCAAAGAGCTAGCGCGCCTTGGCTAGCTAGACTACAAACTTGGACAGTATGCCATGGCTCCAGCCAACTTGGACTTATTTGCTACTTGCTCCAATTACCGAACTGTTCCTGTACCCCGTGTGTGTGTGTGCCAAGACTCGTACTTGCATCTCACCTCCCCCGGACTAAGTTTTGCTCCAGTAACCATACGGAACTGTTTGCCTTTTGGATTATTCCCATTGCCCGCTCTCCACCGGATTTACAGTACTCCATTGTTAATTCCATTACTGCACTGCCGTTTTGCTTTCCCCATTGGTGGGAAGGTTCTGTTCATTGCTTACCATTTACTCCTGTTTATATTTCCCATTAGCCATTGGTAATTCTATGTTTGTCTGTGTGAATGTGTTAGGTTTAGGATTGTGTTAGTTAAGGACTGCTTTTACTAGTTAGTAGTATTGCAAAAAGTCTTTTTGCCCCGGAGTGATACGACCCCGGAATCAGTAGACCTCTATTCGGCTCTAAATTTTGTTTTTAAATGTTTAATTGGAAAAATGTTCAATATTGTCCGAATATCGCCCATTTTTGGGGGGGGATTGTTATCATGGTTCTGACATGCCCAGTGATAGCACCAGATATCTCTTGATATCAAACTTATTTGGCCTTTACTTGACTTTTCTCTACCACTCCGCTCCACGTATTTGCAAGGGCCACCGGACAAGCACGTAAACAGACGCGGCCGGTAATGGTTGGACATTCCAATCCCCACTTAGGCAGGCAGATTAATGCCACTCCATTGCTTCAGGGACCATTTCTTGCAGAGACCTTGATTGGGCGCGACTCTACACAAAGACGCACGGCTAGAGCCGGCACTTTCTTTATTTGCATACTGGCTACACTATTATTATCCAGCGCTAAGCTACTCATGTAAAACCTGACCTTTTCCAACGCTTTTGTCCTGCTCCAAAGTTTCTTTGTTCTCATCGAGCATGACCTGGTCTGTAGGCACAATCCACCCTATAAAAAGTCCCCAATTCCGAGCCCACCTCGGAACCTCGGAACACTCCGGAGTGCTATCCCACCTTGCCGTCGGTTTGTCTAGCGAGTCGCCCCCTCAGCGAACCGCGCTGAGCTTTCTTCCCTGCAACTCTCCGTTTTTCTCCAGGACTACGAGAAAAGGTGTCGTATCACCCATTCCCCAAAAAACTCTTATCTTCAATTTCTAGTTAGCTGTGTGCATGTGGTGTCTTATTCATTATTTGTCCTTTAGTAAAGCTATTATCTTTGCTACTTTTAAACTTGCCTGGCTGCTCTACTGACCTGACACTGTATACATAGGGTTAAAAGATCCCAGCTAAAGTTACCCTGCCTCTCGCTAGCTTAAGGAGAGTGTTCAAGTTAATTTCCCCATCTTGTGTTTTTATATGGTTATTTGGGCATCCCTCCCGGGACCCCCACAATACAGGGTAACACCTTCCAATCTTTCATCCATCTTGAATCTTTCTTTTTGTCTATACAGGAACCAGTGGCATTTAAATCCTTCTTTTTCCAGTCTCTCTCTTGATTTCATTATATAATGCTGTTTATTTTCTTCAATTAGTATATCTTTGTATCCGATCCATTTCTCTAATGGGTCTTTCCATCTACCATCCAGAGCTTCGTGCAGAGATAGCCATAGAGGAATTTTTCTGTAAAATTTATTTTTAAATTTTTGCCATATCAATAACAGTGAATTTCTTATGTAATGATTTTGAAATCCTCTGTCTATTTTTGCTTTATTGTACCACATATATGCGTGCCATCCCATATGAAGATCTGAATCTTCTAAATTCAGTAACCTCGCATCTTGAACTAATATCTATTCTCGGATCCATGTCAAACCATTCGCCAAATAGTAAAGTTTTAAGTCTGGCAATTCGAAACTTCCCTTTTCTTTTTTCTCTGTCAAAATCCTCCATTTAATCCTAGTTTTTTTCTGTTCAATATAAATTTAATAAGATCTCCCTGTCATTCTTGAAATGGTGTTACCCTGTTCTCTGGGGGTCCAGGGAGGGGCACCCAAATAACCAAAACACAAACACAATTCTGGGGAGAATTAGCTGGAGCACTCACTAAAGCTAGCGAGAGGCAGGGTAATGTAGCAGGATCTTGCAACCCAGCGTCTATGTGGTCAGGTCAGTCAAGCAGTCAGACATTTTTAAAATAGCAAAAATGATGAGGTGGTCTCGGAATGGGGGGTTTATATAGGGTAAATTGTGACTGTAGGCCATGCCTTACTCGGTGAGAACAATGTGGGTTTGGAGTGGGACAAAGCTTTGGAAAAGGTCAAGTTTAACATGATCGGCTTAGCGCTGAATCAACAATAGTGTAGCCGGTATGCAAATACAAGGTGCTTAGCTCAGATTTGTAAGACTATCGGCTCAGAGCCGGGCACCTTTGTTAGTGTCGCGCTTAAGCAAAAGGATATTTGCAGGAGAGGTCCCTGAAGCAACGGAGTGGCTCTGTTCTTTCTGCCTAGGTGGAGAATGGAATGTCCAACAATTACCGGCCGCACCTGTTTACGTGCTTGTCCAGAGGCCTCGCAAACATGTGGAGTGGGGTGGTAGAGGAAGGCCGAATGGTTTGATATCAAAAGAGATATCAGATGCTATCACCGGGTAGTCCTGGGCCAAAGAAACAATCCCCCTCCCGAAAATGGGTGGTATTGGGACAATATCGAACATTTTCCAATTAAACATTAAAAATCAAATTTAGCGCTGAATGGAGGTCTACCGATTCCGGGGTCATATCACTCCTATGGGAAAAGGCCTTTTGCAACATACCTATCTAGTAAAAAGCAGTCCTTACCTAACAAAATTCTAAATCTAACCACATCCACACAGACAAACACAAATTTGGCAATGGCAACAGCAATCAATAACAGCAATAGCAATGAATGGTGGTCAATGAAAGAATCCTCTTGCCAATGGAGAAAGGCAATATAGCAACGCAAAATGGAATAATCCATGAAATACTGTAAATGCAATGCAGGGTCTGGCAATGGAAGTAATCCAAGAAGCAATCTATTCCGTGTGGATACTGGAATGAGAGTTCGTAGTCCAGGGGAGGTGAGGTGCAAGCAAAATTCTCTGCAACCCCCCCCCCAGGAACAGGAAAAGTCTGGTGACTGGAGCAAATAAGCAACATGAGTCCAAGCTGGGCTGGAGCAATAGCAGAATGTCCAAGTTTGTAGTCAAGCTAGCCAGGGCATGCTAGCTCTTTGCAGGATGTGGCTTGCAAAAGCAGCAAGAGGAATAGTCCAAGCAGAGGAAGGCTTTACAATCCAGGATGGCAGCAAAACAGTTCATGAAGTCTGTTGGGGAGCGGCTGGATCGTCTTTTCTGGGTCCCCAATTGCAGTAACAGGAACAAGTTGACATCTCGGGCTTGGCTCCTCAACTGGAACAGTGAAGTCTCGGCACTCACCACCACCACCCACAGTAGTCTCGGCTCTCTGGAACTGTCGACCTATAGCTCATGAACAGAAGACTGACACGGGTTATAGCCAATGTATACAATCAATGCAAATTAATGGCATGGAGCCTGCTGGGAGTTGGATTAGGATTCAGAAATCCATGGATGATGGGAGCCTCAGTCGGTTTCAACAAAATGCCAGGCAAAGTTGGTAACACGGAGGAGACAGGGGTGACTGCCTCAGACCTTTGGTCACTGTAAGGTGTAGAGTGGTCTGACCGCCTCAGTAGAGGGGGCCTCCATGTGAGAGGTACCATCTGGGGTGGATTGGGCCTCCAACAAATATCATGGTGTAATATGAGGAAGCAGTTAATGCAATCCTTTGTATTTCGTTGCCCATGCCACCAGGAAGTACTCTGTTGTGGATCGGGCCTGCAAACCATGCTTGCTCGAGTATTTCACTATGGAGCTTGTTTAATACAATCACATATAAGTCGCCCTTGCTGAAGCCCCGTTTGTGATGGCTGTGGTACACACTCGCTCTGTTGAACTGGGTTAGGCTCTGGCCCTTGGTTGGACTAGGTTAGACTCTGGCCTTCGCCTGGCGGCGAGGGCTCCCAAAATGGTAGAAAAGAAAGACTTAACCAAATCAGAAACAAGCGAGTGTACGCTTGCTAGTTGCCAGAGTGGACGCTGACTCTCCTGAAGATTATCCCAGATGGTGGGGCCTACGTATGGAAATGTCCTATTAACATATGCAGATTGGGCATAATGCACCGGGGCCAGGCGTCTTGCTAATTGTGTGGGTCTCCGGTCCTTATGGGGCATTGGAGGCACGATCTAAATTTGGGAATACATGGCTGAATTAGGTGGAGAGTGGAGTAGCGGCTCGGACTGTTCTCACCCTAACAATCCAGGCTCACAGAAAGAACGATGAGGGAGGTTTCTGGAAGGCGAGAGTTATTCTGGGTGGTATACCAGAACTCCAGAGTCAGACTTGGTTCCTCTGAGAGCGAGACCCCCTTGTCTTGCCCTTTTGTCCCAGGACGCCATTGCACAAAACCATCCCTCAGTGTGAGAAATGGCAGGCGTCCCAGTCTGACTCACGTTCCTTCCTCAGGGTGCCTGGGCTGACTCTGTAGGCCCAATCTACCTCAGAGGTTACAGGGAGACCTCGGGTCAGCCAGCCTATTGGTCTCCCACCAAAAACAGTAAATGACAGAACTAACTGATAAACATTACACACCAAAACCAAAGTGAACAAAGCTACCTACAAGGTGCAAATATTTACAGTTGCTGGGAGCTTGGGAGGGGGTGCCACTCCACCTCCGCTCTGTGCAAGCAGTGGCCGTTCAACCATTGTCGAACGCCACATAGATTGAGACAAGCGTCTTGGATAAGTTAATGGCTGGCATCTCTCGGTAATTTAAAGAAACTTGAGGGGCAATTACACTAACGGGAGCCTTCCCGGTGCTCACCTCAAGCGGTTCAGAGTCTGCTATTCTCCCTGGGTCAACTGGCTGACCCTTCCATTCTTTAAGCTGTGAGAAGTGGAAGAATTTTAGCCAGTCTCCTTTCTTCCTCAGAATTCATGGAATCATAGAAATGTAGAGTTGGAAGAGACCACACAGGCCGTCCAGTCCAACCCCCTGCCATGCAGGAACACCCTCAAATCAATCCCGACAGATGGCCATCAAGCCTCTGCTTAAAAACCTCCAAGGAAGGAGACTCTACTACACTCCGAGGCAGCAGATTCCATTGCCGGACAGCCCTGACTGTCAGGAAGTTCTTCCTGAGGTTCAGGTGGAATCTCCTTTCCTGCAGCTTGAATCCATTGCAATTCTCACTTGGTAAACAGGGGGAAAACCCGGTTCACAATGGGGACAGGGCCGACCCACTTGGCAGTGAGGGAATGTTGAGAAGGTTGAGAACCACTGGCCTAGACAAAGACCTAGGTATTTCACCTCTGTGGACACCAACTGGGCCTTTTCCCTATTGGCCTTGAAGCCGGTGTCGCGGATGATCCCTAACACTTCCCTAGTAATCTCCCGGGTCTTCTCTTCAGTGTCGGAATGGACCAAAATGTCGTCCATGTAGAATAAGACGTGGGACCTTGAAGCTGGCTGCAGCTTGTTCCACATCTTAACCATGTGTGCGTGGCAAATGCTTGGGCTAGAATGGAAGCCCTGGGGTGTGCGTTTAAACACATACTGTTGGCCCCTGAACGTGAAGGCAAATTTATATCAACACGCCTCGTGGAGTGGAATGGAATGAAAAGCGTTTGCCAAATCAATAACACTATAGTACTTAGCTCCTGCCGCAATGGCAGACAGGATTTCATTGTATTTTGCCATGACTGGCGCCATGGGAGGAGTTACAGAGTTCAAAGCCCTGAAATCTACAGTCATCCACCACATTTTGCCATCTGACTTTAGGACTGACCACAAGGGTGCATTACAAATAGATTGCATAGGGGTTATTACATCCCACTGGAGGAGTCCCTCCATGGTTTTCCCTATGCCTTCTTCGGCCTCAGTTGGTTATCTGTACTGCTTCTGAGGTGGGGATCTTGGCCCTCTATCAGGACACAAGCCTCCTTTACAATCCCGCACTCAATTTTATCTTTAATCCAGACCTCCTGGATTAGCCTTTACCCAAGGGTCACTGGTTAAACAACATACAGGGGCGGGAGCCTTGATGGCGGCACAGCACTGCACAGCTGAAATTTCCTCCGGTCCCTGGTCTAAATTCCACAGAAACCCATTCGCGTAATCAACAGTGAGCTTGTTTCCCCGAAGGAAGCCGATGCCCAAAAGGCCATCGTCCTCTCCGCAGTTCTCACAAGCCCAAAGCTGAAAAGGGAATGTCTCTATGGACATCGGAATGTCCTTCCAAGCTCAGGCAAGGTGACCCCTCCATCATACCCAGAAAGCTGGACACGTTCGGGCATGGGTTCACCATGTCTAACCAATTTGGGGTGCAGCACGCTCAGTGCCGCACCAGAATCCACTAGAAGGGTGGTGGCAGCTTTTCCCCCCTCGGTGCCTATGCCTACCTTCACCCAGAACCTTCTCCACTTGTCTGGCCGCAACTTGGCCACAAAGTTGCAGGGGAGTTTCCTGGACCGAGGGCACCCCTAATCCTGGAAGTCCAAGGTCAGGTAGTATCCAGCCGGAGTTGGGCCGTTTGTCATGGCCTGGACCGGCTGTTTACCACCCGCAGAAAGCTGCTTGTCCAGAGCTTTCAGAAGCTCCGACGTGGACCGTTTGTTGAATTGGCTCATGTCCAACCCGAACTTACGTAGCATGCCCCAGATTCTGACTCTGTCCGAGGAGTATGTCTGGGCCGTGGGGTCGTACCCGCCAGACGTCTTCTTGGGAGGGCCAGATTCAGAGGGCTGTTTGGGGGCAGTGGGCTGCTGTGGGGGATTCCCTGCCTTGCCGGGTTGGCTGCGGGGGTCTCTCCCTTGCCACTGCCTGTCCTGTCTGGGAACTGGGTGCGAGTTCAAATTCCCATGTGGAATGGAATTCGGCACTGTTTTCCTATGTTGGGAATGGGGTCCATAGTTGGAGTACATTACCTACGATATTGGTTCCCAATTCCCTGCGACCGTCAGGGACCCAACGGAGGTTGTTCCCAAAGTCCTCCCAAGGTGTCATGGCCAGATCCACCAGACCTAGCATCTTCGTTTCGTGGTTCAAGCCTCCGTATAGCAGAGTCTTGAACTCCACGGTATCAAAATGGTACCCGCGGACAGTCAGGGGAACCTTCTCAGCCAGAATGGCAAGCAGCTGCTTCCGCGCCACGTAAGCCTCAGGGTTCTCACAAGGACCCTGCTGCTCCATGACATAGAGCATGCTCGCGCTCTCTCCGGGCCAAAGGATCTTCACTACCTCTCTCATCCAGTTGTGGGCCTCGAGCCTAACCAGGCCTCGAGCCACCACGGCCAACTCAAGAGTAGGGAGCTCAGATGGGGACATAAAAAGCCGGGCCAACTGGGTCAGGTCCTGACCATTGGCTGTCAGGTGAGAGTGTATCACGGCGTTCAGCCACATGATGCCAGTAGACCAAGTTAGGGGACCCAATTGGTCCGCGATGGCCTTAGCCTCAGTTGCACACCAGGGGTAGGCAGGGTAACGTAGCAGGATCTTGCAACCCAGTGTCTACGGCGTCTATAGCAAAAATGATGTTTTATTGAAAGACAAACAAACAGTAAAGACACCACAATCACACAATTAACTAGAGAGTTGGAAATAGGGATTTTCGGGGGAAATGGGTGATACGACATCTTTCTCGTAGTCCCGAAGTAGTTGAAGATTGAGTTTGTTGGGGTGCAGGGAAGAAAGCTCAGCGCGGTTCACTGAGGGGAGCTTGCCAGACAAAACAGCAGCAAGGTGGTCTGGAACTCGGGAGCGATCCGAGATGGTCTCGGAATAGTGGGGTTTATATAGGGTGAATTGTGACTGCAGGCCATGCCTTATTCAGTGAGAACAATGTGAGTTTGGAGCAGGACAAAGCTTTGGAAAATGTCAAGTTTAACATGATTGGCTTACCACTGAATCAACAATAGTGTAGCCAGTATGCAAATACAAGGTGCTTAGCTCGACTTTGTAGGACTATCAGCTCAGAGCCGGGCGCCTTTGTTAGTGTCACGCTTAAGCAAAAGGGTGTTTGCAGGAGAGGTCCCTGAAGCAACGGAGTGGCTCTGTTCTGCCTGCCTAGGTGGAGAATGGAATGTCCAACAATGATCAGCCGCACCTGTTTACATGCTTGTCCAGAGGCCTCGCAAACATGTGGAGCGGGGTGGCAGAGGAAGGCCAAATGGTTTGATATCAAAAGAGATATCAAGTGCTATCACCGGGTAGGCCTGGGCCAAAGTAACAGTGGTTTTTCATTTGTTATTATTGGTAAGTTTTGAAAGAGAAGGTTTAATTTAGGCAAAGTGTTCATTTTTATAGCAGCTATTCTTCCTAATAACAATAGTTGTAACGTATTCCAGTTCTGTAAGGATTTTATAACTTCTGACTAGGTTGATTTATAGTTATTTTCAAATAGCTCATTGTTTTGTTTTGAAATCCAGATTCCAAGATATTTAACTCTCTTTTCTAATCTGAATCCTGTATTTTTTACCAGTTTTACTTCTTCCTGCTTTATATTTTTGGTGAATATTCTTGTTTTTTCACTGTTAATTTTAAAACCAGCCTGTAGGGATGGCCCTCCATAATTAGATAGGGGATTATGCGTTAGCGTGTATTTCTAATAGACACAGATTCTGGTTGCTTAGTAAAACAGTATGGAGCAGGCGTACATTCCTCCATTTGCTGTTCTCTAAACATCCATGGGGGATGTAGATAGTAACCATGGAAACTTATGGGACTTTATGACCTCTAGTGTAGGAATGTGCTTTCATTTTCTTTGTGTGAATCTGAAACTGCTTAACTACATAGGCTTTTGGGATCTTTACTCATTCCTGTTCTTCGAAGTCAATGTTCACTGCTCAGCAACTTTACAATAAATCTGTTATGCAAGTTTATTGTCCTTGTATCTGAGTCTGATCCTGACAGGAAGAACAGGAATCGAGCAACATGCACCAACCTACTGAACAGGTGGAAAGCCACCCCACCGAAGAAGACCCGAAACGAGTTGATTCCAATGGACCAGCGGATAGTGACTTGGCGCCCGATGCGAGGCCAAAATTCCTGACAGCCACCCCCGCCTGCAGCCAGACTTGGGCTTGGGGAGAGAAACTGAGAATTTCAATGAGGGAACGCAGAAGGGCAGCTAAATGGGACACTTCAGAGAGAGAACTGGCCCTCCTGGATGAAATAATGAACATAGAAGAGGTAATGGCCAAAAAAGATGAAGAAATACTGGAGCTTCGAAAGCTGCTAAGAGAATTGCGTGTCAAAGTGCCAGAAGCAGGAAGGATTCCGGCTAGAGGACCAGCCGCCGCTCCAGCAGCTGCAGTCGCTGTTCCGGGAGCTGCAGTCTCCCCACCTCCACCCGTGGCCCCAGCATTACCACAGGCAGTGCCGAGAAACATTGGTGAGTTGAAGGCTTCCTTCAATGGCAAAGGAGAAAAGCTTTCTTTTTTTCTAACTATGGCCTCAAACTTCATGTTAGATTATGGGCATCTGTTCCAAGACGATGCTGCCAGGATCAGATATTTGAGTCAGTGCTTGAAAGCCTAAGCTGCTGACTGGGGGGCTAATCTATATGATTCCCGTGCCCCCAAAACTGAGAACTTGCAGTTGTTTATGAACTGTCTACGGGAACGCTTTGAAGACCCGCACTTGCTTGAAAAAACCAAATATCTACTGAAACGACTGAAACAAGGCAAGGGAGATGTGGGAACTTACTCCAGGGAATTCCGAAACTTGGCAGTCAAGGTACCTTGGTCCAATGAAGTCCTGATAGAATTCTACAAGGACGGATTAAACCCCAACGTGCTGCATGGCTGCCTGATTCAAGCGAACCCACAAACCCTGATCGGCTGGATTAAGCTTGCCACCAAAGTAGAAGGAATAACTCAAACCGTGCAATTGACTCGCCAGAGACAAACTCAAGAACTGGGCCCCCGAAAACCCCCACACCGCTCTACATTCCTTACCAACGAAGAAAGAAACAGACGCCTCCGATTGGGCATCTGTTTTTCCTGTGGGAAACCGGGCCATCTTTCTAACAACTGCCCCGATAATCGAGCTGCCAGCAACAGCCCCAAAGAAGTGCAAAACGACCCAGCTAAAGAGAAAGTCGGCTCTCAGAAATCTACGGCCACTAAACTGGCAATCAGGTGCTACATCAAAGATTCAGCTGCAGCCGCAGGAGATCCCCATCAGCTCCCTGCTGAGAGTGACGCCTCCTCCACCTCAGCTTCGGATGACGACTCTGAGAACCGGGACACTGCCGGAACAACATATGTAAGTAACACTAAAAACCCCCATATCTTTGCAACGATAACTTTGGCAGGAAAGGATAGGAAACTGTGAATTCATAGAGCCCTCATTGACTCTGGTTGCTCCAGAAGTCTCATTCACCCAGATTTAGCTAAAGAACTAAGCATTAGCTATCAGCCTCTTGAAAGACCTATTAAATTAACTCAAATGGATGGGAGCCCAATGTCTGGAGGAGCAATTGGCCGAATCTCCATTCCCCTCCCCTTCAGGGTGGGGAACCACAAGTGCAGGCTGCGTTTTTTAGTTCCAAAAGCAGTACAATTTCAAGTTGTTTTAGGAGTCAACTGGCTACGCAAATACAACCCACATATAGACTGGGCTGCTGGGAAACTACTGCACCCGGACTCTCAGCCTGCACTTTCTTTAACCCCTGAGGAATTAGCACACATTCCTCCACACTATCAAGACCTACAAAAGGTTTTCCACGAAAGGGAGGCTGATAGGTTACCCCCTCACAGAGAATTTGACTGCAAACTAAACCTAATTGAGGGTGCAAAGCTCCCCAAGCCTAACATTTATCCTATGAGTCGCCAAGAACTGACTGCTTTAAAAAAATTCCTAAACAAGAACTTGGTGTGCAAATTCATTAAACCATCCACTGCGCCCACTGCTAGTCCAGTTTTTTTCCACAGGAGGACCAGTAGTTTGTTTATACTTTGTCTTGGGTCTTCCAAAAAGATCACCAGGTCGTCTGCATATGCCTTCAATTTGTATTCTTGTCTTTTTATTTTACAGCCCTTTATTTCTGAGTCTAGTCTTATTGCTCTGGTTAAAACTTCTAGGACTGTAATAAATAGTAGTGGGGACAGTGGGCACCCCTGTCTTGTGCCTTTCTTTAATTCCAATTGTTTTGTTTTATCACCATTAATAAATAAATTAATAAAAAGGGTAGCCTTTTGATCTTTGTAAATTTCTTTTATATACTCCACAAAAGGAGAACCACAATTCATTTTGATTAAAAGTTGATGCATAAAGTCCCAGCTTATGTTTCAAATGCCTTCTCGGCATCTACAAAAATCATTGCTAGTTTCCTCTTGTTGTTTTTCTCGTAGTGTTCAATTATGTCTAGCACAGTTCTGATGTTGTCCCATATTTGCCTTTTTGGTAAGAAACCATTTTGGTCTTCTTGTATTATTTCTTCTAATATTCTTTTAAGTCTTTCGGCCAATATGCTTGTGAATATTTTATAATCAATGTTAAGTAGAGAAATAGGGTGGTAATTTCCTGGGTCTTTTGCATCTTTTCCTTCTTTATGTATGAGTGTTATATTAGCTTCACTCCATGATCTTGGTTTTCCCTCTTTTATGATCTCATTAAACATTTTTTGCATTGGGAGTATTAGTTCTTGTAAGTATTTGTAGTATATTGCTAGGAATCCTTCTGGGCCTGGTGCTTTTGAAGTATTCAGTTTCTGAACTGCTTTCATTATCTCCATGACAGTTCAGCATCTTCTTTTGTTCTTCTGAGATTTTTGGAATATTTTGTTTTTCCAGGTATTCTTTTATCTTGCCTTTCATTGTTCCATGAGTTTTAGTGTTGTAATATTTATAAAAGGTTTGTTTATGGACTCTTGATCTGAGACTATTTTCATTCCCGTATTCACCTCTAAAATCAGCCTCTTCTCTCTTTCTTTTCTAAGTTTACAAGCAAGCAACTTTCCTGGCTTGTTTTCTTGCTCAAAAATTGTTTGTTTAGTCCTCATTAATTTCTTGCCAATCTCTGTTTGATGTTCAGCTTTGATTTGTTCTTGTAGTATCCTTAATTCTGTCCTTAATCTTTTATCAGATGAGTTTTTCCTTAATTTTTCTTCCAGCTGTTTTATTTCATTCAGAACATTTTGATATTTCTCTTCCTTTTTCTTTTTATGTTCCGAGCCCCATTTAATAAAATGACCATGTAGAACAGCTTCGCTGGCATCCCATATTGTCCTCATCGTGAGTTCCTCCAATATATTTTCCTTGAAATTTTTTTTTGTCTCTTTTATTTTCTCTAAGTAGTAATCATTCTGAAACAAAAGATCATTAAGTAGCCATCCAATGTTTTTCTTAGCAGTCAACAGTTCCAACTGAATTGGATTATGATCAGAGAACATTTTCGGAAGAATCTCCATCTTTTTTATTGTGTTATGTAATGGCTTCAATATGAAAAACATGTCGATCCTTGACATTGTTTTGTGTGCATCTGAGTAAAATATGTAACCCTTTGAGTTTCCATATTTATATCTCCAAATGTCTAATAATGTCATTGAGTCTAATAGTTTAAAGAAAGATTGCAGGAGTTTTCTGTGTCAATATTATCGGATCAATTACGCCATTCATATCTCCAAGCAACACACATTTTTTCTTGATTTCTTTCGTGAGTGTATTTAATCAATTCATTTTGGATTTTTTTGGTAGAATTCGTTTTTTTCCACTGTTGGTGAGTATATTCCTATTACTAATAGTTTGAAATATTGGAATTGAACTTCTACTCCCACATAATATCCATGTGCATCATGGAAGATCTCTTCCAATGGGAATTTCAGATTAATATATATAACACTACATCTCTCTTTTTCTTTTGAAATGCTGATATATAACTTTTCCCTAGCTTGGGGTTTTTAAGTATAGAATCATAGAATCATAGAAATGTAGAGTTGGAAGAGAACACAGGGGCCATCCAGTCCAACCCCCTGCCATGCAGGAACACCCTCAAAGCACTCCTGACAGATGGCCATCCAGCCTCTGCTTAAAAACCTCCAAGGAAGGAGACTCCACTACACTCCGAGGCAGCAGATTCCACTGCCGGACAGCCCTGACTGTCAGGAAGTTCTTCCTGAGGTTCAGGTGGAATCTCCTTTCCTGCAGCTTGAATCCATTGCTCCTTGTCCTGGTCTCTGGAGCAGCAGAAAACAAGCCCTCTCCCTCCTCTACATGGCATCCCTTCAAATATTTAAACATGGCTATCATGTCCCCTCTTAACCTTCTCTTCTGTAGACTAAACATACCCAGCTCTCTAAGTCTATCCTCATAGGGCACGGCTTCCAGGCCTCTCACCATTTTGGTCGCCCTCCTCTGGACTTGCTCCAGCTTGTCAATATCCTTCTTGAATTGGGGTGCCCAGAACTGGACACAGTATTCAAGATGGGGTCTAACCAAAGCAGAGTAGAGTGGTACCAGTACCTCTCTCGATCTAGACACCATACTCCTATTGATGCAGCCAAGAATTGCATTGGCTTTCTTGGCTGCCGCATCACACTGCTGACTCATGTTCAGCTTGTGATCTATGAAGACTCCTAGATCCCTTTCACACGTACTGCTATCCAGCCACGTGTCCCCCATCCTATATTTCTGTATTCCATTTTTTCTACCTAAGTGTAGGACCTTACACTTCTCTCTGTTGAATTTCATTTTGTTCGCCTTGGCCCAGCTCTCCAATCTATCCAGGTCATTTTGAATTTTGATCCTGTCCTCCGGCGTATTAGCAACCCCTCCCAATTTGGTATCATCTGCAAATTTGATGAGCATGCCCTCTACTCCTTCATCCAAGTCCTTGATAAAAATATTGAACAGCACTGGGCCTAGGACAGAACCCTGTGGCACCCCACTAGTCACTTCTCTCCAGGAAGAAAAGCAGCCATTCGTGATCACCCTTTGGGTTCGGTCGGTCAACCAATTACAAATCCAACTAACAGTAGCCCTGTCCAGCCCACATTTTACTAGCTTCGTTGCAAGAATGTCATGGGGAACTTTGTCAAAGGCCTTACTGAAATCAAGATATGCTACATCCACAGCATTCCCTTCGTCTATCAAGCTAGTAACTCTATCATAAAAAGAGATAAGATTAGTCTGGCATGACTTATTTTTGAGAAATCCATGTTGACTTCTCGTGATTACCGCGTTGCTTTCTAAGTGATTAGAAACTGACTGCTTAATGATCTGCTCCAGGATCTTTCCGGGTACTGATGTCAGGCTGACTGGGCGATAATTATTTGGGTCCTCTTTTTTCCCCTTCTTGAAGATGGGGATAACATTTGCCCTCTTCCAGTCTGCTGGAACTTCTCCTGTCCTCCAAGATTCCTCAAAGATTATAGCAAGCGGTTCCGAAATGACCTCTGCCAGCTCTTTTAATATCCTAGGATGCAATTCATCTGGCCCTGGAGACTTGAATTCATCCAATGTGGCCAGGTATTCCTGGACCATCTCTCTACCTATTATGTGCCTCATTTCTCCTGCTCCCTCCCCTGCTCCCCAACCACCAGGTTGAGTGCTTGTATCCTTCTGGGAAAAAACTGAGGCAAAGAAGGTGTTAAGTAGCTCTGCCTCTTCTCTTCCCCCTGTGAGTAATTCGCCATCTTCTCTGCGCAGCGACCCTATCGTCTCCTTCTTTTTTCTTTTGCTGTGGACATATTTAAAAAAGCCCTTTTTATTGTTTTTAATGTCTCTGGCCAGCTTAAGTTCGTTCTTTTCTTTAGCCTTTCTGACTTCCTCCCTACATCTCCTAGCTACTTGCTTAAATTCTTCTTTGGTGCTTTCCCCCTTCTTCCATTTCCTATACATGTTTCTCTTAACACTTAGCTCAGCTGAGAGTTCTTTAGTCAACCATTTTGGTTTCTTCAGATGCCTTCCATTTTTCCTCCTTATTGGCACAGTTTTAGACTGTGCCTTCAGTATCTCCTTTTTAAGGAACTCCCATGCCTCCTGAACTCCTTTCCCTTTCACTGTTCCTGACCATGGAATTCCAGCCCGCAGCTCCCTAAGTTTACAGAAGTCCGCTTTTTTAAAATCTAAGATGAGTGTCTGGCTACATTGATCTTCTCCTTCCCACTGAATGCCAAATTCCAATAGGGCATGGTCACTCCCCCCTAAAGATCCAACCACTTCTACCTCATTAACAAGGTCGGCCCTGTTGGTCAGGATCAGATCTAGAATATTTGATCCCCTTGTGGCCTCTTCCACCTTCTGGACCATGAAGTTCTCTGCAAGACAAGCAAGAAACTTGCTGGACCTTGCTGTCTTGGCAGAGTTTGACTGCCAGCATATATCCGGGTAATTGAAGTCTCCTATTATTACTGTATCTCTCCTCTTTGAGTGTGAAGTCATTTGGTTGAGGAAGGCGTCATCCAAGTCCTCAGCCTGGGTTGGAGGTCTGTAGTAAACCCCCACCAGAATATCCCTATTGTTTCTCACTGCCTTAATTCCTACCCAAATGCTCTCTACCTGGCTTTCTGGGTTTAAGTCCTGGATCTCTTCACAGGTGAAAACATCCTTGACATACAAGGCTACTCCTCCTCCTTTCTTGTTTGGTCTATTTTTACAAAATAGGCTATACCCCTCTACTCCTATATTCCAATCATGAGACTCATCCCACCAGGTCTCAGTGATGCCTATCAAATTGCATTTATTTTGCTGTACTAGGAGTTCAAGTTCGTCCTGCTTGTTTCCCATACTCCTTGCATTAGTGTAGAGACACTTAAGTCCCCGGGCCCTGCCTGCAAGTTCTGTACTTTTTTTTTTTTTAAATTTTTATTAATTATATAACTAAATGACAAATACAAAACAAGAAAAAAAAATTAAACACCATGTGATATACATAATAGTGAATTAAAAAAAAATAATTTTTTTTTCTTTTTCTTTTTTTTCTCTTCTCTTAAGCATTACTAACTTTCATTGTTATTTTGCACCTTTACCCTTAAATTTATAAATCTGTTCAACTATTATAATTTCACATTTAATTCAATATTTTTCACATCCCCTTTAATCTATTTCTATTGTTAATTCTTTTAACTTTTTTTTTTTAAAAAAACATTGACATCACTTATCCTTTTGAATCTATAAATCACAAGTTTAACACACACACCTACTAAGAATTACAAAATATACAACATAAAAGAAAAACAAAACTAAAACTAAAAAATACCCACCCCCCAGAGCCAACTTTTTATTTAATCCACTTTCCAAAATTGCCATTCTTCTTTTGACAGGGTAGTATTACTATCTCTTTTCAGAACTTTATCCAAAAATATTTTCCAAATTTCTTCAAAATCATTCCCTTTAACCAAACCTTTCATAAACCTAATTCTACATGTTAGTTTATCATTAATTGCGATTTTCCACACTTCGTTATACCATTCCTCTATTTGAAATTTTTCATTTGCTTTCCATTTTTTTGCTATTATTAATCTCGCTGCAGTTAACAAATTTGTTATTAATTCTTTCTTTACTTGAGTAAAGTTCTGCAAGTTCTGTACTACTGTTTCTTTTTTTTTCTTTTTTTAATTTTTTTTATTGATTATACAGAAAGAAAAAAACAAAACACAAACACAAAAATAAAACACCATGTGATACATCTAATAGTAAAACAAAAAGATTTCAACCAAAAGCGAGTTACATTATTATTTCTTTCTTATATAATTACAATCAAAAACTTATTCAGCTTATTCTATATCAGAGTACTTATATATCTTTATTACCTATCTCTAATTCTTATTCTCATTATACTCATTATTATTATAGTAATATCATTCTTAATTCTATATTTTTCCCTTAAATTTAATCTAATGCTATTACTAAATATAATCTTATTACTTAACATATTAAACTATCTCTAAAGGTAAACCCACTGCCCAAAGCCGATTATATTTTAACTTACTTTTTGTTCTGTTTTGTTTTTTATTTTTATTTTTTTGTTTTTTGTTTTTTTTGTTTTGTTTTACAAAATTAAACAGCTCAACTCCAATTTAAACAAAACACCACATTATTATCACAAAAAAGGTGAATAAACCCACCCCCAGAGCCAACTTTTTATTTAACCCACTTTCCAAAATTGCCATTCTTCTTGTGAAAGGGTAGTTTTACCATCTCTTATCAAAGCTTTTTCCAAAAATATCTTCCAAATTTCTTCAAAATCATTCCCTTTTACTAAACCTTTCATAAATCTAATTCTACATGTTAATTTATCATTGATTGCAATATTCCACACTTCTTTATACCATTCCTCTATTTGAAGTTTTTCATTTGTTTTCCATTTTTTCGCTATTATTAACCTCGCTACAGTTAACAAATTTGTTATTAATTCCTTCGTTATCTGAGTACACTCCACCTTATTATAAACAGACAACAACCCTATATTTGGACATACTGGTACCTCAACTCCTGTTATCTCTTTTATCTCTTTAAAAACCTTTAGCCAAAATTCCCTTATCTTATTACAGTTCCACCACATATGCATATATGTACCGATTTCTTGACATCCTCTTCAGCATAATCTTGAATATTTCTCATCTATCTGGTTTAATTTTACTGGAGTCAAATACCATTTCCAAACTATTTTATAATAATTCTCTTTTATTCTTATAGATAATTTTTTTAAATGACGTTGTTTCCAAATTTTTCTCCATTCTTGTATATCTATATTTTGCGATGTCTCTTCCCCCCACATTTTTCTAAGATAATCCTCTTCTTGTTCTTTGGCCAATATTTTATATATTTCACTTGTAATACCCTTTAATATTTCATTTTCTTGCATATTTTCTCTTTGAATAATAATTTGTTCAAATTTAGTATATTCTTTAAAATCTTTGACATATCTTTTCATACTCTTTGTCCATTGCTCTAATTGTATATAATTCAACCAAGATATTTTGGTTTCCTGCAATCTCTCTTTCATTCTATCTTTATTAATCATTATTTTCATCCAATCTTTTAATCTATATATTTTTTGCTTTTTTATTTCTTTTTCTATTATTTCTCATATATTTATTGGAAATTTTTCCATCATTACTATCGGAGTTAATGTTGATATATTAAGTAACAATTTTCTATTGTTTTTCTTCCATATTTCTATTATATTTTTTACAAAGGGATTTTCTATCTTTTCTATTTCTTTCTTTGAAATATTCCTAAAAATATATATTCCAATTTCATCTCAATATTCATATCTTCTATCTCTAACCATTCTAAATCACCTCAGTTGATTTGCATAGTAATACCATTTTAAATTTGGAAGTCCCAGGCCACCTTCTTTTTGACTTTTGTACCAATATTTCTTATTAATCCCTGCTCTCTTATAGCCGTTACAAAAATTATTTAATAACTTTTGCCACTCTTTTAATTCTTCCTCTGATACTTTTATTGGTAACATTCTAAACAAAAAATTTATTTTAGGCAGTATTTTCATTTTTACCACTGCTATTCTACCAAACCATGATAGTTTTATATTCTTATAATCCTCTAATTTTTGTTTAATTTCTGATTTTAATTTCTTATAATTTTTTTCCTGCAGTCCTTGTAAATTTTTTGTAATATCTATTCCTAAATATTTAATTGATTCTTTTACTTTAAGTAACATTCTTTTATTACTTACAAATTTTTGTACTTCTTCTTAGTATAATTAAACAACATTATTTCTGACTTGGCCCAATTTATTTCTAATCCTGTCTTCTCCCCAAACTCTTTTAAATGATTGTCTATCCTATCTATCTTTTTAACTGGATCTTTAATTGTTAACAACGTATCATCTGCAAATAAACTTATTTTATTTTTCTCCTTAATTCCAATTCCTTCCAGATTCTCATCATTTCTTATTACATTTGCTAATGTTTCTATAACTATTGCAAATAAAATTGGAGATAATGGACATTCTTGTCTCGTTCCTCTTGATATTTGAATCTGTTCTGTAAATCCATCATTTACCATCACTACAGATGTAGTATGTGAACATAATTGATTTATTAACCCTTTAAATCTCTCTCCTAATCCTATTTTATATAAAATTATTTTAACGCCGGCCATTCCACACAATCGAAAGCTTTAACTATATCTAATGCTAAAATTCCAGCTTTTTGTTTATCTCTATCCATTATATTTTATTTATCATTTTCCCTATTAAATTTGCCATCTGTCTTCCTTGAATAAAACCACATTGATCTTTATGTATATACTTATAAATAAATTTATTTAACCTCTTCGCCATTATTGCAATCAATATTTTTGCATCTTGGTTTATTAACGATATTGGTCTATAACATCCTGGATCCATAGAATCCTTTCTCGGTTTTAAAATTAATATTATTAATGATTGTTTCCATGATAATGGGATTTTATCACCCCTTAATATACTATTTTATAATACTTTTAATTTAGGAATTAAACATTTTTTAAATGTTTTATAAAATTCTGGACCTAGTCCATCCAGTCCGGGTGATTTCCCGCCTTTTAAATTATTTATTACTTCTTCAATTTCCTCTTCTGATATCATTTCTTCCATCAACCCTTTATCTCGTTCTGTTAACCTTACTTTCCAATTCTTATTAATATATTCCTCTAGGTTCTCTACTGACTTTTCTTCTGCTGAATACAGTTCTCGATAAATTCCTCGAATATTTTTAATTTTTCTTTCAACAGCCTATTTTCTTTACCAAATTTATCTTTTACTACTCCAATCATGTTCCTGGTTTTTTTTTATTGTACTGATCTAGCCAGCATTTTAGAATTTTTATTACTATATTCAAAAAATTCCCTTTTCAAATATATTAACTTTTTCTGAACTTCATCCATTTCTATCTTTTCTAATTCATTTCTTTTTGCTTGTAATACTATATATTTCTGTTTTGTTCTATCTATTATATATTCATTCTCTAATTCCTTTATTTCTTTTTCTAATTTCAATTTTTCCCCCTAGTTGTCTCTTTAATTTTCTTGATTCTTTAATACATAATCCTCTTACCACTGCCTTCATAGTATCCCATAATACATCTTGTGTTATGTCCTTATTGTTTATATCCCAAATTTCTTGCCATTCCTTCTCTATTTTATTTACTATCTCTTTATAGTTAAGTAGATTAGTATCCAATCTCCACCTTTTTGCTTCCCTGTAATTCTTTTTCATAGCTATATCCAAATTCATCAGAGCATGATCTGTTACTTTTATTGTTTCAATTTCCGAATTTATTAATCTAGGTATCATATTCTTTGAAACAAAAATATAATCTATTCTTGAATAATTTTTATGAACTGATGAATAATACATATATTTCTTTTCCTCACCCTTTATTAACCTCCAAACATCTACCAGTTCATTTCTACTCACCAATTTATTTAAAATAGTTATATTATTATATCTATCTCTAATTAATGATCCCATTTATCTTTCCACCTATCCATCACCATATTAAAATCACCTGCCATTATTATATAATCTCCTTTCATATATTTAATCTTGTTAAATATTTCTTCATAAAACTCGTTTTGCTTATCATTAGGTGCATAAATATTCGCTATAACATATATTTCTCCATCTATTTCACCTTGCATAATTACATATCTACCTTTTTCATCTAACTCTACACTTAATACTATAAAATTACATCTTTTAGAAATTATAATTGCTACTCCTCTTGATTTAGATGTACCAAATGCTTCCTCATAAGTGGCAACCCAATTCAATTTAAGTTCATTTTTTTATCTCGTTTTCCATGTGTCTCCTGTAAAAAAATTATATCAGCCTTATCTTTTTTTAATATCGATTCTATCCTTTTTCTCTTTATTATTGACCCTAATCCTTTCACATTTAATGTTGATATTCTCAATCTATTCTCCATTTTTCATATTTCCAATCTCTTAATCCTACTCCCCATTGGCTCTTTAGTGTAGTGCTCCCCTTCCCCTCCCTTCCCCCTTCCCACTCCCCTCCCCCTTCCCTTCCTCCCCATCTATTCCTCCCCCTACCCACACATATATTCATCCCCCCCCTTTTTCCCCTAAAGCATTCTTGATGTGCCAACGACCACTAATGGTCTTGGGGGGGTAAAGGTATACCAACTCAAGGCATAGAGACCAATACCTTCTCCCGATTAATTTTCTTTCCTGTATTTTTCCCCCTCTTCCCCCTCCCTTCCTTCTCTCTACCCTTTTACTTTATATATACATATTCAATCTCTATCCATATACAATCTATGTTCTGGTTGTTGGGGACTCTTTGCTAAGAGGAACTGAAACAGCAATCTGCAAAACTGACAAGCTCAGTCAAGAGGTCTGCTGTCTTCCTGGGGCCAGGGGTCAAAACCCCATAACAGAAGGCTAACCAGGCTAGTCAAACCCACTGACTATAAGCCCCTCATTTTGGTTCATGTCGGAACCAATGACACTGCGAGGAGCAGCTTAAACCACATTGCAAAGGACTACTAGCGTATGGGGACGAAGCTTAAGGACCTTGGTGTGCAGGTGGTCATTTCGTCTCTCCTCCCTGTTCAAGGATACGGCACACGTAGGGAAAGGGCAATAGTAGAGGTCAACAACTGGCTCCGCACATGGTGCCGCCAACAACGGTTTGGGTTTTTGGAACATGGCCTGAATTTCCATGAACATGGGCTTCTGGCGAGGGATGGGCTGCACCTCACAAAACTTGGCAGGAATGTTTTTGCAAACAGTCTTGCAAGGAAGATTAAGAGGTCTTTAAACTAAGTTCCACTGGGGAGGGAGACAATATTATTCAGGGCAAGGATGCAGAGAACACAGGGGAAAAAGGCCCAAATGATACTGGACAAGTAGTACAAGCGGCCAATGGCGGGAGGAGTAGAATCAATAGTACAGGACTTGCAGGAAGGGCCTGGGGACTTAAGTGTCTCTACACTAATGCAAGGAGTATGGGAAGCCAGCAGGATGAGCTTGTACTCCTAGTACAAGAAAATAAATACGATTTGATAGGCATCACTGAGACCTGGTGGGATGAGTCTCATGATTGGAATACAGGAATAGAGGGGTATAGCCTATTTTGTAAAAATAGACCAAACAAGAAAGGAGGAGGAGTAGCCTTGTATGTCAAGGATGTTTTCACCTGTGAAGAGATCCAGGACTTAAACCCAGAAAGCCAGGTAGAGAGCACTTGGGTAAGAATTAAGGCAGCGAGAAACAATAGGGATATTCTGGTGGGGGTTTACTACAGATCTCCAACCCAGGCTGAGGACTTGGATGACGCCTTCCTCAACCAAATGACTTCATATTCAAAGAGGAGGGATACAGTAATAATAGGAGATTTCAATTACCCGGATGTATGCTGGCAGTCAAACTCTGCCAAGACAGCAAGGTCCAGCAAGTTTCTTGCTTGTCTTGCAGACAACTTCATGGTCCGGAAAAACGAAAGATGGCGACGAGGCAGCAGCTGCTGTAAAGAGCTCCTGCGAAGGTTTATCCCTTTGTTATCCTTTCGTTGCCTTTTTACATACTTTATTGTTTTGGATGGGACAGAGGGAATAGACACAACACAACTGACTGAACTTATTCGGCAGTCAGATGAAATGCTGGGGACTTGGAGGAGAAGCAGCTTTTGATTTACCCTCGGCTCCTGTCTAGCTTTGGCAGTCCTGCTGAAGAAAAGTGATGTCCTGCCACTGAACTCTGGACCTTTTCCAGAGCATTGCCTTTGTTAATCAGGATCTGCAGGAATAACTTGTTGTATGAGGCAGTTTTTAATTCTTAACGGTGATTTTTAACTCAGATTTCAGTGAGCAAGTTGATGCTTTTTTTGTTTTTTATTGCTCTTTTTAATCTTTTTAACTTTTTTAACATTGGATTTTTTAAACATTAAATTGTACAGCTTTGAGGTTTTAATAACCCCAAAGTTTTATTATTTAGTTTTAATTATTTCACATTTTAAGATTTTAAGACTTTATTTGGGCAGCTGTGATCATTTGACCATTTGACAATTAACCTACCTGAAGCTTTTGGAAGGCCAGCTGAGGGCTAGCTGAGTGCTGGTAGAGTGGAGCCCAGGCAAATTACAGCTGGGTTGTTTACATCAGAGAAGGCACTTCTATTCACTACTATTCCTTCAGAACTGCTGTCTTGCCGTTTCCGTCTGGATTGTGGACTGCTAATGGTATATTTACCCAAGTTGAAGAAGTTTATATACAACAGTCCTTTTCCATAGCTGTTTGCATTTTTGGCAGTCTCTATCATCTTTATTTGCCTATAATTTGGAACTCACAGCTGAAATCCTAAAGTGGTGAGCAGAGGCTTGAGGTTGTATCTTTGACCTGTTGGCTGGACAAAGAGGAGGAGAAAGGGAGGATATGGAACCTTCTATCATCCTATGAAGGTTTGATTGATGATGTGGGGCAGCAAGCTGTGAACTGCGAACTGTTTGTTATCCTTTTGTTTGAGGGTCCTTCAGCGTTTGGTAGAGAAGAGACTGAACTAGCAGTGAATATTGACAATAATAAACGATGATAACCCCTGCTTTTGAGTACAAGGAATTACCTCCGGGGGGGTTTGATGAAACTTTGATAAAGCCTGTGAACGAAGACGAAAGAAGAGCCCAAACAGCTGCTGCCTACAGCAGTCTGGATGCAGACCTGAGTTCAAGAGGTGCACCCTGGGTTCTATATGCTACTCAGCCTATTTGCTTCAGGATCGTAAAATTGAACTGCACTGCCTTCTTTGTGAAAACAGTATTTTTTTTAGACTTCATTTTTCTTTTTTGTTTCTTTTAGACTCTCAGATATATGTCGATCATATGTTTCTATTTTATAGTCATTTATATATGTATATATCTGTTTAGCTATTTAATTATTTAGTTATTTCATTATTTAGTTAAGTATTATTTACTTAATTCAGTTTTTTTTTTAATTTCTAGTTGAAAGCCAATTAACATGACTTCTAAAAAGAGAGTTCGAGGAAGTCCTACTTACTCTTCTCCCCCTAAAATTAAGCAGCCCACGATTGATGAGTTTTTTAAACCTGATAGACAGCCATTAGATGTTTTTAAATTTGCAATTCCCACCTCTAATAGGTTTGATGCTCTAGAAGAGGAAAGCTTAGAGCCCTAGTATTTACAAGGCAGAAACAATATAACTAAAAGCAACCTAGTAGATGGGAGTAGACATGATGACTCTCAGGAGATTATTTCTTCTTCCAATGATAGGATGCTTTTAGAAAAACAATATAATCTGGTGGCGGTAACTGTAAAAAGTATTTATAGTGAATTAAGAAATATCTCAGACAAACTAGACTGCCTTACCTCCACTATAAAAAGGGAAGGTCATAAATTTCCATCAAAAATGATCACTAAGAAGCAGGATGGTATCAAAGTGACAAATACCATTCCTACAAGCCAGCTTCCTTCATTCCCTGTAGCTAAGAGCTTTCTAAAGGATATGAACCTCTCCCTTCAGGTTAATCAGGTTGCTTTAAGTATATTCCCTTATAGACAATCTATTCCTCGGTGGAATACAATGAGCTGTGCTAGGAAGCATATCAGTACTATACTGCATTTACCAATTAAGGCAGTTGATCTTTCATTTATCAATTTTTAATACACCCCTTCTCAAATGCAAAAACTTATCCTAGTATTTAGGTCAGCTAGAATACCTTCCCTCTTTATGAAGAGGAAAGCTTCTGTTACTAGGTTGGGTGTGGTACCTACCCGAGTGTTTCTGGATACAGTGAGGAGACCTTTATTACCCCATTCAGTAGTGAATAATGCTAAGGTTTGGGGAGAACATGGTTCTAAATCAACTTTTAAGTTTGAAAATTGTAGTTTAAAAGTTCCACCCTTGCTCTCCCCTAATAAAGAATTCCACCGTATGCAGCAACACCCTGTATTGACAAACTCTTTTGAGAAAGGCTGCCCACAAGACCCATTTAATATCTCTAGGGTCAGTGAAGAAGAGCAGTTAATAGACTCTTATAAATGTTTACCCCTGATTGAAAAAAAAGCAATCATAACAAGATTGGGCATCTTAAGAGAAAGGCTAACTGTGATGAGTAGGGAAGAATTGGATTTAGCTTCAGCTCCTATGGCACAGAAAGATTTGATAATGTTTGAATCCCCTCCCAGCAATAGAAATACCATCTCTAGTCAAGCACGTCAAACAACAGCGAATTGGTTAGAGATGAGGAAATTGGAGTCTCATGAATCAGATGAAAGGGAGACTAAAAACAAAGATACTATATTTGTAGATATACATCAAGTACATTGTAACCCTTACTCACAAATAAATGGGTCAGTGGTAACTTCAGAGGAAACCAATGAAATCCAGGTTTTGACACAACAATGACAATCAATATATTTGACATCTGGACTTTCCTGTTTGTCCTGGAATTAGCAGGCTGGAGGAACAAACTAGAAGATTGTGACTTTCTAGATTATATCAAGCAATTTCAGGTCCTGCTGTTCCAAGAAACCTGGCTAAAACATGATATTTGGCTTCCTGGATATGTGGCCTACTCAAATACTGCACATTCTTCTTCTACCGAGTGGTGGCCTGGCTATATTGATATCCATTTCTCTTTCAGCTTCAGTTATTCCTCTTAAAGGATTAGCTCCATGCGCCATGGCTGTTTTTATTAAAAATGTACACCACTCTTATATTTTTGTTAACATCTATGTTCCCCCCTGCACCTCACCATATTATGATCCAAATTACTGGTGTAAGTTAGAAGAATATCTATGCGAGTTAGAGTATGAATTCCCTTTAGTTCCATTGGTAATTGTCGGCGACTTTAATGCACGCATAGGTTCATCTAACCAAGATATTGCTAGGGCTTTAGGAGGCCCAACTGAGTTGTGGGAAGGTTTGGAAATTCGAAAGTCTAAAGATAAGAAGATTAATGATTTTGGCCACATTTTTTTTACTTTACTGACAAAACTAAATCTAGCTTTAATAAATGGTTCCCATCTTGATAATTCTAAGGGAGAGTTTACTTTTATAAATAACTCTAGAGCAAGTACAGTTGACTATGTGTTAATTTCACATGAGCATCGACCCTTGTTCCTCTCTTTTACAGTTGATCCAGTTGCTGGTAGTGATCACCAGCCACTTCAATTTTCCTTGCAGTGGTTTAACAGTACTGTTATAAATACTGCTCACCACCTTAATTCTGAACAAGCCCAATTAACCTCTGACAAAAGGATCAAATGGAATCCCCTGTTGCAATCAGATTTACAACAGAGACTCTACTCTGAGGAATTTTTGAAATTAAGGAAAGATCTGATTCAAGCATCCAATGTCGAGTCTGCAAATCAGCT
This sequence comes from Ctenosaura bakeri, assembly GCA_948474755.1. Taxonomy (NCBI): domain Eukaryota; kingdom Metazoa; phylum Chordata; class Lepidosauria; order Squamata; family Iguanidae; genus Ctenosaura; species Ctenosaura bakeri. Next base: position 132,126 of record CAOLHI010004051.1, read on the forward strand.
GTATACACAATTAACAAACTCCCTCAGACCCCTTTTTATAAAAAAGGTATCCCACTCAGAAAATTGTCAAACCAAAAGCAATAATGCTTGGTTTGACAAAGCTGCAGGAATCTAAAAAGGCAAATGGGAAAAGTCATCAAATTATATCGATCCACTAACTCCACTGAAATTCCCTCATATTTCTATGATCTTCGTAAAAAATATAAAAGGTTAATTAGTGAGAAAAAAAGGATATATTACAGGGAACAGTGGAAGGAACTAAGCCTAGCACTCCTGCAAAAGAATCCATCGAAATTCTGGGATACAATTGCAAAGCTCGAAAAAAGGTCATCTCCAATTTTAGAAGGAACTATTTCTAAAAACAACTGGGAAAGCTATTTTGGAAAGTTATTTAATGATCCAGACCATCTTAAGTTTATTCCCCTGGACTATACTGGACCTAGATGGGAACATAGCTGGGAAAATATTTCTATAGATAGGGCTAATTCATTAATACTAAGACTAAAGAAAGGTAAAGCACCTGGTGAAGATGGCCTTCCATCAGACTTTTATATTGCATTTTCAGACTGGTGGGCTCCAATTTTTGCCTCATTATTTTCTTTAATTAATAATGTAGGAGTTACACCACCTAATTGGTCATCTGCTATTGTAGTTCCAATCTATAAAAAGGGTCCTAGAAATGATCCAGGAAATTATAGGCCCATTAGTCTCTTGGATGTTTCTGGGAAAATTTATGCCAGGTCTCTTCTAGATACATTGGAGGATTGGGTGGAAGAGCATGCATTGCTAGCCCCAGAACAGGCTGACTTCCGTTCAGGCAGATCAACTTTGGATAATTGTTTTATGTTGAAATATGTTATTGATAAATATCTGGCAGGAACTGTAAAGCATATTTTTGTAGCATTCATTGATTTGAAGGCTGCTTTCGACTCTATTTCACGGGAACGTCTTTGGGTTAAATTACAAACTATGGGTATTGATAAGCATCTTCTAAAATGTATAATATCTCTTTATTCAAACACATCCTTGAAAGTCAGAGTTGATGGTACACACCTGTCAGACTCAATACCTGTCTCTAAAGGAGTAAGACAAGGGTGTCTGCTTGCTCCCCTTCTTTTCAACTTATTTATAAACGATGTAGTTGAGTTCTTAAAAGGTGACCAATTTTTCCCAGTTAAAATTGGAAATCGGAAATATTCGATCCTATTGTATGCAGATGATGCTATCCTGATTTCCTATACTCAAGTAGGCCTGCGTAGATTGTTGAATCAGTTTAGTTTATACTGTAAGAATGAACAACTTTCCATCAACTACCAAAAAACAAAAGTGATGGTATTTGGCAAATCCAAAAAAATTTATAACTGGCTACTTGACGGGAATAAATTGGAACAAGTCCCCTCCTTTAAATATCTTGGTGTGGTCTTTCATTGGACTGGTAATTAGTCTTCACAGGTTCAATCAAGTACCCTGTTAGCTGAAAGAACATTAAATGGATTATTAAGATTCTATCACACAAAAGGGGGCAATATGATTCAACCCACTTTAGAACTCTACAGGCTCAGAGTCTTGCCTAAACTGCTGTTTGGAGCACCACTGTGGGCTCTGGCCAATTTAGATATATTAGAGAGAGCACAAAATAAATTTCTGCGCAGACTCGTGGCAGTTCCCATTTCCACAAAATTAGCATTGCTCCGTGCAGAGTTAGGTATAATGCCAATTAAAACAGAGGCTCTTAGATTAGCCCTCCTTTTCTGGTTGAAAATTATTTTTAAGCGAGTATCTGAGCTCCTTTTGATGTCCTTCGAAGAGCCTGGTCCACATTCATGGATGCATAAAATGCAATTGGTTGTGATGAATTTGGGGTTCTCTGTTCCTTTTTTTCTGACTCAAGGGTATGATAAAGCAAAATTACTTATACTCCAAAGACTCAAGGATATAACAATGCAATCCCAGATGACTGAGATTAAGTCCTGCCAATCTAATACATTTTTTGTTTTTTACATTCCGCTAAACTCACCCCTTCCTCATTATCTGGTTGATCTTCCAACTTTTAAAATGAAGTTAGCCTTTCTGCATGCTAGATTGAATGTTCTCCCACTGGCAATTCGGATGGGCAGGTACAATAATGTTCCTATGAAGGACAGAGTATATGCTTGCAACTCTGTTTCAATAGAAGATTTAATTCATGTTCTACTTGAGTGCCCTATTTATAATGATCTTAGGAGCAAGTATATTTTTCCTTTATTGAAGTCTTTTAAGGTAAATTCCTACTTTCCGAAAGTTTGTTTTCTGCTATCTGATACTGTGAAATATGTGTCTTTCAGAACATCTAAATTTCTAGTTAGGGCCTTACAATTACGTGCCATAAAGAACAAGGAGGGGTATGGAAAATGATTTATTTATTGTTGATTATGTATTACATGTAAATTGGCTGGATTATCCTTTTTCATTTTATCTAATCTTATTTTATTTTTTTCATTTTTGTGCAATGGCTGGCTGCTAAAATGCAATAAACTTAAACTCATGGTCCAGAAGGTGGAAGAGGTCACAAGGGGATCAAATATTCTAGATCTGGTCTTGACCAACAGGGATGACCTTGTGAATGAGGTAGAAGTGGTTGGATCTTTAGGGGGGAGTGACCATGCCCTGTTGGAATTTGGCATTCAGTGGGAAGGAGAAGATAAGGGTAGCCAGACACTCATCTTAGATTTTAAAAAAGCGGACTTCTGTAAACTTAGGGAGCTGCGGGCTGGAATTCCATGGTCAGGAATAGTTAAAGGGAAAGGAGTTCAGGAGGCATGGGAGTTCCTTAAAAAGGAGATACTGAAGGCACAGTCTAAAACTGTGCCAATAAGGAGGAAAAATGGAAGGCATCTGAAGAAACCAGAATGGTTGACTAGAGAACTCTCAGCTGAGCTAAGTGTTAAGAGAAACATGTATAGGAAATGGAAGAAGGGGAAACCACCAAAGAAGAATTTAAGCAAGTGGCTAGGAGATGTAGGGAGGCTGTCAGAAAGGCTAAAGCACAGAACGAACTTAGGTTGGCCAGAGACATTAAAAACAATAAAAGGCTTTTTTAAATATGTCCACAGCAAAAGGAAAAAGAAGGAGACAGTAGGGTCGCTACGCAGAGAAGATGGCGAAATACTCACAGGGGGGAGAGAAAAGGCAGAGCTACTTAACACCTTCCTTGCCTCCATATTTTCCCAGAAGGATATAAGCACTCAACCTGGCAGTTGGGGAGCAGGGGAGGAAGCAGAGGAAATGAGGCACATAATAAGTAGAGAGGTGGTACAGGAATACCTGGTCGCATTGGATGAATTCAAGTCTCCAGGGCCAGATGAATTGCATCCTAGGATATTAAAAGAGCTGGCACAGGTCATTTCAGAACCACTTACTATAATTTTTGAGAAATCTTGGAGGACAGGAGAAGTTCCAGCAGATTGGAAGAGAGCAAATGTTATCCCCATCTTCAAGAAGGGAAAAAAAGAGGACCCAAATAATTATCGCCCAGTCAGCCTGACATCAGTACCCGGAAAGATCCTGGAGCAGATCATTAAGCAGTCAGTTTCTAATCATTTAGAAAGCAACGCGGTAATCATGAGAAGTCAACATGGATTTCTCAAAAATAAGTCATGCCAGACTAATCTTATCTCTTTTTATGATAGAGTTACTAGCTTGATAGATGAAGGGAATGCTGTGGATGTAGCATATCTTAATTTCAGTAAGGCCTTTGAAATAGTTCCCCATGACATTCTTGCAACGAAGCTAGTAAAATGTGGGCTGGACAGGGCTACTGTTAGTTGGATTTGTAATTGGTTGACCGACCGAACCCAAAGGGTGATCACGAATGGCTGCTTTTCATCCTGGAGAGAAGTGACTAGCGGGGTGCCACAGGGTTCTGTCCTAGGCCCAGTGCTGTTCAATATTTTTATCAATGACTTGGATGAAGGAATAGAGGGCATGCTCATCAAATTTGCAGATGACACCAAATTGGGAGGGGTTGCTAATACCCCAGAGGACAGGATCAAAATTCAAAATGACCTGGATAGATTGGAGAGCTGGGCCAGGCCGAACAAAATGAAATTCAACAGAGAGAAGTGTAAGGTCCTACACTTAGGCAGAAAAAATGGAATCCACAAATATAGGATGGGGAACACGTGGCTGGATAGCAGTACGTGTGAAAGGGATCTAGGAGTCTTCATAGACCACAAGCTGAACATGAGTCAGCAGTGTGATGCGGCAGCCAAGAAAGCCAATGCAATTCTCGGCTGCATCAATAGGAGTATGGTGTCTAGATCGAGGGAGATACTGGTACCACTCTACTCTGCTTTGGTTAGACCCCATCTTGAATACTGTGTCCAGTTCTGGGCACCCCAATTCAAGAAGGATATTGACAAGCTGGAGCAAGTCTAGAGGAGGGCGACCAAAATGGTGAGAGGCCTGGAAGTCATACCCTATGAGGATAGACTTAGAGAGCTGGGTATGTTTAGTCTGCAGAAGAGGAGGTTAAGAGGGGACATGATAGCCATTGTGAGGAATTGAGTGGGTTCCTGTTGAATGTTAGGTCCTGAACCAAAGAAGAGCAAATAAAATGGTGTCTCGCAAGGCATTACTGTGGGAAGGATTTGGACTGTGAAGCGAGAAAAATAAGGAATGCTGACTTGGCCGGAGAAGAGATTGCCAAAACAAGGAGGAATTTGAATCAACAAGGTGTGTTCTGAGCCCCGAGTTGCACGAAATGTTAAAAACAAGATAAGAACTGGACATGATACAGATTGTTTTGACCTGAAACAGAGAAGATGTTGGCATGTTCTGGAACTATGACAACCAGGAAAACATGTTGTTCATCGAGAAGTGAACAAGATGGGTATATAGAGGGGGAATTTTGGACGCCTTGTTGTTGGCTCTCCACCGCGGCAACGGAGGTCATCCATTCCTTTTGACAGCGCCTGATCAACGTTCAGCCAGAAGGACCGTTTGTGAGTATGTCTTGTATGAATGAGTGTGTGAAAGAGAGCTCTCTTGATACTTATGTGATTTTGTATTTCATGTTTTAATAAATGTTACATGCATAGTGGTTAAAATCCAGATCTGGTTTCCTCCGTGTCTCTATTGAAAATTCTATAGTCTGGGGTGGCTGAATTTCTGCCTGGATCAAAAGGACACCTTGACACCATGTTTAAATATTTGAAGGGATGCCACGTAGAGGAAGGAGGGGACTTGTTTTCTGCTGCTCCAGAGACCAGGACACGGAGCAATGAATTCAAGCTGCAGGAAAGGAGATTCCACCTGAACCTCAGGAAGAACTTCCTGACAGTCAGGGCTGTCCGGCAGTGGAATCTGCTGCCTCGGAGTGTAGTGGAGTCTCCTTCCTTGGAGGTTTTTAAGCAGAGGCTTGATGGCCATCTGTCGGGATTGATTTGAGGGTGTTCCTGCATGGCAGGGGGTTGGACTGGATGGCCTGTGTGGTTCTTCCAACTCTACATTTCTATGATTCTATGATTCTATGATTCTATAAAAATATGTTCTAATCATTGGTCATCAACCCTTCTCCTGCTCTATGAAGTTCTCTTTCTTCTTCTTCTTCTATTATATCATAATGTTCCTTCCAGTCCTTCTCAACCTCTGTCCTTTCTTTTGTCTCCCGGGATCTTCTTCCCTTCAGCTCCAATCACTCCTCCCACTGCTCCTTCTTCTGCACCGCCAACCACACCTTCATCTTCCTTTTCATCTTGCTGTGTCAATTTCAGATTTTTCAAAAGTTGCAACCCTTGTTCATGAGAATTTATTCTGTAGTATTTGCCAGCCCATTGGAATTTCAATAAAATGGGGTATCCCCAGCTGTATCTTATTCCAGCTCTCTGTAGAACTATAATACAAGGTTTCATTTCTCTTCTCCAATTTATTGTTTCCCGGCATAGATCATTATAGATTTCCACTGTATTCTCTCGATACTTTGATATTCCTGGGGTTTTTCTGATAGCTTTCATCAAATCATCCTTTTTGTTGAAATTAGCCACTCTCATAATGATATCTCTGGGGGGTTTTTCCCCTCTTCATAGCTGTCACAGGATGAATCCTTTCTATATCCTGTTGTTCCCATAAAATCTCAGGAACGATGCTTTTTAGCCATTTTAACACTTTTTCTTTCAAGGATTTTTGATTTTCCTGTGGTAGCTCTGCAAACTCACGAATTCTCACATTGTTTCTTCGATTTTGATCCTGCAACTGTATGATCTGCTTCTCCAGCTGAGAAATCCTGTCATCATGTTCTAAGAATTTTGTCTGCTGATCTACTTGGGGTTTTTTTTATATCATCCACTTTGAAATCCAGAGCTTTTATCTCTTTTGAAATATTTGTAAACATTCCAGTCATTTCCGCTCTTATCTTGAATGTTAATGTGGTTACCAGAGCTTGATTAGACTCTGTTATAAGTTTCTGTATAAAAGCTTTCATTTCTTCATTAGCTCCGTTTGCTTTCTGTTTAGTCGCCATCTTAATTTCTTGTTCGTCTCCGTTAGAGTTTAAGTTTATATTTTCCAAATCTCTAACTAGACGATTATATGTTTTATGTGTTGCCCTTAACCGTCTCCAAACAGGCTGTTTATGATCTTTAGTCCCCTTTTGCTTAGACATAAAAATTAGCAACAGAAACCAAAAATAGCTTTACTCTCGTTCCGTCCCCCAACAACTATTTCCAGTTTAAGCAAAGTCTTTTATTTTCCTTCAGTTGGAGAAGAATCAAAACCCTCCAATATCTTATCTTACATTCCTTCCCACATTATTTTTCCTTATTTACTTACAGTCTTTCTTTCTTTTAATAAGGTTTTGGGGTTTTTTATTCTCCTCTGCTCCGGGAGAAAAATTTTAGCCTCTTTTCGCCATTGCAGTTGCCTCCCCCCCCCTGTACTATTGTTTCTACTCCTCCCGCCATTGGCCACTTGTACTACTTGTCCAGTATCATTTGGGCCTTTCCCCCCTGCGCTCTCCGAGTCCTTCCCCGAAAAATTTTTTCTTCCTCCCCAGAAAAACTTAGTTTAAAGACCTCTTAATCCTCCTTGCGAGACTGTTTGCAAAAACTTTCCCTGCCCAGTTTTGTGAGGTGCACCCCCATCCCTCGCCAGAAGCCCATGTTCAGGGAAAAATTCAGGCCATTTTCCCAAAAAACCCCAAAACCTTTCCCCGGGGTGGCACCACATGCAGAGCCAGTTGTTGACCTCCTAGCCCTTTCCCTACGTGCGCTGTATACTTGAACAAGGAGGAGAGACGAAATGACCACTTGCGCACCAAGGTCCTTAAGCTTGGTCCCCATACGCTCGTAGCCTTTGCAATGTGGTAAAGGCTGCTCCTCGCAGTGTCATTGGTTCCGACATGAACCAAAATGGGGGGGCTTCTGGTAAATTGGGTTTGACCAGCCTGGTTAGCCTCTCCGTTATGTGGTGGATTCTGGCCCCAGGAAGACAGCAGATCTTTTCAAATTCAGCTTGTCCGGTTTGCAAATTGCCGTTTCGGTTCCTCTGAGCAAAGAGTCCCCAACAACCAGAACCGCCTCCTCTGAGACTTGTCCTGGGCTCCCATGAACCTGTTTACTAGGACTGCCTGGGCATTCTGTTGAGGCTGGAAGCGTTGATCTAGTTCCTGTTGCCAAAGTTGGTTTCCCTTTCTTTTTTAAATTTTTTTTCCCTCCGGTGGTGCTCCTCATTGTTCGTAAGGCCAAGTACTTCGAAGCGATTGTGTAGTTTAAAGAGTTTTTGTTACCTTCCTGGTCCTTTTACTCCTCCGTGTGCATTCCCCCAAACCCTTCCGTTTCCCTGGCAAAGTGTGGTGACTTCCTGATCTGGGAGCCCCTCCGTGGATTCGGTCTTCCGGTAGGTTTCTCTGCCCATCCAAAAACTCCTCCCCTTCCCTAATAAGATGGAGATCAGAAATTCGTGCCTGCAGCTGGCAAACCTTCTCCTAAGAAGGTGACCAGCTTGCACTTGGTGCAGGTGTACCCGAGGCCCTTGTGGCATGAAAAAGGAAAAATGCCACAAGTGTTCAGGTGACCGCAACAGCTTCCCACCTTCCATCCTTGAAACTACAGAGAGTATAAAAGAAGCTCAAGAAAGAATAACTGGGCTTTCTTTCTGAGATTTAGCTGTGTAAGCTACGATAGTTCTATTGATTGCCAAGGGTTAAACTTAGGGGAAAAAAAGGACTTCAACTGAAGTAAAGGACTTCTAATAAGGCCCCTTCCCCCTAGCTGACTCCTCCGCCCCGGTTAAATCAGACCGTGTGATCAGGCAGAGCACATGGCCAGGACAATAGCAAGAAACAATAGCAGGCAAACCAACCCGCAAAACAAGCACAGCCCCACAAGCCTGTAAACACACCTGGTCTAGGATGCCTTCACAGACCCAGCTCTCCTCTGCTCTCTCCTTTTTGGGGAAAATTTTGGGAAATTTTAATCTCTGATTCTTGGTTCCCGAAGACATATCACATCAGCTTTTGCTTTTTCTTAGATAATGAAATACTTGTCTCCTCTTGTAGTTTGAAATTTAACCTTTAACATTCCATGATTGTATCTTTATTGTTATTTCCTTTGTTGCTTAACCCTTTTTTCCTTTATTCTCTGATGTTTTGTTTTCCCTTTTTTCTCCCCTTTTTCTTCCCTTTCTTTTCCCAAAATTTCCCTTTATCCTCCACATATAGGTCTTCTATTTCTAGTTTTGGATTCTGAGATTCTTCTTCTTGTTCTGGGTCAAACTCTGTTCCAGTATTATCTATTTCCTCTTTATTTTCTTCCCTAAGGTTGCAAACCTCTAAAGTCTTTTTCTTTTTTCTTTTTTCCTTTTGGGTTTCCTTTTCCTTTTTTGCTGCTTTTTTTTTTTTTTACCTTTTTGTTTTGATATACTTTCCAAATCTTTCTTCAACTTTTCAAATACTTCTTTTGCTTTTGCAGTGTTTGAGATTTTGTACCTTCTTTTTCTTATATGTAAAGGAGATTCCTTCCACTCTTTCCCATTTATAGGTTATTTTATATTTTTGTAATAATTGGGTTAGGAATTTTTATTCCTGTCTCCTCTTCAAAATTTCATAGGGTATGTCTTTGAAAATTTTTACTTCATTTTTGTCTGTTATTTTGTCCCGTTGAGTTGACCTTTTGATTTTTTTCTTTATCCTAGTTCTCATTAAGCATATGACTACATCTCTTTGGGCCCGTTTTTTTCTTTCACCCAAATTTGAGTTGGCTCTGAAGATCCTGTCAATTTCTGTTTCCATTACTTCTTTCTGTAGATCTTTTATAGGCAGCCAGTGCTGGGATTATCCTGTCATATAGATTTCCCCCCCTCAGTTCTGGAATTCCTCTTAATTTAATACATTTGTCTCAAAATTAATTTTGTTGACTTTTCATGAATTCTTCCTGTTTTTCTCACTAATGTTTTATTTTCTATTTCCATTTGTTTAGTTTTGAGTTGTATTTTTTGAATGTCTGACTTTATTATTTTAATTTCTTTGTTTGCATTATCTATTCTTTTTTTTCCCAAATTTTCTCAATTTCTTTTCGTATGTCTGCTTTGATTTCTGCTCTTGTATCTTTCAATTCTTGTCTCATCTCTTGTTTAAGACTTCTAAGTTCTTGTAAAATTTCAGATATTTGTTGCTCCATTTCAGTTGATGCCCATCTTGCTGGATCAATTAATTGTATTTGTGTTTGAGTTTTTGGTCCTTTTCTTGTCCCTGAGGCCTTTTTTTTTTTTTTTTTTCTTGTTGAAGACAGAAAAGATTTCTGGACTTAACTAAGTTATGCCCCAGTTGCTCAGTCTTTCCTCTATGCTTTCTCTTCTGATAGAGTTAGCTATTTATATTTGATGCCGTCCTCTGTCTTTCCTTATCTTTATTGTGATGTCTTAATGAGTTCCTGCTGTGTCATTATGTTGTCAGCTTTTCACTTCTTTCTTAATCCTCTTTCTTTTTTTATAATCATTTTATTCAAATTTCCAATAGAAAACAAACATTTGTAAATCTAGTTTACATGAATTATTATTGATCTTCCACACTGATCTAGATTTCATTTTCGATATCTCTTAACATGCTTATATTATTGTACCACAATTTGCTGCTAATATTACATGTTGGTTCTTGCATTTCCCTCTCTACTTCCCACTTCATGATGTATTTCCAGTAGCCACCTCATTAATTATCTAAACCATAAATTACTCATTTCCATCTGTCAGTACCCAGCAATTACCCATTACAGTTTGCCATTCTTTTTGAATCCCATTGGCTGATTTCCCTTTTAGTCTCTGAGAGACCATATCTGCATTTCTATTTTCCATAAGTGTCCCCCACCATTGTTTTGTTGTGGGTATTTGCTGAATTTTCCACAACTTTGCATATTCGATACGAGCTGTTGTTATCATGTACAATATTATTCTCCAATACTTCTTTATGTCAGTACCGTCTAATACATCTGTCATGTTTAATAAATACAATTCCGGTATCTTTGCAAACTGAACTTGCATTAATACACATATTTTGTTATGTATCTCATTCTAATCTTTCTTTGCCTTAGGACATGTCCACCACATATGATATATCGTACCGACATCTTTTTGACATTTCCAACAAAGTTCGTTACCTATACTGTAAATCTTTTTTAATTTATCTGGTGTCATGTACCATCTATGAAACAGCTTAGTAGTTCTCTTTCAGATTCTGGGCTACTGTAAACTTTTGAGTTTTTTTCCAACTCTGTTCCCAAGAATCTAGTTGAATTGAATGTCCGATATTCTGAGCCCATAAGATCATTGCTGCCTTGACTGTTTCTTCTTGCCTCTCCTGGTGTAATATTTCTTGATATATACAAGCTAGTAGATGAGGCGGGTTTTCAAATAGCCATTTAATTAGTTCAGTTTTCTCTTTTACTTCAATTCCATATGTTTTTAAGTCCATCTGAAATCTTTCAATTAACTGTCTGTAAGGGAACCAACTTAATGTTATTTCTTCTTGTTGCAATTTTTCTCTTGTTTTAATCTTAGGATTGTTAGGAATTGACATCTCCAATATATCATCATATCGCAGCCATTTATCTGTCTCAGTCCATCTTCCAAAAAGCGCTTCTTGCGGGGAGACCCATGTGGGGAGCTGCCGTATGTTTTTAGATTTATAATCATACCAAATTTTCAAAAGTGATTTTCTGATATGGTGATGTGTAAAGTTTTTATCTAATTTTGCTTTGTCATAAAACATATAGGCATGCCCCCCCATCCTCGGGTCTGCACCCTCTAGTGCCAGCATTCTCATATCTTGTAAATCAACCCAGTCTTTTATCCACGTAAAGGCCACTGCTTTGTAATATATTTCAAAGTCTGGTAATCCCAATCCACCTCTAGTTTTCTGATCTGTCATAATACTCCATTTTATCCTGGATTTTTTATCTTGTCATATAAATTTAGTTAATTCTCTCTTCCACTGTAAAAACGATCTCATATTCGTTGTAATAGGTAGATTTTGGAACAGAAAGTTCATTTTTGGAAGGACATTCATTTTTATTGCAGCTATCCTCCCCATCATTGAAAGACGCATAGAAGTCCAATTTTCCAAATCTTTAGTTATTTCTTTCCATTTTTTTCATAATTATTTTGAAATAACTCATTGTTCCTTTTTGCTATCCAGATGCCTAAATACTTTGCTTTTTGTCCTCTATTAAATCCTGTTATTTGTGCTAATTCCTTCTCTTCTCTCTCAGTCATATTTTTGGTTAAAAAGACCATTTTTTCCTTATTAACTTTAAATCCAGAGAATTCTCCATATTCTTGAACTATTTTCATCATCTCTTCAATATAGCTCCCTGGATCATCCAAAAATAAAACCAAATCATCAGCAAAAGCTTTGAACTTATATTGATATTTCTTGATTTGAAGTCCTTTTATGTCTTTGTCTTCTCTTATAGCATTGTAAAGTATTTCCAAAGTCATAATAAACAACAGAGGAGAAAAAGGGCAACCTTGTCTTGTCCCTTTATGTAGTTCTATCAGTTGTGTTCTTTCACCATTTATAACCAGTCAGGCTTGCTGTCGACTATAGATTGCCTCAATCCATAAAATGAACTTTTCTCCAGCCTGCATCTGTTTAACTGCCGTCTTCATAAATGGCCAACTGATCATATCAAAAGCCTTCTCTGCATCAACAAAGATCATGACCATTTCCCATTCATTATGCTTTTCATAATATTCAATTATATTTAAGACCGTTCTGATGTTGTTTCTCAAAGATATTTTTGGTAGAAACCCATTCTGGTCCTCGTCAATAACCTCTAGAAGCACTTTTTAAAGTTTCGTTGCTAGGATTGAAGCAAAAATCTTATAGTCTGTATTGAGAAGTGATATTGGTCTATAGTTCTTTACATCAGACAGATCTCTTCCTTCTTTCGGAATCAGCACCACATTTGCTTCTTTCCAGGTGTCTGGTATTCCTTCCTTTAACATTCTTAATCCTCTTTCAAGGTCTTCTCAGTCTGCTTGGATAACTTGGGTTATTTATCTATAAAGTACTTTTCTCCAGTGCCTTTTCAACCCTTCCTTTATCCCCTTTACATATATTACTTCTATTGCATATATACACAAATATATATTTATAATATCTTATTTATAATTAACTACTATGTGTGTGAGTTATATAAATATGGTGCAATCAATCAAGTTATTCAATCAGTACAATATTAAATATTATACAGTCAAATGAAATCAGAAACTTATCACATGTAAAACTTGTATGCTATATGCTTAGTACTTTGTCTATCTTAATTTATGTTTTATTTTTATACCTTTATATTTTCTCTATTACCCAACACTTTGTTTTCCAATCTTCATAATACTGTCCTTTATCTTTTTAAGCAGCTTACTTTTGAAAAACTTATAAGTACTGTATGTTATTATTATTGTTATTATTTTTCCATTATTTCCCCAACTTTAGAATTAATTACCCTTATGTAATTTCATTTATTATTCAATTGATGAAATTTTGTTTCTTAATTGTCCATTGTCTTCTCTCCTTTGTTTATTGTCCTTCCACTTGCTATCACAGCGAGCTCGAGCGACTTTCTTCTGTTCTGTCTCAGTCTCTGTCTCTCATCGCTGCCCTCTTCACATGAGCTCAAGCTGTCTGTATTTCACTGTCTGTTCACGTCAAGTTTAATTTCCTTGTCTCTTTTTTTTAATATAATTTTTATTGATTATATACCAAAAAAAACAAAAACAAAAAATTAAAACACCATGTGTTGGTACATAATAGTGGAGCAAAAAACAAACAAACAAACAAAAAATAATAATAAAAAAATACAAACTTACATTATTATTTTTTCTCTTTACCCTTAAAATCATAAACTTATTCAGCTTATTCTATATCATACTACTTGTATATTTTTGTTACCTATCTTTAATTCTTATTCTCATTATATTCATTTTTATTATAATAGTTTCATTCTTAATTCTATATTTTTCGCTTCCACTTAAACTATTACTATTACTAAATATAATCTTATTACTTAACATATTGAACTATCTCTAAAGGTAACCATTCCCAAAGCCATTTATCTTTTAACTTTTTTTTTTCTCTTAACAAAATTGAACATCACATATCCAATTTAATCAATACATCACATGTTTAACACACACACATAATAATAATAATAAAAAATGATTACCCACCCCCAGAGCCAACTTTTTATTTAACCCACTTTCCAAAATTGCCATTCTTCTTGTGAAAGGGTAGCTTTACCATCTCTTATCAAAGCTTTTTCCAAGAATATTTTCCAAATTTCTTCGAAATCATTCCCATTTACTAAACCTTTCATAAATCTAATTCTACATGTTAATTTATCATTAATTGCAATTTTCCACACTTCTTTATACCATTCCTCTATTCGAAATTTTTCATTTGTTTTCCATTTTTTTGCTATTATTAATCTCGCTGCAATTAGTAAATTTGTTATTAATTCCTTTCTTGCCTGGGTGCACTCAACTTTATTATATATAGACAACAACGCTATATTTGGACATACTGGTAACTCCATTCCTATAATCTCTTTTATCTCTTTAAAAACCTTTTGCCAAAATTCCATTATCTTATTACAATTCCACCACATATGCATATACGTACCGATTTCTTGACATCCTCTCCAGCATAATCTTGAATATTTCTCATCTATCTGATTTAATTTCACTGGAGTCAAGTACCATTTCCAAACTATTTTATAATAATTCTCTTTTATTCTTATTGATAATTTTTTAAAATGACGTTGTTTCCAAATTTTTCTCCATTCTTGTATATCTATATTTTGTGCTATCTCTTCCTCCCACATTTTTCTAAGATAATCCTCTTCTTGTTCTTTTGCCAATATTATATATATTTCACTTGTAATACCTTTTAATATTTCGTTTTCTTGCATATTTTCTCTTTGAATAATAATTTATTCAAATTTAGTATATTCTTTAAAATCTTTAACATATCTTTTCATGCTCTTTGTCCATTGCTCTAATTGTATATAATTTAACCAAGATATTTTAGTTCCCTGCAATCTCTCTTTCATTCTATCTTTAGTTATCATTATTTTCATCCAATCTTTTAATCTATATAATTTTTGTTTTTTTATTTCTTTCTCTATTATTTCTCTTAAGTTTATTGGAAATTTTTCCATCATTACTATCGGAGTTAATGTTGATATATTCGGTAACAATTTACTTTTATTCTTCTTCCATATTTCTATTATATTTTTTATAAAAGGATTTTCTATCTTTTCTATTTCTTTCTTTGAAAAATTCCTAAAAAATATATTTTCCAATTTCGTCTCAATATTCATATCTTCTATCTCTAGCCAATCTAAATCACCCTTTCCTGAAACTCCTTCTATGATATACCTCAATTGGTTTGCGTAATAATACCATTTTAAATTTGGAAGTCCCAGGCTGCCTTCTTTTTGACTTTTATACCAATATTTCTTGTTAATACTCGGTCTATCTATACCCATTACAAAAATTATTTAATAACTTTTGCCACTCTTTTAATTCTTCCTCTGATACTTTTATTGGTAACATTCTAAACAAAAAATTAATTTTAGGTAATATTTTCATTTTTACCACTGCTATTCTACCAAACCACGATAACTTTATATTTTTATTATCCTCTACTTTCCGTTTAATTTCTAATTTTAATTTCTTAAAAATTTTTTCCTGTAGTCCTTGTAAATTTTTAGTAATATCTATTCCTAAATATTTAATTGAATATTTTACTTTAAGTAACATTCTTTTATTACTTATAAATTTTTGTACTTCTTTAGTATAATTAAACAACATTATTTCTGATTTGGCCCAATTTATTTCTAATCCTGTCTTCTCCCCAAACTCTTTTAAATGTTTATCTATCCTATTTATCTTTTTAACTGGATCTTTAATTGTTAGCAATGTATCATCTGCAAATAAACTTATTTTATTTTTCTCCTTAATTCCAATTCCTTCCAGATTCTCATCATTTCTTATCACATTCGCTAATATTTCTATAACTATTGCAAATAATACTGGAGATAGTGGACATCCTTGTCTCATTCCTCTTGTTATTTGAATCTGATCTGTAAATCCATCATTTACCATCACTACAGATGTATTATAGGAATATAATTGATTTATTAACCCTTTAAATCTCTCTCCTAATCCTATTTTATTTAAAATTGTTTTTAACGCCGGCCATTCCACACAATCAAAAGCTTTAAATATATCTAATGCTAAAATTCCAGCTTTTTGTTTATCTCTATCCATTATATTTATTTTATTTATCGTTTTCCCTGTTAAATTTGGCATCTGCCTTCCTTGAATAAAACCACATTGATCTTTATGTATATACTTATAAATAAATTTGTTTAACCTCTTTGCCATTATTGCTGTCAATATTTTTGCATCTTGGTTTATTAAAGATATTGCTCTATAAGAACCTGGATCCGTAGGATCCTTATTTGGTTTTAAAATTAATATTATTAATGATTGCTTCCATGATAATGGGATTTTATCACCCCTTAATATACCATTATATAACACTTTTAATTTAGGAATTAAACATTTTTTAAATGTTTTATAATATTCTGGACCTAGTCCATCCAATCCTGGTGATTTTCCTCCTTTTAAATTATTTATCACTCCTTCTATTTCCTCTTCTGATATCATTTCTTCCATCAACCCTTTATCTTGTTCTGTTAGCCTTACTTTCCAATTCTTATTAATATACTCCTCTATATTCTCTACAGATTTTTCTTCTGTTGAATACAATTCTCGATAAAATTCCTCAAATATTTTTAATTTCTCTTTCATCAACCTTTTTACTTGACCAAATTTATCTTTTACTACACCAATCATATTCCTAGTTTTTTTTATTGTACTGATTTAGCCAGCATTTTAGAATTTTTATTACTATATTCAAAAAATTCCCTTTTCAAATATATTAAATTTTTCTGAACTTCATCCATTTCTATCTTTTCTAATTCATCTCTTTTAGCTTGTAGCACTATAAATTTCTGTTTAGTCCTATGTATTATATAATCATTCTCTAATTCCTTTATTCTTTTTCTAATTTCAATTTTTTTTCTCCTAATTGTCTCTTTAATTTTCTTGATTCTTTAATACATAATCCTCTTACCTCTGCCTTCATAGTATCCCATAATACATCCTGTGTTACTTCCTTATTGTTTATATCCCATATTTCTTGCCACTCCTTCTCTATTTTATTTACTATCTCTTTATAATTCAGTAAATTAGTATCCAATCTCCATCTTTTTGCTTCTCTAGAATTCTTTTTCATAGTTATATCCAAATTCATCAAAGCATGATCTGTTACTTTTATTGTTTCAATTTCCGTATTTATTAATCTAGGTATCATATTCTTTGAAACAAAAATATAGTCTGTTCTTGAATAATTTTTATGAACTGTTGAATAATACGTATATTTCTTTTCCTCACCCTTTATTAACCTCCAAACATCTATCAGTTCATTTCTACTCACCAATTTATTTAAAATTGTTATATTATTATACCTATCCCTAATTAATGGATCCGATTTATCTTTCCACCTATCCATCACCATATTAAAATCACCTGCCATTATTGTATAATCTCCTTTCATATTTTTAATCTTGTTAAATATTTCTTCATAAAACTCTTTTTGCTTCTCATTAGGTGCATAAATATTCGCTATAACATATATTTCTCCATCTATTTCACCTTGTATAATTACATATCTACCTTTTTCATCTAAGTCAACACTTGTCACAATAAAATTAGATCTTTTAGAAATTATAATTGCTACTCCTCTTGATTTAGATGTGCCAAATGCTTCCTCATAACTGGCAACCCAGTTCAATCTAGTTCATTTTTTTATCTTGTTTTCCATGTGTTTCCTGTAAACAAATTATATCAGCCTTATCTTTTTTTTAATATTGATTCTATCCTCTTTCTCTTTATTATTGACCCGAATCCTTTCACATTCAATGTTGATATTCTCAATCTATTCTCCATTTTTCATATTCCAATCTTTTAATCCTACTCCCCATTGGCTCTTTTGTGTAGTGCTCCCCTTCCCCTTCCCTTCCTCTTTCCCACTCCCCTCCCCCTTCCCTCCCTCCCCATCTATCCCTCCCCTACCCACACAAACATTTATCCCCCCTTTCCCTCCAAAGTGTTTCTGCCTTGCCAGTGACCACCAATGGTCTGGGGGGCGGGTAAAGGTATCCAACTCCCGGCATAGAGACCAATGCCCTCTCCCGGTTAATTTTCTTTCCCGTATTTTTTCCCTCTCTTCCCCGTCCCTTCCCTCTCTCTACCTATTTACTTTATATATACATATATCAATCTTTATCCATACACTTTCTATAAAAATGTGTTCTAATCAGTAGTCATCAACCTTTCTCCTACTCTATAAAGTTCTCTTTCTTCTTCTTCTGTTATATCTTAATATTTCTTCCGGTCCTCCTCAACCTCTGTCCTTTCTTTTATCTCCCGAAGTCTTCTTCTCATCTCCTTCAGTCGCTCCTCCCACTGCTCCTTCTGCACCTCCTACCGCACCTTCCTCTTCTTTTCATCTTTCTGCATCAAATTCAGATCTCTCTGTAGTTGCAATCCTTGTTCAAGATAATTTATTCTGTGGTATTTACCAGCCCATTGGAATTTCAAAAAGATGGGATATCCCCAGCTGTATCTTATTCCAGCTCTCTGTAGAACTATGATGCAAGGTTTCATTTCTCTTCTCCAATTTATTGTTTCCCGGCATAAATCATTATAGATTTCCACTGTATTGTCTCGATACTTCAATAATCCTCGATTTTTTCTGATAGCTCTCATCAAATCATCCTTTTTGTTAAAATTTGCTACTCTCATAATGATATCCCTGGGAGTTATTCCCCTCTTCATAGCTGTCACACGATCAATTCTTTCTATGTCCTGTTGTTCCCATAAGATCTCAGGAGCAATGCTTTTTAACCATTTTAGCACTTCTTCTTTCAATGATTTTTGATTTTCTTGTGGTAGCTCTGCAAACCCACGAGGAGGAGCCAGCTGCGATGGCAGAAGGAGGCTAAAGCTCATCTCTCGGAGTAGAGGAGAATAAAAAACCCCGAGAAGCCTTTAAAAACAAAGAAAGACTGTGAGTAATTAAGGAAAATAATGTGGGAAGGAATGTAAGATTAGATAGTGGATTGTTTTTGATTCTTCAACAACTGGAGGAAAAATAAAAGACTCTGGTTAAATTGGAAATAATTGCTGTGACGGAGTGAGAGCAAAGCAGTTTTTTGTTTTTGTTGTTGGAGATTTATGTCGTCTAAACAAAAAGCGAAAAAAGGCCATAAACAACCTATTTGGAGACGGCAAACAGTAACAGATAAAACATTTAATCGTCTAGTTAGAGATTCTGAAAATATAAATTTAAACTCTAACGGAGACGAAAAAGAAACCAAGATGGCGACAAAGCACAAAGCAAATGGAGCAAATGAAGAAATCAAAGCTTTTATACAGAAATTGATAACAGAGTCTAACCAAGCTCTTGTAACTACATTAACATCTAATATAAGAGGGGAAATGACACAGATGCATAATAAAATTTCACAAGAATTAAAAGCTTTGGATTTCAAAGTGGATGATATAAAAAAAACTCAAGTGGATCAGCAGACAAAATTAGCAGAACATGATGACAAGATTTCTCTGCTGGAGAAGCAGATCATACAGTTGCAGGATCAAAACTGAAGAAACAATGTGAGAATTCGTGGGTTTGCAGAGCTAATTTCCTTGTCTCTATGTTCTTCTATTATAAATTCCTTCCACAAGTCTGTTTCTTTGAGGCGTTAATCATTCATAAATTAGTTTTTTAAAATGTGTTTAACAACATTTAACAATTAATTCAATTGTCCACTAATGTCTCTCCTTTGAAATTTCTTTTTCTTTGTTTTTCTGTTCTGTCACAGCGAGCTTTGAGCGGCTTCCCTTCGATTCAGTCTCCCTTTTCTCTTTCTCAGTCTCTCTTTTCTAGTCTCTCTATGCGAGCTCAAGCTGTGTATACTTTCTTTTCTGTAAGTCTCTATAAGTCTCCTATATCCACTAGTTGCCAGAATCACAGAAGTATTTTATGTGTCCATCACGAGGTTGCTC
Source organism: Ctenosaura bakeri (assembly GCA_948474755.1). Classification (NCBI taxonomy): domain Eukaryota; kingdom Metazoa; phylum Chordata; class Lepidosauria; order Squamata; family Iguanidae; genus Ctenosaura; species Ctenosaura bakeri. The sequence goes on from CAOLHI010004051.1 coordinate 151,791, forward strand.
TCTATCTTCGGTCTCTTTAGTTTTTCTCAATTTTTATACCTGATCTGCTTAGTGAGCTCGAGCAGTTGCTGAAATAAGTGTTTTATTTTTGTGGATTTTGTATGTTTTACTTCCCCGCGAGCTCCAGTTAAGCAGTCTCCAATCTTAAAAGTTGTGAGTCTCTGAGTTAATTTATATCTATGACTTAATTTTCTGTATTGTTCCTGTAGTTTCTTACAGGAACTGCTCTGGGAATTGGTTTTAGTTCCCTACTTTCTTAGTCCTCTTACCTTCTCAGCTGATTGTTCTTGTTCCAGCAAGGGACAGGTTCTCATTTTAAGTTGTAATTTGTTGCTAAATGAAACAGCATGATCCTTTGACCTTGAGGAGAAAGAAAGACTGAACTGGGTTCCATCTTGATTTCTTATTTCAGTCTTTGAATTTATTATTTTAAAAAAGTTTCAGACGGTGCTTGTGCCAACAAGCGGTGACTTCCCATGTGGTCATGGAACTCTTCGACCCCCCTCACTCTCATCCAGCTTTCCAATTGATCTGACAGTCCGTCTTCTGGTCGATATTCTTGCTTAGAGAATGGAATTGGGTCCCTGATGAGCCCCTCTGGACCCCCTTTACTGGGGGGGGGTTGTTGGCCGGTGGATTTTTTCCAGTTGTTCCATGTGGAGTGGCAGAATCAGTGAGAGCTATCTTCACTGTTCTGGCGATCACGACGCCATTGACACCAGAAGTTTCAGCAGACATGTTTTCACCTTTGTCTCCTTTTATTCCTGGGCTGTCAAGTGACACTCTGTTCATCTTTTTTCAGGAGCAACTAAGGAATGGGTTTTAGACCACTTGCAGGAGATGAAAGAGTGGAGAAGAACACAATGTGAGTACCTCTAGGATCATGAGTGTAGATTCCCACATACTTTGATATGGTTTCTTTGATGTCTACAACTAATTTTATTTTATTGCACCCCTGAGAGAGATGTTGGCAGAGCTTTTCCAGCTCTGAGGTGCTCTCTCCCAAAAGTTGGAGAGCCTAGACAGCACTGTCAACCAGAGTTCAGATGAAGTAGCCAATCTGAGGCCGTTGATGGACACCTCTGACAGACTTTTATTCTGGGGGCTGCTGCTGTTGTCCTGGTGATCAGGCCCACCTAGATAGGGGGGATGTGTGTGCCCAGTTTTTGTCCCCCCCTTTGCTTTGTAATAATCCAAAATGAATGCTTTCTTTGATTTACATTTTTTATTATGATGATTTGTATTTATAGTAATAATTCTATGAATAAAAAACTGTTTATTTAAAATATTCTTTAATTTTTTTCTCTAACATGTACAACCCCTTCTTTGTGATCTCTTTGCAGGAACATGGCACTTTTGGAGACCAAACATGAACTACATCTCCCATCAGCCACCTCCTCATGTGTCATGGGACTTTTAGGTTAGGGGCTTTTGGAAGCTGGAGTGCAATGGAGGGTGAACCAAGTGGAGGACAGAGCAGGCTGGGGTAGTCTGGGTTATCCCATGGGGTTTTGGGAAGTTCCCATGTACTGCATCTCCCATCAGCCACCTCCTCATGTGTTGTGGTAAGGGCCTTTGGGAGCTGGAGTGCATGGGAGGGTGAAACTTGGGGGGGGAGAGCAGGTTAAGATAGTCTGGGGGATACATGGGGGGGCAGCCAGGGTCAGGGGGGATTCCAGGGGTTTTTGGAAGCTTCCAATATACTGCAGATCCCATTAACTCCAGCCCCCCATGCCCAATGACTAGGGAAAATGGCACCCACAGTACATAAACTTTTTGGTGCCTCCAGTAAGAAACATTTAAAAAGTAATTCCAAAGCAGGGTGGAATTTTTAATAGTCCTTAAACAGATTGGTTAAACTCTTACCATCATGGTAAGGGGGAGGAGGCAGCTAGCGGGAAGGAGCTTTATTAGGAGCTCCCAACGGGCCTCTAGCTCATTTCCCAGAGGAGAGGGCAGAGGAGAGCTGGGTCTGTGAAGACATCCTAGACCAGGTGTGTTTACAGGCTTGTGGGGCTGTGCTTGCTTTTGCTGTTTGTTTGCTTGCTATTGTTTGCTTGCTATTGTGCTGGCCGTGGGCTCTGCCTGAGCACATGGTCTGACTAACAAGGGGAAGGAGGCAGCTAGCGGGGAGGAGTTTTATTAGGAGCTCCTAACGGCAAGCGCCTTTGGCACGCGCTCTTGAACTCCTTTACTTCAATCCTCCAAGTTTAACCTTTGACAGTCAATAGAGCTAACGTAGCTTACACAGCTGAATTTCAGAAAGAAAGCCCAATTATACTTTCTCGAGCTTCGTCCTGTACTACTCTCTGTAGTTTCAAGGATGGAAGGTGAGGAAGCTGCTGCACTCACCTGTAACACTTGTGGGATGTTCCTTTTCTTGCCACAAGATGTTCTCGGGTACACCTGCACCAAGTGCAAACTGGTCACCTTCTTGGAGGAGAAGGTTCGCCAGCTGCAGGCACGAATTTCTGATCTCCATCTTATTAGGGAAGGGGAGGAGTTTTTGGATAGGGCTGAGAAGACTTACCGGAAATCCAAATGCACGGAGGAGCTGCCAGATCAGGAAGTCAGTACACTGTGCCAGGAAACGGAGGCTTGGGTGAATGTCACACAGAGGAGTAAAAGGACCAGGAAGGTAACAGAGACTCTTAAGCTACACAATCACTTCGATGTACTTGGCCTTACAAACAATGAGGAGCACTACGCAGAGGGAACAGAATGTCAACAAGAAGGAATCCAACTTCGGCAACAGGAACTAGATCAATCCGCCCAGCCTCAACAGAATGCCCAGGCAGTCCTAGTAGAACATGCTTGTCGAGGAGCCCAGGACAAGCCTCAGAAGAAGCGAGTTCTGGTTGTTGGGGACTCTTTGCTCAGAGGAACCGAAACGACAATTAGCAAACCAGACAAGCTGAATCGAGAGATCTGCTGTCTTCCTGGGGCCAGGATCCACCACATAACAGAGAGGCTAACCAGGCTGGTCAAACCCACTGACCAGAAGCCACTCATTTTGGTTCATGTCGGAACCAATGACACTGCGAGGAGCAGCTTTTACGACATTGCAAAGGACTACGAGCGTATGGGGATGAAGCTTAAGGACCTTGGTGCGCAGGTGGTCATTTCATCTCTCCTCCCTGTTCAAGGATACAGCGCACGTAGGGAAAGGGTAATAGCAGAGGTCAACAACTGGCTCCGCACATGGTGCCGGCGACAATGGTTTGGGTTTTTGGAACATGGCCTGAATTTCCATGAACATGGGCTTCTGGCGAGGGATGGGCTGCACCTCACAAAACTGGGAAGGAATGTTTTTGCAAACAGTCTCACAAGGAGAATTAAGAGGTCTTTAAACTAAGTTCCACTGGGGAGGGAGACAATATTATTCAGGGCAAGGACTCGGAGAGCGCAGGGGGGAAAGGCCCAAATGATACTGGACAAGTAGTACAAGCGGCCAATGGTGGGAGGAGTAGAAACAACAGTACAGGACTTGCAGGAAGGGCCCAGGGACTTAAGTGTCTCTACACTAATGCAAGGAGTATGGGAAACAAGCAGGATGAGCTTGTACTCCTAGTACAAGAAAATAAATACGATTTGATAGGCATCACTGAGACCTGGTGGGATGAGTCTCATGATTGGAATATAGGAGTAGAGGGGTATAGCCTATTTTGTAAAAATAGACCAAACAAGAAAGGAGGAGGAGTAGCCTTGTATGTCAAGGATGTTTTCACCTGTGAAGAGATCCAGGACTTAAACCCAGAAAGCCAGGTAGAGAGCATTTGGGTAAGAATTAAGGCAGCGAGAAACAATAGGGATATTCTGGTAGGGGTTTACTACAGACCTCCAACCCAGGCTGAGGACTTGGATGATGCCTTCCTCAACCAAATGACTTCATATTCAAAGAGGAGAGATACAGTAATTATAGGAGATTTCAATTACCCGGATATATGCTGGCAGTCAAACTCTGCCAAGACAGCAAGGTCCAGCAAGTTTCTTGCTTGTCTTGCAGACAACTTCATGGTCCAGAAGGTGGAAGAGGCCACAAGGGGATCAAATATTCTAGATCTGATCCTGACCAACAGGGATGACCTTGTGAATGAGGTAGAAGTGGTTGGATCTTTAGGGGGGAGTGACCATGCCCTATTGGAATTTGGCATTCAGTGGGAAGGAGAAGATCAGTGTAGCCAGACACTCATCTTAGATTTTAAAAAAGCGGACTTCTGTACTTAGGGAGCTGCGGGCTGGAATTCCGTGGTCAGGAATAGTGAAAGGGGAAGGAGTTCAGGAGGCATGGGAGTTCCTTAAAAAGGAGATACTGAAGGCACAGTCTAAAACTGTGCCAATAAGGAGGAAAAATGGTAGGCATCTGAAAAAACCAGAATGGTTGACTAAAGAACTCTCAGTTGAGCTAAGAGTTAAGAGAAACATGTATAGGAAATGGAAGAAGGGGGAAACCACCAAAGAAGAATTTAAGCAAGTAGCTAGGAGATGTAGGGAGGAAGTCAGAAAGGCTAAAGCACAGAACGAACTTAGGCTGGCCAGAGACATTAAAAACAATAAAAAGGGTTTTTTAAAATATGTCCGCAGCAAAAGGAAAAAGAAGGAGACAGTAGGGTCGCTGAGCAGAGAAGATGGCGAATTACTCACAGGGGGAAGAGAAAAGGCAGAACTGCTTAACACCTTCTTTGCCTCAGTTTTTTCCCAGAAGGATACAAGCACTCAATCTGGCGGTTGGGGAGCAGGGGAGGAAGCAGAGGAAATGAGGCACATAATAGGTAGAGAGGTGGTACAGGAATACCTGGCCACATTGGATGAATTCAAGTCTCCAGGGCCAGATGAATTGCATCCTAGGATATTAAAAGAGCTGGCAGAGGTCATTTCGGAACCGCTTGCTATAATCTTTGAGAAATCTTGGAGGACAGGAGAAGTTCCAGCAGACCGGAAGAGAGTAAATGTTATCCCCATCTTCAAGAAGGGAAAAAAGAGGACCCAAATAATTATCGCCCAGTCAGCCTGACATCAGTACCCGGAAAGATCCTGGAGCAGATCATTAAGCAGTCAGTTTCTAATCATTTAGAAAGCAACGCGGTAATCACGAGAAGTCAACATGGATTTCTCAAAAATAAGTCATGCCAGACTAAGTTTATCTCTTTTTATGATAGAGTTACTAGCTTGATAGATGAAGGGAATGCTGTGGATGTAGCATATCTCGCTTTCAGTAAGTTCTTTGACAAAGTCCCCCATGACATTCTTGCAAAGAAGCTAGTAAAATGTGGGCTGAGGGCTACTGTTGTTTGGATTCGTAATTGGTTGACCGACCGAACCCAAAGGATGATCACGAATGGCTGCTTTTCATCCTGGAGAGAAGTGACTAGTGGGGTGCCACAGGGTTCTGTCCTGGGCCCAGTATTGTTCAACATTTTTATCAATGACTTGGATGAAGAAATAGAGGGCATGCTCATCAAATTTGCAGATGATACCAAATTAGGAGGGGTTGCTAATACGCCAGAGGACAGGATCAACATTCAAAATGACCTGGATAGATTGGAGAGCTGGGCCAAGGTGAACAAAATGAAATTCAACAGAGAGAAGTGTAAGGTCCTACAGTTAGGCAGAAAAAATGGAATACAGACATATATGATGGGGGACACGTGGCTGGATAGCAGTACGTGTGAAAGGGATCTAGGAGTCTTCATAGACCACAAGCTGAACATGAGTCAGCAGTGTGATGCGGCAGCCAAGAAAGTCAATTCAATTCTCAGCTGCATCAATAGGAGTATGGTGTCTAGATCGAGGGAGGTACTTGTATCACTCTACTCTGCTTTGGTTAGACCCCATCTGGAATACTGTGTCCAGTTCTGGGCACCCCAATTCAAGAAGGATATTGACAAGCTGGAGTAAGTCCAGAGGAGGGCGACCAAAATGGTGAGAGGCCTGGAAGCCATGACCTACGAGGATAGACTTAGAGAGCTGGGTATGTTTAGTCTACAGAAGAGAAGGTTAAGAGGGGACATTACAACCATGTTTAAATATTTGAAGGGATGCCACGTAGAGGAGGGAGAGGGCTTGTTTTCTGCTGCTCCAGAGACCAGGACAAGGAGCAATGGATTCAAGCTGCAGGAAAGGAGATTCCACCTGAACCTCAGGAAGAACTTCCTGACAGTCAGGGTTGTCCGGCAGTGGAATATGCTGCCTTGGAGTGTAGTGGAGTCTCCTTCCTTGGAGGTTTTTAAGCAGAGGCTGGATGGCCATCTGTCGGGAGTGCTTTGAGGGTGTTCCTGCATGGCAGGGGGTTGGACTGGATCGCCCCTGTGGTCTCTTCCAACTCTACATTTCTATGATTCTATGATTCTAATTCGTGGAGTTGAGGAACAGGTGGGGGAAGACATCTACGCGAGACTGATACCAATCTTAGTGGCGTACTTAGACTTACGGAAGAAGACTTAGATAGAGAAATTGATAGGATCTTTCGTATAAATTCAAGATTGGTGAAGGAAAAAAACTGGCCAAGGGACATTATCATAAGTTTTACAATAATAAGAATGAGAGAAAAAATGTTACTAAGAAGTTATGAAGCAAGATTGATGATCGACGAGAAGGAAGATAAAAGCTTTAAAGAAGTCCCATTTCAGACACTGAAGAGAAGACAATATTATAAATGTTTGACAAGTCTTTCACAGAGGCATAATATCAGATACAAGTGGGAGGGACCAGAGGGAATTTGTTTTACCGTTAACTTAAGTAGGTATAGATGTCGGTCGCTTTGACAAGCAGCAGAAACCATCGAGAGAATAAGGGATATATTTGAGAACAAAAAGAGAGATTCGGGGAAACGAAGAGGAGAATCAGAAAAAGAAACGGGACAAGATGTGGAGGAAAAACGAGAGGAACAAGAAGTTAAAGAAGGAGAATTAGAAGGAGACGAGGAGTCGGAGGGAGGATTAGATGAAGAGCAAAGTCGAGAATGTATAGAGAAATATATAGATGATGAGGAAGTAGGAGAAGAAGAGGAAGTTGAAGATTAATATAGAAGATGGAATTAAAGTGCATATCATGGAATATCAAAGGACTGAACTTGAATTATAAATCCAGACAAGTTTTCCACTAGTTAGAGAAACTTAAAGCAGATATGATTTGTCTTCAAGAGACAAAAATTAGGGACAGAGATGTGAAGTACTTGAAGAATCCAAAGTTGGGAAAATGCTATATTTCGGCTTTTGAAAAGAAAAAGAGAGGGGTGGTGTTATATGTTAACACTAAGTATCCCTCAGAAGAGATGTTTAAAGACAAAAACGGATACTATGTGGGAGTACAAGTACAACTATTAAATGTAACATTATTGGTATTAGGGATCTACGCACCTTTAGAAAACAAGGCCAAATTTTATGAAAAGATTGAAGAAGAACTACAAAGACATATAAAAAAGTACGGTCAAGATCAGATTTTGGTGATGGGAGACATGAATGGGGTTTTGTCCCCAGAAAATGACAGATCAACCACAAAAATAAACAAAAAACAAAACAAAAACAGAAAACAAAAAAAACAGAAAGCGAAACATGGGAAACTACCAAGAACCTTTTTTAAAATGATGGAGGATATGTCCCTGATAGATGTTTGGGGACATAAAAAAAGGAGAAGAAAAAGGATTTACATTTTATTTGGACTCCCACCAAACGATGTCAAGAATAGATTTATGCTTGATTTCGAGAGTGTTACACAATACAATAAAAAATATCGAGATCTTACCTAGGATTTTCTCCGACCACAGTCCAATAGAAGTTAAAATATCTATGAGGAGACAGAATAAATTCCAGATATGGAGAATAAATGAGATATTATTGAGAAAGGAGGAATATGTTAAGAAGATAAAACAAGAGTTAAGGAATTATTTTCAAGAAAACAACAGAGATGGAATATCTGCTAAAATGGTCTGGGATGTGGGAAAAGCTGTAATGAGAGGGATGTTAATAAAGTGGTCTACGGAGTGGAAGAAGAAGAGAGAAGAAAAGATGACAAAATTGGAAACAGAGATCAAACAGAGAGAGGAAGAACTTAGAAGGGACCTGATGTATAAAAAAGTAAGGAGAGAAATAAAAAGACTACAGGAAGAGATACGAGAGGAAAATACGATTGAAATGGAAAAGAAATTAAGGATACTTCGGTTAAAACATTTTGAAAGTGCTGACAAACCGGGAAGATGGTTGGCGTTTAGATTAAGAAAAGGGAAGGAGAGAAATGTGATATTTAGAGTGCGGAAGGAGGGTAAAACATTCACAGACCAGAAGAAAATAATGGAGACATTTCGACAGTATTATAAGACACTGTACAATAAAGAAACTAACAGAGAGATTAAGGGAAGAACTGATAAAATATTTAGATCAGAACATTACGAATTTAACAGATGATCAGGAAAAGAGGATGAATACAAACATAACAATGATGGAAGTCGTAGAAGCGCTAAAAAGGATGAAGACAGGTAAATCACCAGGACCAGATGAGTTCTCGGCGTTATATTATAAAGAGTGCCAGGATGAACTTGCCCTACCAATGCTGAAAATGTTTAATGAGATCACAACTAAAGGTAAACCAGATTCGTGGAAGGAGGTGAACATAACATTGATATTGAAAGAAGATAAAGATCCATCGAACCGAAAAATTACAGACCTATATCATTATTAAATATAGATTATAAGATTTTTACAAGCATATTGGCGGAGAGATTGAAGAAAATCGCACAAGAGATTATACATCCAGACCAAAGTGGCTTTCTCCCTAAGAGATACATTAGGGATAATGTACGTACAGTATTAAACGTATTGGAACATTATGAGAAGCAAAATGAATGGAAAGGATTATTGATCTTCGTAGACGCAGAAAAAGCATTCGACAATTTAAATCATGAATTTATGATTGAACTATTAGAACACATGAGATGTGGAGATAAATTCGTAGCCTGGATTAGAGAGATTTATAAAAATAACAAGGCAAATTTAATGGTGAACGGGGAGAAATCAGAATCTATAGAAATTAGAAAAGGCACGCGACAAGGATGTCCACTTTCCCCTCTTCTTTTTATAATAATGCTGGAAGTGCTGCTGAGGAAGATAAGGGCGGAAGAGGTCATAAGAGGAGTTAAAATAGAGAGACAAGAATATAAGATGAAAGCCTACGCCGATGACTTGGTTCTTTTTCTGGAAGAGCCAAAAACAAGCACTGAAAAGGTAATTGAAATATGTAAAGAATATGGAGACTTAGCAGGCTTTAAAATAAACAGAGAAGAAATGAAGTTCTTGACCAAGAATATGAGTAAGGAAGAAATAGAAGAGGTGGTTCAAAAAACAGGATTTAAAGAAGAGAAGAAAATTAAATATTTGGGAATAAACATAACTAAACAAAATAATGGATTATTCAAAATAATTATGGAGTAAAATGGAAAGAAATTAAAAGAGATTTACAGAACTGGTCGAGACAGAATTTGTCATTATTAGGGCGTATGGCAGCGATTAAGATGATGATTTTGCTGAAAATGAACTATTTATTTCAAAACTTACCAATAATCATTAATAAGAAATGTTTTCAGGAATGGAAAAAAGACCTTACAGAATTTATTTGGAACAAGAAGAAACCGAGAATAAAGTGGAAAATATTAACAGATAGAAAAGAAAGAGGTGGATGTGGCCTTCCAGACCAGAAATTGTACTATTATGTGAACGGAATGCTTTGGATAAAAGATTGGATTACTCTTAAAGATGAAAGGATGTTGAATCTTGAAGCCCCGGATCGCCGGGTTGGGTGGCATGCCTACATATGGTATAACAAAGCAAGAGTTGACAAAGATTTCTCTAACCATTATATAAGAAGAGCGCTTTTAGAAATTTGGAAAATTTGGAAAAAGAAAATATATCGTAGAATACCACTCTGGGTGTCCCCCCACAAAGCTTTATATAGTAACCGGAGAGGACCTCCAGAAAGATGGATGGCATATAGAGACATAATAACTGAAGTTGGAAAAGAAACACAAAGAATTAAGATGGGAGAGGAACTAAATAATGAAGGCTGGAATTGTCAGTGGTTTCTGTACCTCCAACTTAAGGAAAGATTCAAAATGGACCAAAAACTGGAGGAATTTGAAGCCACAATTACAATAAATGAATTCGAAAAGATAATATTTGAGAGGAAAGATCATATAACATCGCAGATTTATAATTTTATGTTAGCTAGAGAATTGGAATTTGAAATCATAAAAGGTTCAATGATTTTATGGTCTCGTAATATTGGTCATGAAATTAAACTAGAATATTGGACGAAAAGTTGGGAGGATACACAGAAATTTACATTGGTTCAAAACCTGAAGGAGAATTATACGAAAATGTTATACTGCTGGTATTTAGATCCAGAGAAGCTGAGTAAGATATATAAACTGAAAGAGAAAAAATGTTGGAAATGTGAGGGAGAAAGTGGATCTTTTTATCATATATGGTGGCTTTGTGAGGAAGCGAAGATTTACTGGAAAAAGATACATAAGGCAATTACAGAAATATTGAATACAGAAATACCGTTGACGCCAGAGCTATTTCTGTTGAATATGTTACATCAATTGACAAAAGAACAAAATAAATATAAGAATAGTATACTGTACATGATAACAGCAGCTAGAGTAATGTATGCTAAACATTGGAAAACGAATAGAGTTCCGGAAACAGAAGAGTGGCTTACTAAAGTTCAAGAATATGTAACGTTAGATAGCTTATCGAGAGCGATGAAAGGAGAAAAAAGAAGAGAGAAAAAGACTGAAATGATGGAAATTTAGAAATATATTGAGGAAAATTGGGAAAAGATCTGTAATGGGTAATGTAAGAACTATATTAAGGTATAAGCCCGAAGAGACAAGAAAGCTAAAGTCACATTTAAAGGACAGTTAATGGTGAGAATGAACATTGAGGAGAATGACGTTAGAGTAATTTAAAGAACTGAGTTAAAGAAAGCAGGAAGTAAAAGAGATAATGAGACAAAGATAAAGCTTTTCTTTTTTTTGCTTGTGTGGAGATTTTAATGATGTCGATAATGTAAATAATGTAACTTTGTTGAGATGTCTGTAGTTTATTGTGTGCCAATAAAAAAAAATTAAAAAAACAAAACAAAAAACAAAGCATTCCCAATGTAGGGCCATCCAGCCTCTGCTTAAAACCTCCAAAAAAGGAGACTCCACCACCTTCTAAGACAGCATATTCCACTGCCGGACAGCTCTGACCATCAGGAAGTTCTTCCTGAGGTTCAGGTGGAATCTGCTTTCCTGCAGCTTGAATCCATTGTTCCTTGTCCTAGTTTCTGGAGCAGCCAAAAACAAGCCCCCTCCCTCCTCGACAAGAAATCCCTTCAAATATTTAAACATGGCTATCATGTCCCCTCTTAACCTTCTTTTCTGCAGACTAAACATATCCAGCTCCCTAAGCTGTTCTTTGTAGGGTCTGGCTTCCAGACCCTTTGCCATTTTGGTTGCCCTCCTCTGGACACTTTCCAGCTTGTTGATATCCTTCTTGAATTGAGGTGCCCAGAACTGGACACAGTATTCCAAATGAGGCCTAACTGATGGAGAATAGAGTGGTATCATTACCTCCCTCAGTCTAGACACTATACTCCTATTGATGCAACCAAGAATCGTGTTGGCTTTCTTGGCTGCCACATCACACTGCTGACTCATCTTCAGCTTCTGATCTGCCAAGACTCCTAGACACCTTTCACATGTACTGCTATCCAGCCACATGTCCCCCATCCTATATTTGTGCATTCCATTTTTATTGCCTGAGTGCAGGACCTCACATTTCTCTCTGTTGAAATCTGTTGAAATTCATTTTGTTAGCTTTGGCCCAGCTCTCCAATCTGTCAAGGTCATTTTGAAGTTTGATCCTGTCCTCTGGTGTATTAGCAACCCCTCCTAATTTGGTATTATCTGCAAATTTGATCAGCATGCCCTCCACTCCTTCATCCAAGTCATTAAACAGCACTGGGCCCAGGACAGAACCCTGTGGCACCCCACTAGTCACTTCTCTCCAGGATGAAAAGCAGCCATTGGTGCTCACCCTTTGGGTTCGGTTGGTCAACCAATTACAAATCCAACTAACAATAGCCCTGTCCAGCCTGCATTTTACTAGCTTCTTTGCAAGAATGTCATGTGGGACTTTGTCAAATTTTATCGAGGTACATTCTGCCCTATAAGTAGTCCTAGTTTTTGAGGGTCTTTTCGGAGAACTGCTTGCCACGCTAGCAGACCAGCACTCTGTTAGTTGAGTGATTTCCTCAGCCATCTCTTCACTGAGCTCCATTCTTCTCGCCACTTCCCAGGCCGAAGACTTCAGGATAGGTGCAGTATCACCACCTCTACATTCCCTTTTGCTATATCTCCTATCCATTTTTCACCTCTTTTCCTTCTCAATAGGCCTTGTGTGCATGAGTGAGTGAGTGTGTTGGTGCATGATAATATACTCATTTAATAAAATTCATTTATTCGATACATTTTTATGGCTTTTTGGCTTGGCCTGACCCCATAAGGTTGGGTAAAAGATCCTACTGGGTTACCCTGCCCCCTCATTTTGCTATTGTCAGTGCTCCGCTAATTTCCCCAACCTTTATAACTTGGAGCTAATCAAGGTGTCCCTCGCAGGACCTGCAGAAGTCAGGGTAACAGAGGTTTGTTCTTGACAACTAGGGTTAGAAATTCAGTTAGCATTTCAAAGAGAGCAGCCAGGAATCTCAGCCCAGAGTAGGGATCAAAGTAACTAAACGGATGAGGTCTTTTCAGTAACAACAACAAAGAGAAATTAAATAAACTGAAAATTGAGGAAAGGCAGACACCTGGAGTACCTACCAATGGGCATTGAGCATGAATGATAAAGAGTTGGTATGTTTTACTATATTTATTGTTTACTATATGTGTGATGGAAATGATTCACTCCAGCAACAGTTGTAAAATAGCATCCTATTTTAAAAAATACATAGAAAGTCTCTATGTATTTTCTTGAGAGCAACAGAGTAGTGGAACATGACAATATACTTTCCTTAAAGTCCTGGATCTGACCTTAAATGAAAAACTGAAAAGTTAGGACATACATGAATGGAGAAAGACGACATTTTGGACAAATTCCAAAGTTTTATGGACTTTACCAACAAATTCAGGGGTCTGGGAATGATTCTTTGTTATGCAAAATTTTTTGGGATGATCTTCTTTCTGAATAAGTTGACAAGATGTGCAAGATCTTATGCTAAAACAGAGAAAAAACAAGAGGATTTATAAACTTGTTGCAGCCTGATTCACATAATGAGCTTACTAGTCTGGTGCTGATGAATTTGTTAGTATTGTCTTATTTTGTTTGACAGATTTTTTAAAAGCAAAAAAAAACCCTTCCCTTTCTGACCACTTGTTCGTACTGAAGAATTACTTCAGAAGGGTTACAGCACTCTTTTATAAGGAGGTTCATGTTTTTCAGCAGTTGAGGGATACTGGAATAATAGCCATGATATAGAAGGTAGGACCATGCCCTTTTCTTATTTACAGTTTCAAATTTTGAATCAGCATTGAGAGTATTCCAAGCACGTGGGTACTCTGTTTTAGCTAGCCCTGTTAAGACATGCTAATAGTCTTATTAAAGAAATGGTAAATTCTAAGATTATATTCTGTGAAAAACTTGTTGCACTGCATTGCTAGGGAGTGTAACATAGAACTACTTTAAAAAAACTCTTTTGTATTATTCTTTTATAACTCTTTAGATAAAAAGGTCTGCACAACAGCCTTCCCCCAGTAATCTTGCTCCGATGACCACATCCACAATAATCCTTCTGAGGTGAAATTCTTGCTTTTAGAAATCTTCACATGGTCTGCTTTTCTGAGTAGTAAACCTCCTACTGTCTTTTGCCAATGGGTCTTGCTCCTTTTAAAAAATGAATTCTGGCTGTTCTGTGTAGTGTGTAAGTGTCTTGATCTGCAAGCTATTTGGTAACTTCCTCTTTTCTAAGCCTTTTTTTGTTGTTTTTTGGCTTCTTGGAGCTTGGAGCTCACTCTTCAAAAGCTCTCAACATCCTTGGACAAATAACATCTATTCTTTTGGATTTTTTTTCATGCTCTGCAATTTCCTCACCTCTACTGCTCAAGATTCCATGAAACACATGTACAATATGTGAACTCTGACCAGGTTCTTTCTGAGTGTTACCCTAATTTTCTGGGGGTCCCAGTCACTGAATTAATTATTTTGAGTTCAGAGAGGTCCTTGTCACTGAATTAGTTACTTTGAGTTTAGGGAGGTCCTGGTCACCAGATATGGAGGTCCCAGATATACAAGTTTCTGGGGGTCCCGGTCACTGCCAGAGTTTCCGGGGGTCTTGGTCACCAGATAGGTCGCTGGAGTTTCCGAGGGTCCCGGTCACTGCCCGAGTTCCACGGGATCCCTCAACAGACACCTAGTCTGACTCCGATTTTAAGGGTTTTTTAAAGTTGCACCAAGCACACTCCCAACACACACGAAAGGTAGGGTAACCTAGCGAGACCTTGTACCCAGCTTTCACGGGGTCAGGCCGAGTCAAACCCCAAACAAAATGGATGTATAATTATTTTATTTATTTAAAACCTAAATCACTGCGCACTTACACACTCACTCACATAGACCTAAGAAAATAAAGGGAGGAAAATAGATAGGGGATTTTAAGAAGGATTTTGGGGGGGAATACTGCACCTGATCCTGCAGCCCGGGAAGCCGAAAGAGAGCTGATAAAGTTGGAAGTGGAGACTCTCAGCACGTGAAGGCTGAGAGGAAGGCTTGGCAAACAGAGTGGCAGCAAGGTGGGATGGAAGCCAAGAGCAATCCGAAAAAGCAATCAAAATCAGGGATTTTTATAGGGGAAAACGTACCTGGAGCCTAGCCCTCTCCCGGGGAGAACAATAGATGTTTAAGTTGAGACAAAGCCTCCAAAAGGTCAGTGCTTGACTTGATGGGATTCCGTCAGGTCTGTCAATAGCCCTGACAGTATGCAAATAGGGGAGCGCTTGACAGTTGTATAGTCAGACGCGCTAATCCTGTCAAGCTGACGGTTCAGTGCTGGGAATCCCTTTGTGTGCTTGGTGATTACGTGTGTCTGGAGGGTTCCTAGGGCTACGTGACAGATTATTTTTACTGGACAGACCTAGATTACCTAATTGCGACCATTCGGCCGTGCCTGCCTATGTGCTCTTCCAGTGACCCTGTCAGACACGTGGAATGATTTTTATTATTAACCACGTGGAGATGTTAATATAGTTTCATATCTGATTTTATTCCTATTAAATTGTAGACCTCGGGCTTGGGCCAGCCTACCGTAGTAACATGAGTGCCATCCACAATGCAACCAAGGTTGGAAGGATTCACTGATATTATTTCATCCCCTTCCACAAAGGCTGGAGTTGAAGAATTTTAGTCAGGATGGTATTAAAGACCCAGTGCGATATAGTGATTTGTGTAGGACGAGGATTCTGGGAGATCATGATTTGAATTTCCACTCAGCCATGAAAACCCACTGGCCAACATTGAGTAAGTCACAGTCTTGGTCTAAATAGAAGCCAATGACACATATCCTCTTTATAGATCTTGCCAAGAAAAGTTGGAGTTTACTTGAAGGCACACAACAATGGTGTTATATATATGTGGGCCAAGATCCTGCATCAGCAGACATAGCCATAACAATATTTCAACAGACTCTGTAAAAATGCACCTCTTAAACCAGACAATGCCCATACTGAAAGGGTTCTAAGGCACTGCAGATGGGTCAATGGAAAATGGCAACTGCAGTGCTCTCCTGGTTGTGGGATACATTGACATGGGCAGCTGAAGAAAAAACTTAGTTTCTTACCACATCTGCTTGTCTTAGTGCACCCTGCAACCAAGAGAATGCTGCAGTTGTTGTTTCCCAGCATCCTGGTGTTATCACGGTTATGATATGTCTGGTGAGAGCACTAGATATCCTTTTGATATCAAACAATTTGGCCTTTGCTTGACCTTTCTCTGCCACCCTACTCCACGTGTTTGCAGAGGTCCCCCGGACAAGCACATAAAGGCGCGGCCATTAATGGTTGTACATTCCAGAACCCCATTCAGGTAGGCAACTTAAGCCTCTCTGTTGCTTTAGGGAAAAACCTCCCTGCAAACCGGCTTTGCTCGGCGCATATCCACACAAAGCCACACAGCCAAGAGCCAAGCCATTCCTTTATGTCGGGCCATCAACGCACTGGCCACGCTATTGTCATTAAGAGCTAAGCTAATCATGCAAAACCTGACCTTTTCCAACTCCTTTATCCAACTCCAAATTTCCTTTGTTCTCACTGAGCATAACATAGCCTGTAGGTAAAATCTACCCTATAAAAAGTCCCCACTTTTGGGACGTCTTCGGACTACTTTGGACTTCCATCCCGCCTTGCTGCCGGTTGTCTAAGGAAACTCCCCTCAGCGAACCACGCTGAGTTTTCTCTCCTGGAACCCCATCCTTCTCTCCAGGACTACGAGACCAGGTGTCGTATTACCCATCCCCAAAGCTCTCCATTCCTATTTGTAAGTTAGTTAGTATTAATCGTGTCTTTCGTGTCGCTTGTTTTTAATAAAAGCATTATTTGTTACTTTTAAAACCTTGTCTAACTGCTCTCTGACCCGACGCTGTATACATAGGGTTAAAGATCCTTGCTAACATTACCCTGCCTCTCGCTTAGCCAGAGAGTGCTCAAGCTGAATTCCCCCAAGTTGTATTTTTATTTGGTAATTTGGGTGCCCCTCCTGGGACCCCCAACATACATGGTAACACTGGTGTCCAGTATCTCAGAAACCCTTTGGTTGGTGTGCTACTTGGCTTAAGAAGCTGGTTTACAGATCACATCTGGTAATCAAAAAAGGCTATTCATTAAAAGGAACAAGATAGTAAGTCTGATTTGTGATCTGTCTGAATAGGATGCCATCTGTGGTTTCTAAGTATCCTGTCACTCTTGTAAACCCCCTTTTAATTTTCTTTTTTAGCTCAAGTCCTGATATGATTTTTTTTGGTTTATTTATACCTGCCTTTTACTCGACAGTTCATAAATGTGTGTGAGAGAGACAATTATTGAGAGAATTGCTTCACCTTCACCTTGTTTTCCTGATGCAGTTATTAAAGGTTTAGAAAGCCTGCCAAGCAACTCAGAAATAGATTTGGAGGGTAGAGAGAAGGAGGAGCGGAGTGGAAAAAATCAGGTTCAAAGGGAAACTGGATAGGAATGGGAGGACGAGATCCTCTACATCAGCATGAGAAGGCAGGCAGTCCAGGAAGGAAAAAAATGGATCAACAAGCCTGGGAACTTGGCCTCAGTGGACCAACCCATAGACTTCTCTCTTCATTTTGGCTCAATGACATGTTAAAGTATGCTGTTCCAACATATCTTTAAGCTAAGAA
The DNA here is from genome assembly GCA_948474755.1 of Ctenosaura bakeri. Taxonomy (NCBI): domain Eukaryota; kingdom Metazoa; phylum Chordata; class Lepidosauria; order Squamata; family Iguanidae; genus Ctenosaura; species Ctenosaura bakeri. Next base: position 169,224 of record CAOLHI010004051.1, read on the forward strand.
TACCACCTGCTGGGGAAATGCATGATTACAAGCCAGAAAAACATCTGTAAGAAAAGCTGGCTGATTGGGTTAGTCAATCAGTTCCAGAAAAGGATAGGCTAGATGCCTCTTTAAAGATATTTTAACTTAGACACAAAGGAGATGACAGTGACGTAAGAGCTGATGATCTTGGATCCTGAGGCAACTTGCAGCTAAATTAATAAGATCTTGGTTGTACTTACCCAAAGAGGATGGAATGAAGCAGATGTGTATCAGATCCCAAATAACTGTTCCCCTAGTTTGATTTGAGTCTTTGAAGTATAAAGATCAGACCTAGAGATGCCACCTATCCTCAGGAAAGGGCACTATAGAAGAATAATACTATCTGGTGTGGGTGATTTATTTATACAAGCAACCAGGTTTGATGCCTCCCTTTTAATAGAGCAGGGCTCTCCTACTAAAACAATGTAAATTTAAAAGAAGACATTTTCAAAAACCAAATATAACAGTATTTTTTTTAAAAAAACTATTGTATGAAAAGACCATTAATACAATTCTTTTTTGTTAAATATTTTTAATAATAAAAAGATATCCAAGTTCAATTATTAAAACAAGACAATGCTAGTATAAGTGAGAGTGGGGGCAGAAAAAAAATCCTAAAAATCCCATAGGATGGATTTTTAGAACCTGAGAGCAGGCAGCAGGAAAGTCCTCTCACATATTTTCACTAAACATGTGTATGATGGTGACTATAGAAGTTTGAGCAAAAACAGGTTTACAGTAAACTTTCACATAGAGAAATGGTTTGTTATTGGGCCATGAGTCGATTATTTCTTGCCAGTATGTAAAACAAAGAAGAGAGAGGAACAAAACTTTAATCAATATACTACACTCTGGTTCAAGATCAGGAAACTTCTTCCTTGCTTGCTGGCATTCCTTCCTTTTGCTTTTCAAATGCTTGAACTGTAAGAAATTTGTTATAGGCATTATCTATAATTCGATGTCTGTCATGATTGCACTGAAGGATGCAAGATGGTCCTTGCTGTCAATGCATTCAGATATTGCTGATATATAACTCTGTCCTTTCACTATCGATATCCACTATTGTTATATCTGATTTCTCAGGCTGATAGTATGGTACATTTCATTTAATTTGGTCAAAAATATCAAAAAAGAGATAATGTGAATTAGTTGACTTATAGAGATTTATTATATGTGCAAAATCAGCAACATAATATTAAATGTCAAGAAGAATTTGAAAAACAAGGATGGGAAATTGATTTGTTTGGATACAGGTAATTAAAAGACAAATTTCTGATAAAATGTAATAGATTTGAGAAATAGAGATCACAATTTGAAACAAAACTTTGCACAGATGATGACTATTTAGTCACTAAAATGTACAAAATGTTGCTGAATCTAGAAAAGGAACCAGAAGTGATCAAAAACAATGCAATTAGCTGGGCTCAAAATATAGGACATTCAATAGAATTAGAGAAATGGGAAACATTATGGACTAAAGGGCTAAAAGACATTCTCTGTTGTGATCTGAAAGCAAATGTGTACAAAATAATCTTTAGATGGTACCTGATGCCAACAAAAATATCTAAAATTTACAAAAATTCTGACAAAGGAAATGCAGAGAATGGGAAGGAACCCTGTTTCACAAGTAGTGGTCTTGTATCCATGCCAAAAATTTTTGGAGTGGATTTCAAAAACGGTTGCAGGAAATCTTAAAAATTAAGATTCAACTAATGAAGAAATAAAATCTTGCAATTATAAAATATTACATTACATGATCCACTACATGATCCAGCAAGAACCATTTATGCCCCAAAACAGAAAAGTCCAGAAATATCTACTAAAGAAATATGGATTTCCAAAGTATTAGAAATTGCAGAAATGGATTAGCTTTCAATGATGTTGAAAAGGAAAATGACTGAGCAATTTCAAGAAGATTGAGGACCTTTCTTAAATTTTTTTGAAGGAAAAAGAAGAAATTACTGTATTGGGAGGATTCTTGATTTAAAGTCAAAATGACTGCAAATATACAAAGAGAAATTATAAATATGATTGATTGATTGATAATGTATATTGTGTACTGTGCATTATATTTATAAGATCATAGTTGGGGTAGGAGGGAAAAGGAAGGAAAAAAGACAACAACAAAAAAATCTATATACACACACATATTTACATGAATATAAATAATACTGATTGATTTACATAATGCATATTTTATAATGTGTTTATAAGTTCATAGTTGGGGTAAGAGGGAGAAGGAAGGAAAATAAGATAATATATATACCCCCCGCACACACACAGAGAAAGATATATATATTTACATATATTTACATCCAAAAAAAGAAAGTATAGATATTATTGATTGATTTATATAATATATATTGTATAATATATTTACAAGATCATAGCAGGAGTAAGAGAGAGAAGGAAGGAGAGAAGATATTAAGGATATATACATATATATTTACACATAGTGGAGGAATAAGTACCAAGACCAAAAGTAGAGGAACTCAATAGGAATTATCCATTTGATAAGATACGAGAAATTAGAGAGTTTAAAGATTAATGGGTAAAAGTGATGTTGGGTTATATGTGACATTGATTGTATGAAGTAGAAAATAATATGTTAAAATCAATAAAAAATTATGTTTAAAAATAATTTGGCCATTATAGATGCAATAAAGAAACCTGCCATGGAATTGACTTCCCAAGAATATTTTATCCTGTTGTACTGTGTACTGTGTACATGCACATCTTGTACTGTGAACATGCACATCTAGATCATTTCAGTTGTGCAATATTTCAACCACAACATGGCGCTATTGCAAAAGCTAACAGCTAAAAGAATTGTTCTTTTTCTTCTCTCTTTATTTCTCTTTCTTCCCCACCCTTGTCTTCTGTAGGTGTTGGGGCTATAGAGATCATCCCAAAATGATAGTTTTATTCCAGCTAAATCATTCATTTCTAGTCTGATCATTGTGAGACTACCACACTATGGTATGATGCTACCAATTAGTTATAAAATTTATTCAAAAACATATATTTTCCCATCTCCCTTAGTAATTAAACTCTCATTAGCTGATCCTAAGTTATTTGAAAATGCTATATATACTGGCATAACCCTCAGTTACACCTGTACTTGTGAATAACAGGATACTGGCCCATGTGTGAATGTGCTAAGCACACACTCTTCCTGTGTATTCCTTTTGCTTCTGTCCACATATCCCCTAGTCCAGGTTCCATTCCTTGGCCACTTAAATGTGACAGATTGTTGGGAAACTTGGCTGTAGGTGGCAGTATTTTACCCCTCCCCTTTGCATTTCTTTGCCATAAAATTAAAGGAAGAAGAGGAAAAGTAGGGTTGGAAGAGAATTTTTAACATAGTGACTTGCACTACTGCACTGATTTTTTTTTCTGATCTGATTACATTGTGGGTCATGGTTAAAGGCATCTAATATATCAGGAAAGAGTTCAAAAACAGTTTTCAAATGTGGAAAAATCTGTAGTCTTTGCAGAGATTTTAGGAAGATAAGCTTCTGAGGGGGGCAACAAAATGTAAAAAAGTAACCAAAGAAACTACATTTATTGTTGAGGAAACTAGAAGCAGTCTAGTTGTCTTCTTTTTTTAGTATTGTTAGAATAGTTTTCTGCCACATGCCTGCCTATGTGGCAAGGTTACATGTTATGTATTAAATTACTGTTCAAAGCACATTGATTACAGGCCATCAGAAGCAAAACTGCAGAATGACAGGGACCTTTTCAGTTGAGAGGAACACAAGTTGCTAGTTGTTTTTCCTCTTACCAAAAGTAGTAAAGCCACTCTGTACGCTAATTGATTTGGGAGTTTTTGCTTATTCCCTTTCCTTAAATTGGAGAGGAGAATGCACTGGTGATTGCAATTTCCCAGGCTGTGTATGCATGTCAAATTGTTAACCCTTTAGCTGTTGTGAAAGGAGAATTCCTATTTCTAAGGACAAGATTTGCTTCTACTCTAAAAATTTGCTACCTTCACTGTAGAAGAGAAATGCAGAAGAAACTGTTGGGAATGCTACATTTTCACACTAAGCTAACATTTTTTTAATACTCTCTGGATGGAAGATACAAAGAGCTGAAGGGATGAATTTCTTTACAGACTGGAAGAAAAGCAGAGAAAATGTAGAAGAACTGAAGGGTTTCAGTGAAAGAAGATTTCCTGGTTATTTCAACATGAAAGCTGATCCAGGCAGTGAAATGATGATGATGATGATGAGGCAGGTATAACATATATACTATGGAAAGTACTGTATTTGCTGGCATATAAGACTCACTTTTTTTCCTCAAAAATACTGTTTGAAAATGGGGTGCGTCTTATACACTGGTGTGTCCTATTCGCTGGAAAATACAGTAATGTTTAATTCTTTAATACGGTTTAATTAATAAGTGGTTATATATGCTAGATGGTCACATATATTACATGTAGCCATGTTTACATATGTATGTAATGTCTGTTTGAAACAGATGCATTGGTATTATCTTTGTGCATATTGTTAATGTGAACATGTGGCATTATTGGTCAGAAATTTGGCAAAGGTCCATTTTTTTTGTCATTTACTTTTAATTATATAAGTGAGAAACAAGGCTTGGGGTAGCATCCTTTTAAATATTTCCCGGTGAGGCTTTTATATTTTCAAAATGACCTGTAAATAAAAACAAGTTTTGCATTGTCATATGACATATATATATATATGTGATATGTCTGTAAGGCAGGGGAACAAGTTGGTTTTCCACATACACTGGTAAAGTACTGAAACAATAGAATGGATTATAGGACCATCTCAATGTGTTCCATGTAAGTTAGACATCGGAAAATGGTAATTCAGTCTCAGATGAAAAGATGAGATGGCTGTGAATATAACTTGGTGAGAACCAGTGTGACCCAGTTGCTGGAATATGAGATAAATAAAACAGGGTTCAAGCTCTGTCTCCGTACCTTTCCAGATCTGACAATTGGATTAATTCCCTATCAGATGATTTTCCAGCTGCTTTTATACTTTTACCTTCCTCCCCCAACTTTCCCCCTTTATCCTCAGCTTACTTCAGTTGCTGCAAACTAAACCAAATCAGTAATTCAGTGGGAGGCTTCCTGGTAGGCTTGGGCAAAAGCAAACTGTTGTAGTCTCTCCTAGCTTGTGTGTTCTTCTTCATTAATAACTTTTGCTATTTTGAGAGTTTTCTAATATTGCTTTGCCACTTGTGTCCTGTTTTTTGCCTTTAAATGTGAGGATGAATTTTGTTTCTTCTTCAACCCTAAAATGAGAAAACTGCCTCACAGAGTTGCTATGCTTACAAAACAGACCATTATGTGATATAACACAAGAATGGTAGGGGAGGGGTGACAGCTCAGTGTAGATCACACCTCTGGTGGGACCTTGGCAGATGGGACCTTTGTGTGCTCCAGGTTTAATTGCCCTTGATTCCAGTTAGAGCTAAAAATTTGGAGAACTAATGTCAGAGTTCACTACTTGGCCGTATGGACCAGTGCTCTAAATTTTCTATGGCAGTTTCCTGTCTTCCTGTGTTTCTTCAAGATGTTAGACATAATTTTTTTAGACAATATATTATTATGTTAATTATAACATGTAGCATATGACTAAAGATAAACCAAAGGTTCATCTCTGTCCTGGATAGGTTACAGTCTAAATTCTATGGAAACTGATTTAAAAAACCCAAAACACCCTGCTGAATGAAGGAAAGAAAGAAAGTACCTATCCTGAAGGGATACATACACTCAAGAAAGTTTGTCTACTATTAGCTTTGGAGTTGGAAAAGGTGTTCTGAACAAATTATCTGTAGCCTCAAGATGTTAGTTCTTCTTGTTCTGTTTGGATCTAGGAAAATATAGCCTCTCCTCCACCCACATGATGATTTAGGCAAGTACCTTTAGATGGAGCATTAAAGAGTTACTGCTTAGATTATCATCAAACTAATTGGTGAACCAGCAGAATAAATTAAAAGAAGGAAATGTTTTGCAAGCTAGTCTTTAATGTTTGCCAATGCTGAGACAGTCCTCAGTCTTTCTTCTAATAATAGCCATTTCCACACTACATTGTTATAGATATAGTGCTATTATTCCACTTTCAACATCCTGTGGACATCAGCTCTCTGTCTGAGAATTCTATGTGCCCCTCCCTAAACTGCAAACCCCAAGATTCCATATGATGTTGAAATGGAATAATAGCACTGTAACAGTGTAGCGTGGAAATGGCCAATGTGTTTGCTTGCAAAGAGAATCTGGTAGACTTGCCCATTCTGGCAAATGGTGTTACTGATATAATTCAGGGAGACAGAGGAAGACCCAGTTAGTAAGATGTAGATTTGAATAAGAGCTGTAATATGTATATGTATATATTTATTTTAAAAAATAAAAGTTTACAATTCCCCTTCTCCAATGAGAGCATAGAAATAATCAGTTGTAACTTTTGCTGAGTGTTTATAGACATAATTAGAGAAATGTGATACTAACTATTGATTGGCAGTACTAATCACACCTTAGTAAAGTTGAAATCCTCCATATCCTTTTTTAAGGAGAATGTACTCAGCGGCCTTATTTCTAAGTGAACAACTCCTTGATCAGAGAAAGATTGACTTTAACAAAGACTGATGCGTAATTTAGAAAGGAATTTCACCCACATTTGCTTATGCCTATTCCTTATCGTTATTTAAAATTGAGGGCCAAAATTACTGGGATATATTCACAGGTACACAATCCAGCACACTAGGAGCATCCAAAAATAAAGCACAAACAAAAACAAACCGGGACCAACATTTCTTTGTTTCTTTGCCTTTTTTCCAGGAAGGTCTTTATGAGGCCAAGAGTGTCGCAGGAGGAGCGGCCAGAAAGGGGTTAATGTACAGAGCCATCTGGCGGAGCTGGTTTGTTATACTCGAGCAGATTCATGTTCGCAGGACTCAGAGTTTTAAGACTCCTGTCCCGTTAACAGAATCCAGGAACTTCTGCACAAGCCATCTGTGGATTTTTTAAAAACTGTTTTCGAATGACCAGATTATTTTTATATTCGACTTTCTCTTCATGTCGACTTCCTTGCAAACGTGGACACGAATGCCATGGTCACTTCTCTCACGGTAAGGGGGAGGGGAATAAAAACGGGGGGCTGGCTTGTTATTTTGGAACAGAGGAATTCTATGTGGTTCAGTGCCATGCTTTTAGTGAAAAGGAGTCTCCTCCCTAAGTCGTGTGCGCAAAAGTATGAGGAGGGAGGCGTAAAACACTTTATTTCGAATCCCGCAATAAGTTTTCCGCGAAAGGCCCAATCCCACCGTATTCAGGGAACCTTGCTCAGAGGGAGCCCTGCGAAAAGGTTACAGCCTTACACCTCGAGCACGTGCATGATTTCCCGAAGTAAGCCCTACTGGAGCTGACTCCCAAGTAAGTCTGCATAAAATTACAGATACCTGTACATCGATATTCTTTATCGTATGTAGTTCTCCTTACTTTTTACTTGATTTCTCCTTTCTGAGGGAAATCGAGTGAGGATGTGGAAGTGTGAAAAAAGGAAGTATTTTTAGAAGTTAAAGTCTAATAGTTTCTCTGATTTATTTTTAAAAGAAACGATCAAGCACGTTCAAGCATAACTCTAACATCTTCTTAACCCTTTCAAACGAGACAGAGAAAAGAATCTGCAAATATAATTTCAAACTCACTTCCCGCTCCCCCCAGGCATGTAGGAAATCGAGAAAAACACGCTGAAAATTCCTTGGTTTCTGCAGAATACTTCTTTAGTCGAGGTAATTCACTTCCTTACAGCCACTCTTCCCCACGGGCACCCAAACTCCATGAATTTTGATCTTCTTCTTCCTTCTCATTGCCCCAAAGGCCGCTCATGGCCTCTTGTGTAAAAAAAAATCAAAAGTCGGCCCTAATTGTATAAACTCCCAGGAAGGACGTGGAGATCAAAGAAATTCTTTACGCGTCTGTGTGGAGGGAGAAACGGATCTCTGAAGGTTTACGAAACTCGTCAGTTTGCAAATACAAGGAGCAAAATGTCTCTTGTATGCCGGGAGGAAAGCAAATGTTTGCGCAGGCAAGAGGGAGGCTCTTCTCTTTTGTGAGTAAAAGAGTCCTTACAAATCCTATTGTACTAATGGTAAGACAACGCACACACGACAGAGGGAGAATAGGGGGCTCCCCCTCCTTTCTTCATCTTAACAGCTGAATTTCTTTGAACCTCTTTTGGAGATAACTAGTTTGCTATTAGTGACGGGGAGAAGCCCGACGAGAGAGGAGAGTCCTGAAATGTTTTTGGATACTTTCTCGACCCAGTTGTTGCCGACTGTCGAAATAAAACTAGGAGGTTAGTGTTTGTCTTCGTCTCGACATATCTGGTAGGTGGAGAGAAGTGGCGAGGGGCGGTATTTCGTTTGAAAGAAGCTGTTGGCGGACTGCGTTCTTTGGTGAATTTGTGGCGTAGTTATTTAGAGATGCGTGGAAAGTTAAAAAAAAAGAAGTGCCTGTAAACTGTTTTGTGCAATGCAGGAATTAGTTCATTCTCTTTTTGCAAGAGAGAGGATCAAACGACGGGGACCTGTGTGGGCTGTATGTAATACAGAGGATTCCTGCAGCTGGGAAACTGCGTGGAAGAAAATGGAGGGTATAGGCACAAGAAAGTTAAAAATATATATATCCCAGTGACACAATGGCATTGTCACAAACAACACAGCTAAACACGTCCACATTATAGAATAATGAGCAAATCTTCATGATATAATCCTCTCTAGGTTGTACTTCATGCTGAATGTGATCAAAAGAGTGCCTGTTTGTGTGCTTCCGTGAGTAAGACCTCTTCGCAAAGAAATATATGGATAAAATATTTGCATATATTTTTCTTCCCTGTGCACTTATTGTTGGGTGTAAGAAGTGGGGTAATATTAGCAAAACTCGGCATTTGCAGCCTGAAATGGTACAGTGTCAGGGAAGCATGATGGCTGTTTTCTGCCCATTCCTTAAACTGGTTTTCACTCCCTTTGTACTGCTGAGGAGCTTTAGTTAGGGTGCCTATTCAATAGCAGCAGAAGCTGGAAGAGGTGAGAATGGTTCTAGTAAAAGGTAACTGAATGACCTTAGAGAGAAATTGCAAATGCAGTTGAGAAAGTGTAGTCCAGCTCTGGTAGTCAAAGTAAGCAGGACAGTGGCAGTGATCTAAGATTTCCAAGGTAACAGTGAAGATCAGAATGTTATGGGAACTTAGGGTCTAGTATTGTGAACATGCTCAGCAGTTTTTTTTTAAATTTTATTTTACTACAAAATGGAAAAAAAAGATGGGAATGTGGGCCAAAGTCCAGTTGCTAGTCTCAACTAGAATCAGTGTGAATTTGGCAAGCAAACGCTTTGGTAAATTCCATTGAAGCAGCTTTGATTCACCTTGAGCTAGGTATAACTGTTGGATTTAGTTTTACTGGTTAAAACTGATGGCATACAAGGCAAAGTATTTGCAGGAGATTTAGGATGGGAAACATGCATTTTAAAGTGTTGCAGAAACAGTCTAAATATATATTCTCTCACCTAGAAATGTATTTCCAAAAGCAGAGAATCTGTGTTGACACCATTACCACCATCCTTTAAAATGTGTATATCAGTGTTTCTGACTGTGTTGCGCTACCAGCTGGAATAACACCAGTTGGAATAACAGTAGTTGTTGTCCTAGAAGTCTTTGTTATTAGCAAGCATCTCATATGTGACAGTTGGTGCCCATCAGGATTAATAGGGCAGGGTGGCTGATGAAAAGTGAAATCACAGTCAAGAGTAGCCAGACCAAACTAATTCTGTTTTTCTCCTCTTCCTCTGACCTTGCACAGCCACTGAAATTCAACTCCTTAACAAAGAGCAATTAACTGAACTGAAGGTATGTTGATCCAGTAGATTTCCTCACTGTCATACTGGATTCTCTGCTGGGTGGGGGAGAAATGTGGCCTCCACCACTGCCAAAGCATCCTTGCTCTCCAGTTATTGCTCTGTTGCAAAAATGAGAAATGACAAGTTTAGGAACAGTGAGTTGCCAGTGGCGTGCATTTAGAATATACAGCTTGCATGTCCCACATCCTTCCCACATAAACAAAGCAAAAAGTGGCATAGTATTAGAGTTGTCCTCTTTAAAAGGGCATGTTGATCGCCTGCACCCTCTTCCATTGTCTTAGTGATGCTTGTGTTGAGACTTAGCTGTTACTGCTGCTTCTAAATCTCTCTGAATTAAAAAAAATGATTCACAAGTTATTTGGCTTTGTGCAAGGGAATGGTCTCAGCCACTTGCAACTTGTCCCCAGTCCTTGCAGGAGATAAGAAGTACAAAAGTCCCACACTAGAAGTTGCTCTCAGGGAGCCCTTCTCCTTCCCATCCTTTTCAACATTTCTCCTTTTAAGCGGGATTGTCTTGTCCCAGAAGGATCTCTTTAGTCACCATTACAGCTTTTGCTATCCTGAGGTGAACTACTCTGTAAAAGATCACCTTACTTCTTCCTGCCTCCACAACCCTGGAGACCAGGACTCAGTTCCCCACTCAGCAATAGAAACCCACTGGGTAACTCTCCGTGCATCACACACTTTTAGTCCCAAAAATCCCAGTGATAGGTTCAACTTAGGGTTGTCGTAAGTCAGAAACAATTTGAAGACACACATCATCAACAACTATATAACCAAGTTAAGCAGGAAAATGCTGATAAAATACAGACTAAGATCTGCAAATATTCTCAGACCAGGGCTGTGAAGTTAGTGCCAGAGTCATGAAATATGAGTTGGAAGCAATTTTGGGTGAATTTCGAGTTAGTAGAAGTATACTCACTCTGACTGTGGCTTCAAAATAAAAACTTAAAATATTATATGATAAATATGTCATTTTATACTTATATTTTACCATTTTCAAAATCTATTAAATGTTTAGTTCATTGCATACTTAAATATGAATTTAAGAAACTTTTCATGTTCAGAAATTTTCTATCAATCTAAATAGCCAGACAATTCATGTAGTAGTGATAAAATTAATCATGCTATGATTTTAATACATTCATTTATACTAAAAAAAAAAAGTATACCTCAGTGTTGATTTACAAGTTCCCAATGATTCAGTCATTCTAGTGGAATTTAAAAATAGCATTTTGATCTCCTTTTGTTTGCCCATTCGACTAGGTTATACACTGTTTGGAATGATTTGGGCTAATGCCTTGAAAGCACTTTATCCCATGATTAAAATGTGTTTTGTCTGAGAACCAGTGCTGTGGAGTTGGTACACCAGACCTTTGACTCCAGGTCTGAGTCTGGCCCCAGCTCTGACTCTTCTATTTTTCTGTTGTTGAACTCTTGAGTCTTTTATAAATGACCAATCTATATTAATTAATAATAATAAATGAATGTCTGATTTTGTCTGAAAGCTGTGTTGCGTTACTCTAACTGCTTTCATTCATCCACATTTCCTCCTCTCTCATCTAGACAAATTCTGTTCTAAACTCAGATCATTTTTCTTGCCTACAGCTATGCTCATGTCACTCTCACTCTCTGAATTCCTCAACTAGTTCCTCCTCCTACATCACCACCATTGCCTCAGAGTCAGACTACATGCAAAACCTTGAAATTCAAGCCCAGATTTTAACACCCCTGCATGTTTGTAAGCCTTCAAATGTAATTGTGTCCCCAGTTGTCTGTTGGCTATATGAAGAAAAATGCACGTGTTTAAACTATAGTCCCATAGAATTCTTTCTTTCAGATTTTCTAAACTAGTAAAAATTTTTCCAAGTGAGCAGAGGGTTTATAAAGTTTTGCTTATCAAACTTACAAGTTAACTACTCTGATCCATTCAGAGCCTTCCAGTGACTTACAATAAATTTCTCTTAAAGAATCAAATTATAAATGCATGAAATGATAAAATGCATCCTTAAGATTGAAAATAAAGAACCAGTGTGATTAGTAAAGTTTATTGCTGTTTTTTAAATGCTATATGCTGCTTCTGTGTCTGTTGGTATATTACTTCATTGAATGCCTTTTGTTTTGTTACTGTTTTGTCTAAAAAATTGCAAGTGACTTGAAAAAATTAAATGTTGTATATAGAGAGAGACAAATTCACACTGTGTGTACATGTGTATATAAAATAGTTAAAATGTGAACATATACATAAATACATTCACATAGATATGTATACACAACCCTGTATGAACTCCATTTCCTAACATTCCATCACTATGTAACAGTTTCATGACTAAGGTTGCTAAACCAGTCCCATCATGAAAATATTGTGATCACTTGGAAGAAACCTTGGTGTCATTAAGTGGACCATTTATTTATTTATTTCCATATAAATGAGTGTTTGGAGAAAAATAAATGTTGTGCTTGGTATCATTATTCATACAAGGGGAAAGCCTTCCCTGCTATCCTGTTGCTTGGTGACTTGGCCCCAAGTGTCAGGAACATGCATCAATTACACTGCATCATACCCTCCAACATTTCCCAGATCAAAACTGGCACATGTGTGGCCAAGACACATCAGAGTGTGGGCAATGTGGCACTCCTACCAAGTTCTGCTTTTAAAAGTGAGAAGATTGTCTACATGATCTTATTTGATACAGAAATGGCATTTGTGTGTGTATGTGCTTTCAAGTCACCTGTAGAATACTCAAGCGGTGGTTTTGCCAGTTCCTTCCTCTAAAATATAGCCTATATTACTTGGTATTTTTTGGCAGTCTCCCATCCAAGTACTAACCAAAACTGACTCTGCTTAGCTTTCAGGATCAGATGAATCTGGAGCCTTTTAGCTGGGGATAAAATTCCTAATACAGTTGGCCCTGCACATTTGCTACGGTTAAGAGCACAGGACCCTCGTAAAAGTAGAAAATACACAAATATGAAGATGTGTGTTTGTCCATGGGAAGAGGCTGAGGCATGGTGGGGAGAGTAGGCTCTCAGAGTCCAAACCAAGTCAGAGAAAGCAGAGAGAAGGGGGATGGGGTCTGCATGGTGGTCTCTTGCCTATCTTCTTCCTTGAGTGTGGAGGGTTATCTGGAAAGGCTTTGTGATACTAAGAAATTGGGCTGTGAGACATCATTAACTGGCCAGGCAGTGGTTGGTAGAGAAGGAAGAGGACTCCGAGGTGGGTTTTTAAAGGTCTGCACAGCTGATCAGAGCTGGTGATAGGGCAGGTTCCTCAAGAAAAGAAGTGCCTGAGGTGGGGGTCAGGGGTTAGAATGTGGATGGCCCCTGTGGTCTCTTCCAACTCTATTATTCTGTGATTCTTTGAGTTGGAAGAGACCACAGGGGCCATCCAGTCCAACCCCCCACCCTCCATGCAGGAACATATATCAAAGCACTCCCAACAGATGGCTATCCAGCCTCTGTTTAAAATCCTCCAGAGAAAGAGACTCCACCATACTCGGAGGCAGCATATTCCACTGCCAAACCATTCTGACCATCAGGAAGTTCTTCCTGAGGTTCAGGTGGTACTCTTTTCCTGTAGTTTGAATCTATTGCTCCTTGTCCTAGTTTCTGGAGCAGTGGAAAACAAGCCCATTCCCTCTTTGATATGGCATCCTTTTAAGTATTTAAACATGGCTATCATGTCCCCTTCTCTTCTGCAGACTGAACATACCTAGCCATGGTTGGAGAAACTCACAAGTAATCAAATCCATGAAAGTCAAGCCTGCAAATGTGGAGACCCGATTGTATACCTTTCCCAATGAAATTAACATTTTTTGGTACTTTAATGTTATACCACAAGGAGTGCTGTCTAAAGTGAGCTGCCTCATCCTGCTTCATGCAACTGACATGTTTGATGAAATGAGATTGTTCCTATGTACATTATCAGCCTTAGAGGAAAGCTATGGCAAACATCTTCTGAATAAATTTTTCCAAAAAAAAGTACAATTGGGTTTTCATAAGTTGGAGTTGGCTTGAAACCATATAACTCGAAAGGATAAAGCATCCTTGAATTTGTGTATATTGCAGAACCTTTGTGTCCTTTGTGTATATTGCAGAACCCGGAAAAGGGATATACAGTCAATCTTCTGAATTAGTGGGTTTCTCATTCATGGTTCTGATTATTTCTGCATTTGTAGCTGCTGCTTAACTAGCTCATCTTCCTTTCCCTGCTGTTTTCTATCTTCTGTCTTGCTGATAGTGCCAGCCCATCAAGTCCTTTCCCACCTTGATTTAATCCCCTTCCCAGCCCATTGACTACTCTCTTACTCTCAATCCTACTCTCAATCTTCTGGAAGTTTGGGTGGAAGAGGAGTGGGGCCAAGGAGTGGATGGCCTGAAGGGGTTTAAAATTTGGCTGAGGGAAAGGAAATTGAGATGAGGATTGGGAGGAAGAGGAATGGGGTGAAGAGGTCCATGGAAGGGACTTAAAATCTGGCTGAGGCTTGGTGGTGGCAAGATGGGAAAGGGAGTGAGGAGCTGCTGATTTTGGCAGGACAGGAAACAGAAGATGAGGAAGGGGAGCAGGAGGACTGTAGTGGGGAGCTGGACCTGCTGGGAGGAGCTTGAAAATCTAGCTGAGGCATCACGATGGCAAAGTGGGAAATGGGGTGTGCAGAAAAGAGTCTGTATTATTTGGCAGGGGGTGGTGGTGGTGGTGAACAATATTTGCAGTTTTTCCACTTTTGCTAGGGTCCTGTGTCCCTAATGTTTGTGAATATGGAGGGCTTGCTTTAGTTTCTTTTTGTTTATAATTTATTCTTGAATGATGAAACTGTGTCGGTGTGTATTTGTAACAAATAATCCTCTTATCTCCTGCCTAAGAACATTTGACCCTTGTCATATATTCATCGTATGTGGACAGTAAGTGCAAAGTTGCAGGGACTGTCCTCTTGAGGTACATATAAGACACATGCCAGTGTTATGTGAAAGAGAGGAAATGATAACTTCAGTGTATTAATAGTACGAGTAAGAGCATGATGCACAGAACTGAGCTCAGCTTTGCAGGGATGAAAGATGTTCAGCTGGAGCTTACTCACAAGCTGATTTGTGTTTATACATGTTGTTCATGTTTATACATGTTGTTTTTAATTTGTTTTTAATAGTTAATGTGTTTTAGGGGGTTAGAAGGGTTGGTGGGTGGGGAGGATGGGTTACATTTTAGTGTTTTTAATGTATTTATATACTGTTGTAATGCCGCCTCGATCCATTGGGAGAGGCGGGATATAAATTTTTATTATTATTATTATTATTATTATTATTATTATTATTATTATTATTATTAGCCTGATGAAAAAATGTTCAAATCTGCAAGTATTACCATGTCCAATTTTCATTGGATCGGCCTTATACCATTTACTCCATCCAGTGCTGCACCATAAACCCTGAGACCCTTCCAGATTTGTAATTCAGTCCTAGGGTGGGGAAATTTTCTTTATCACTGTTGCATGAACTGTGCTGTGATGTACAAAATGTCAGACGTTCATAACAGGGTCTGTCACACATTCATGCTTTACATATTTAACACAGTATTAATAATTAACATAGTTCTGAGATTTTGTTGTACAAAATAATTAGCCAGGAATTACTGGAATGTAATGGTTTTTTTATGGATTATTTGGTTTAGTTCATTTTGCAGTAACCAGCTGGTAGGTTTTGGACTATAATGGGCAGGTCTATAATTCACTGTTTATCA
Source organism: Ctenosaura bakeri (assembly GCA_948474755.1). NCBI lineage: Eukaryota > Metazoa > Chordata > Lepidosauria > Squamata > Iguanidae > Ctenosaura > Ctenosaura bakeri. Next base: position 184,871 of record CAOLHI010004051.1, read on the forward strand.
GTAAAATACATCTGCCTGTGACTATTGGATATGTTGGCACAAGTCTGTTTGCTACTGACTCAAAGGATAGCACCCAAACCGACTGATTTCAGATTTCAGTAAAGGAGATTCCAACTAGACTTTTTGATAGTAAAAGCTACTTAACTTTGGAGGGTAGTGGAGTGTCCTTTGGAGGTTGGATGATCAGAGATGCTTCAGCTATGGCTTCCTGCACTGGCAAGGAGTTGGATTAGATGGACCTTTATTTCTATAGTTATTTTTGTGCCCACTCATTTGACCAATGATAAGAATTTTACCCTTATTATGTTTGATTTTCCATGTTTGTGTGGTGGAGTTTCCATAACTAAAACAGAAATTATTGATGGAAATCAGAGAAGAGTAGGCAATATACTGTCCAGGAAACAATGTTCACAAGGTTCAATGCTTTAATACACCTTTCAAGACCTCCAGATCTGGTTTTGGGTTTGCATTGGATGCCTCCCAGTTCTGTTGCATCCCACTGTGATGCTGGCAGAATACCATCATGGGATGGTGCACATATAGATACAAATACAGATAATATATGTATGTGTTTGCTTTTAATTTAGGGACTAAATACTCTAAAGGCACCAGATCCCACCTCATCATGGAAGGTGAGCAGGGTGAGACCTGGTTAGTACTTGGATGGAAAACCATGAATGAATACCAGGTGCTTCAGGCTGTATTCCAAAGGAAGAAACTGGCAGAACCATCTCTGAGTATAACTTGCTTTAGAAAACCTATGAAATTCATGGGGTCACCATAAATCAATAAGTGATTTGAAGGCACATACACACAGGCATATAATTTCCATGGAGGAGCATTTGATCATAGAAGTTGTTACCTGTTCTCTAAGTTGAAACAGGTCAAGCACAGGCTCGGTTAGAATTTTAGGTTGTAACATTGGACTACAGCCTTTGGGACCAGTGTGCTGTATGTCAAAACTCTTTCACATAGTTGGAAGTTACTTAGGGAACTGCAGAACCTGCACTGATGTGTGGCAGAGATTCCTGAAATGGTAATTTTATTGGTTGTACTTGACACTGATAACTGCTGAAATAGAATAGGATTAGCTATATTTAACAGTAAGCTATGCTCATGTATAAACAAAATGCCGCCATTAGAACTGATCAGTGCAAGGGGGTCTGGAAAGGTGTTCCTTAGAAGTCTGTGGTTGTGGGACAAATTCAAAGAGTAGCTCATAACTAACTACAAAACAAGCGATCATGAACACACACACACAGAGGTTACATTTGTTGAAAAGTACTACCATTAGAATTGGGCAGTACAGTGTTGTATGGAAATCTGTTTTTAGTGGTCTAGAGTGATGGGTCCAATTATGGAGAGAGGTCATACTGTAACCCAAAGTCATGCAAAAAAAAAAAAAAATCCAACTCATGTTTCCAGCATTCAATATTGGTGTTAGTTTGGAAAAACAGCTGTAGTGGTAGAGAGTAGTGGCACTGATTCTTGTTATTATTGTCTTACCTTACTTCTCCATATTATTTTATTATTTAGAGTAGTGAAACACAGCCTATGTCATGTCAATGAAGAAAGCAGTCCAGATCCTTTTTGAAGAACCGGTTTGACTTGTTTTATATGATTGTTCATGAGGATAAGAAGAGGGAAGAAGCAGCAATTATGCAAACTGAATTCCAGGGAAAAAGATGTGATGTAAATGTAACTGACAAATCAAGCTGCCTGTTATTAGAGACACCCAAAATGATCTGTTGTAGAGATATACAAACACGGTGCAAAGAGTAGGATAAGGATATCTACAGGTCATGAGGGAATGGATGCAGATTAGGAATCCCTCATCCCAGGGGGTTCCATGGGAACACCAAAAGTGAGGTACTTCTAAAACCAGGAGTCAGGGCAATAGTCAGTTTCTAAAACATAGGTTTTCACTAGAGTTTCTACAACATCAAAAACAAAGTGACTTAATTCTAAACCTCCCTTTTTCTTCTGATCCTTTGTTTTTTATTTCTCTCTCTCTCTCTCTCTCTTCTTTCTTTTCTTTTTTAAAAAAATGATTATCTCTTTTTTTCCCTCATAGTTGTTACCCTGTTCTCTGGGGGTCCTGGGAGGGACTCACAAATAACCAAACAACAAACACAACGACTTGGGGAAAATTAGCTGGAGCACTCACTAAGGCTAGCGAGAGGCAGGGTAACTTAGCAGGATCTTGCAACCCAGCATCTACGGGGTCAGGTCAGTCAAGCAGTCAGACAATTTAAAATAGCAAAAATGATGTTTTATTAAACACAGACAAACATAAAAGACGACACAGTCACACAGCTAACTAAAGAATCGGGAATAGGGATTTTTGGAGGGAAATGGGTGATACGACACCTGTCTCGTAGTCCTGGAGAGATATGAAGATTGAGTTCGTGGATATGGAGTCTCAGTACATGGGACTGAGGGGACGGCTCGCCAAGTGGAGCGGCGGCAAGGCTAGATGGAACTCAGGAGTGATCCAAGCGGTCTAAGGGGTTCATGCGGTCCTAGTTGGTCTCAGAATCGGGGGTTTATATAGGGTGCATTATGACTGCAGGCCATACCTTACTCTGCGATTTAGGAGCGGGACAAAGCTTTGGAAAGGTCAGGGGTTAGCATGATTGGCTTAAAGCCAAATCAACAATAGTGTAGGCAGTATGCAAATATGGAGCGCTTAGGACAGCTTTGTGAGGCTACCTGCTCGGGGCAGGGCGCCTTTGTTAGTATTGCACATAAGCAAGAGGGTGTTTGCTGGAGAGGTCTCTGAAGGGACAAACCGGCTCTGTCCGACCTGCCTAGGTGGAGAATGGAATGTCCAGAAAGTATCGGCCGCGCCTGTTTACGTGCTTGTCCGGAGGCCTTGCAAACACGTGGAGCGGGGTGGCAGAGGAAAGCTGAGTGGTTTGATATCAAAACGATATCGAGTGCTATCTCCGGGTAGGCCTGAACCGCAGTAACAACCACCCTCCCGAAAATGGGCGGTATTGGGACAATATTGGACATTTTACAATTAAACATTTCAAAACAAAATTTAGTGCCGACTGGAGGTCTACAGACTCCGGGGTTGTGTCACTCCTATAAGCAAAGGGCTTTTTGCAACATTCCTATCTAGTATGAAGCAGTCCTTATCTAACAAAGTCTAAACCTTCACACTGACAAATATCAATTTGGCAGTGGCAATAGCAATCAATAATAGCAATAGCAATGAATGGTGACTAATGAAGGAATCCTCCCGCCAATGGAGAAGGGCAATATGGCAATGCAAAATAGAATAATCAATGAAATACTGTAAATCCAATGCAGGGTCTGGCAATGGGAGTAATCCAAGAAGCAATCCGTTCCGTGTGGATACTGGAATGAGAGTTCGTAGTCCGGGGGAGTAGAGGTGCAAGCAAAAGTCTCTGCACCCCCCCGCCCCGGGAACAGGAGAAGTCTGGTAGCTGGAGTCCATGAGCAACATGAGTCCAAGCTGAGCTGGAACAACAGCAAAATGTCCAAGTTTGTAGTCATGCTAGCCAAGGCATTCTAGCTCTTTGCAGGATGTGGCTTGCAGAGTGGCAAGCGGAATAGTCCAAATGGCAAAAGTCTTTTGCAATCCGGGATAGTGGCAAAACAGTTCATAAAATCCGTTGGGGAGCAGCTGGATCGCCTCGCCTGGGGTCCCCCAACTATGGCAGCAGGATCAAGTTGTCTCGGCTTGGCTTCTTGACTGGAACAGTGAAGTCTCAACACTCATCCCCCCTGCGGTGCCTAGGGGTAGTCTCGGCTCTCTAGAACCGTGGACCTATAGCTCATGGAAGGAAGACTGACATGGTTTATAGCCAATGCAGTTAACAAATGCAAATAAATGGCAAGGAGCCTACTGGGAGTTGGGTTCGAATTCTTAAATTCAGGTCGCCATGACTGAAAGGATTGCGAGCTGGTGGGGATATAAATAGCAACTGAGTTTAAGACTGTATTGGCTGGAGGAAGGCCGTTGGTCCTGGTAGCGAGACTGCTGGTTCGGGCTTCACATCGATCCAGTGGTCTAACAGGACCAATGTTACCCTCCCAGAGCTGCAAGATGGCCTTCGTAATAAAGTGCGTTCGCACTCTGGTCCACAGAACATGGGCCTGCATGCTTGCACCCCCCCTCCCAGACCGAAGCCGAAGCTCCAGGCCTGATGATGTCACTCTGAGGGCCTGGGATGGCATAGACTGGTGGCTCAGTGCTGAGCCCGAACACACAATCCCACTACCTCACAAATGTAAGCTGTACTCTGAGGGAAGACCTAAAGATTGGCCACCCTCAGACAGGCTTTTTGAAGCCAACCGGAACAATCAAAACAAAACACCACACTAACATTAAACTATTTACAAATATTACAATATACACCTCGGAGCTGTCAGTAGAATCTGCCAGCTTGAAGCTGGAAAATCTGTTTCTTAACCCACAGTGCGAGGCCAAGCAAGTATATGGCGAGTATGACTGAAAATGTGACCAGTATTATCGAAGGGTGCAGTGTGTAATAGGTGATTGCTCGTCCTGTGGATGACCAGTTAAAAATGTCCCACCAGGAGTGTTTGGCGACTTTTTCCAGTTCCTCTGATGTTTTGACAATCACCTTGGCTGTATGATCAACTGACAAGGCAATCTGATGGAGTGAGTGTGAAACCTCCTTTACTCTGTCTGCTAAGCTGCTGAGATTCCTGAGCCTTGCGGACACGGGGATCTTGTCCTCTAGGTGAAATCCGGATAACTCGGATTCAGTAGGCATGTAGCCTTGTTCCAGTATATATTCATGTATCTCTCGTCTGAGATAGAAGTCTTTACCAAAACAGTCCTGCACGTGCTGATTGCAAAAGCATGGGTTGCCGGCGGTGCGGTTGAGCCTTACAGTGGCACCACTAGGCAGTACGATCACATTTGCACATGGGGTTCGTAAGCAAAAGCACTTGCTATTAATTTGAGACATGACTGTATAATTGACAGGTACTAAAACGTATTCTGAGATGTTGCCATGACTAAAACTGTCCATATTTTGGAAGCACTGTGCCCAATATTGGTGAAATATGCAGCCAGATAAGTCATAAGAATGCGTACCATTGGACCAATGGTACATCTGTTGTGACAATAAGGTGGCATTGGTGGCTATTAAGGGTAGTCCTAGATGGGATAGTGGGTGTAAAATTACAGGATCCAGGATCTGTTCGTGCATGATGTCTACTGTGAGGGTTAGGCCCCTCCAGGTAGCGTGCTGAATTTTTGCCAAAGCGGCAGGGTGTTCCAAGGATTCTGGGTAACACTCTCTCAACAGGCTCAAGATCTCAGGGTGCATTAATCCCATGAGACAGGCCTGCGTGCATTGTATAGCAACTGACAGATTATGTGTCGTGCTCTTTAAGACATGACCAAGGTCGGATACTATATCGTGCTTGACGCCAACCCACTGCGGTAGCAGTTGACTAATTAAATCCATGCCCTTCGCTAGGTTAGTTAAACTGGCAGCAGAAGAAACTCCAATTTCTTTTGTTTTGGTGCCAAGCGCGCCTAATTTGTTCGCCAATACCTCGTTATCTATAGCATTTACAATTGCGCCACCAGTTCCAATTCCTCCTAATACAGTCCCTAGGATGTTTTGCTTAGGGCGAGTGTGTGGGTGGGAGAATGACAGCCATCGTTTCTCCCAGTGTTCCCACTGAGTCCAAGCCAATTTCAAATACAGCTGGCAAGTTGGGAGGACTCTTGAAACATTAACTACGGTGAAATTTAACACCATCGTCGTCACGAGGGGTTGAACGTTCGAGTAAGTGACCATTTCTATGTCTTTGCGAATTATTGAGCTACCCACATACATGGCAGGATGTCTTTCAGAAGGAGAAGGAGGGGTAGGAGCAGATGTGTCAGGGCACCACATTGTCCCGCAGGAGAACTTACAGCCTCTCGAGGGTTCGGGTTATGTTTTGGCATGAGAACAGAAAGGTTTTCCACTCCCAGGCGGGGAGGCAGTTTTCATAGGTGAAACTGATTTCGAATAAAGAGGCATTGCGGTGAGTGCTCCGGACCATTCTGACGGTGATAGGAGCAGAGGTCGTGGCCATTGCTGTATAAAGTTTGGCGTCATGGCCTGCGACTGCCAGCCTCAAGCCTGAGCTAAGCCTATTTCCAGGTTGTACCTGAATCTGGGTAAATAACTCAAATGGGTACCGTTTTTGAAACCAAGGTAACAGTTGCGATTTGCGTAGCAGGTTTTTTGCTTCCAGGTACGGATTCCAATAGCAGACTGCCTGCAGGTTATAATACCAGTCCAGGGTAAGGTGAGTGGTGAATTCTGGTGTAGCTCTGAGGGTGCGTATAATCAACGGAAATAACGCAATAATCCAAGCAAACGGTCCCATTCCGTCTCCCTGTAGGGAACACAGAGATGGGACTCCGTTACCATAACTTCTAACCATCTAAGGGGGCTACTTACAAGGGGGACAAGAGAGGAGCTGGAGCAGCCACCTCTTCATGGGGGCTGCCATCCCATGAAGGGAAGCAAACCCCATCCTTTGCTTTGCTGTTCTACCAAAAGGGCTTCCTCATCTGGAGGTTTCCCTTTCCAGTCCTTGCTCTGGGTCTCTGGAATTACCGTCAGGAGTGGCAGCGCCTACTCCTGGTTTGGGACCCATACTCTCAAATGGGCATGGAGGTTGGTCTTTGACCTATGTGCCTCTGGGATAACTGCCTCACCAGGTATGATGGTGACCGAACTGGAGCCGTAAACTGATCTTGGCCCATTTTACGATCACCAGAGTCACAATCAGGGCGCCGCCGGGGCCCTTAAGGACAATGTGGCACCAAAATGTCTATAGAGGGGTGGGCGGTAGCCACAGTAATCTCCGCATTCAGGCATATTGGTTGTTCAGTCGCTAACGGGGCAGGAGTTGGAGCTTTAATGGCAGCACAGTGATACACGGCCGAAATTTCCTCTGGTCCCTGGTCTAACTTCCACAGAAACCCATCCGCGTAGTCAACTGTGAGTCTGTTTCCCCGAAGGAAGCCAATGCCCAAAAGGCCATCGTCCTTGCCTCGGTTCTTGCAAGCCCATAGCTGAAAGCGGAATGTCTCTATGGACATTGGGATGTCCTTCCAAGCTTGGGCGAGGTGACCCCCCCTTCCATATCCAGAAAGCTGGACACATTCGGGCATGGGTTCACCATGCTTAACCAATTTAGGGTGCAGCACATTCAGTGCCGCCCCAGAATCCACAAGAAGGGTGGCAGGAGTCTCTCCCCCCTCAGTTCCTATGTCTGCCTTCACCCAGAACCTTCCCCACTTGTCTGGCCTGCAACTTGGCCACCACGTTGCGGTGACGTTGCGGTGATGCTTCCTGAACCGAGGGCACCCCTATTCCTGTAAGTCCAAAGTCGGGTAGTATCCAGCTGGAGGTGGGCTGTTCGTCACAGCCTGGATCAGCTGTTTACTACCCGTGGAAAGCTGTTTGTCCAGAGCTTCCAAAAGCTCTGACGTGGGCCGTTTGTCGAAGTGGCTCACGTCCAGTCCGAACCTGTGTAGCATGGCCCAGATTCTAACTCTGTCCGAGGAGTACGCCTGGGCTGTGGGATCGTACCCACCAGATGTCTCCCTGGGAAAGCCAGATTCAGAGGGCTGTTTGGGGGCAGATGGCAGCTTTGGGGGATTCCCTGCCTTGCCGGGCTGGCTGCAGGGGTCTCTCCCTTGCCACTGCCTATTTTCCTGTCTGGGAGCTGGGCGCAAGTTCCAATTCCCACGCGGAACGGAATTCGGCGCTGTCTTCCTGTGATGGGAATGGGGCCCATAGGTGGAGTACGTCACCTCCGATATGGGTTCCCAATTCCCTGCATCTCTCCTTTGGGCCTTAATGGGGGTAGGAGGGAGCCAGCCTCCTGTAGCAGGTCAGCGACCCACAGAGGTTGTTCCCAAAGTCCTCCCAGGAAGTCGTGGCCAGATCCACCAGACCTAGGGGCATCTTCGTTTCGTGGTTCAAGCCTCTGTATAGCAGAGTCTTGAACTCCATGGTGTCGAAGTTGTACCCATGGGTGGTCAGGGGAACCTTCTCAGCCAGAAGTGCGAGCAGCTCCATGTAAGCCTCAGGGTTCTCTCGAGGACCCTGTTGCTCCATGACATAGAGCACGCTTGCACTCTGTCCGGGCCAAAGGATCTTCACTACCTCTCTCATCCAGTTGTGGGCCTCGAGCCTAACCAGGCCTCGAGCTACCACAGCCGACTCAAGAGTAGGGAGCTCAGATGGGGACATGCAAAGCCGGGCCAACTGGGTCAGGTCCTGATCACTGGCAGTCGGGTGAGAGTGTATCACCGCGTTCAACCACATGATTCCTGTGGACTGAGTTAGGGGACCCAGTTGGTACGCAATGACCTTAGCCTCAGTGGCATGCCAGGAGACTCTAGTCTCTGTGACTTGCGTCTCCTGTGTCTCTGCTCTCTCAGAACTGCCTTCTCCTGCAGGGACGGTCCGGCGAGTCATGGACCGTGTCTCTACAGGGTGGACTGGGACCTCAGGGTCATTCTAGACTGGATTAATGGGAGGGGAGGCCAGAGCGTCCTCCAGCAAGGGCTCCCTGGAAAAATCCTGGGCAAAATTTGGGAGCAGCTCCGGGCACACAGCCAAAATCAGGGCCTTGCGTGTTTGGAGCTGGCTCTCCAGTGCAGCAGTTTGCTTATGGCAAGCTGTGTGACTAACAGCCTCCTGCTGTTCCTTAACTTGTGCCACCATAAACTTGGCCGCTGTTCGGGCATGATCCAGCTCAGACTTTAAGGCGTGGGCTTTCTCCCCCCAAGTTTGGGCCACTAATATAAGACCACTAAGCTTCTGTGCAGAGGCCTGCGCGACAGACGCAAAGGTTACCTTATCTGCCCGCAGCGCCTCAATCTCGACATGAAGCTGGGCATTCTCCTCTTCCATCTCTGCTAGCTTCCCCCGGGTCTCTACTAGGGCACTGCTAGCATCTCTGGCCGCAAGCCAAAGTCCCCAAGTGGCCAAAGCATTGTTTGATGGCCCGAACGGGTTCTTTGATTTACGCACCAGGGCGTACGCTTCTCGGAGTGAGGTAAAGGGATCGACCAACTGGAAGACAGAGTCCTTCCAGGGGCATTTCCCCTTACTCAACACCCACCTTTCTAGCTTCCCTCGGACCTCCTCCTCACACATGAGGTCCTTAACAGTGACTGGGCTCTCCTTTGCCATTCTCTACAATTCAACAACTACACAACTAAACTTCCTAACACACAAAGCGTGTTAGGAACTGGAGTGACGGGTAGGATCACCTAGACCCCTTGGGGAACTTTGGGAGACGAATTCTGTGGAACTGTTCTAGGAAAGAGGGGCGGGAACCTATCTCCAGCCTGCCCAAACAAAATCCCTCTGGTACACCCAAGCCTGGTTTTGCATCTTGACAGTGCTGGGGACGAGAGGACAAGGAAACGGTTGGCGGACGGGGAGGTCACCTAGACCCAGGGAACCCTCAGGAGTACTCCGCCTGCCTGAAGAGGGGTGACGAACGCTAAGGAACTTACTACGCTGCCTGGCCAAGCAACGGGGAAAAAGGGGCAAGGAACCAAATCCAAACCGTCCCTAACAGTTTTTCGGGTGAGGGGTACCTTCCTGCACCTTGGAACAAACCTCTTGAAACCCTAAACCAGGTCGGGGTTCCACCTGCACCTATTGCTAGCAAAGTTGGAACGCACCCGAGAACTGAGATGCCGGGATGCACCTGCGCCTTCTCTAACCTTAACAAACAAAACTCAAAGGGGCAGAGGAAGGAGTATGAGAGGGGTTGCTCCTTCCTTAAATGCTTTTTTTGTGCCTTGCTGCTAGAGTGTTGTGTGAGTGTGGACTATTCCTAACGTGCCAGGCCTCAACACTTAGGATCCCAGCCCACGATAGATAGGGAAGTGATTCCCAGGGCAGGACAAAGAAAGAGAGGGGAACAGGTTCTACTCGATAGAGCTATTCCACACACACAGAAGTCACACACACACTTGCCTGCCTACCAGCGTTCTAAAACAGCTCGGCTGACTGTTCCCTAAGTCGGCACCACCCGATTTGAGGAGGTTCGCGACTCCTTCTCAAATTAGAGGTACCGGGGTTGCCTGTGTTGCTCCACCACTCTATTACCCTGTTCTCTGCGGGTCCCGGGAGGGGCTCCCAAATAACCAAACAACAAACGCAACAACTTGGGGAAAATTAGCTGGAGCACTCACTAAGGCTAGTGAGAGGCAGGGTAACTTAGCAGGATCTTGCAACCCAGCATCTATAGGGTCAGGTTAGTGAAGCAGTCAGACAATTTAAAATAGCAAAAATGATGTTTTATTAAACACAGACAAACATAAAAAATGACACAGTCTCACAGCTAACTAAAGAATCGGGAATAGGGATTTTTGGAGGGAAATGGGTGATACGACACCTGTCTCGTAGTCCTGGAGAGATATGAAGATTGAGTTCGTGGATATGGAGTCTCAGTACGTGGGACTGAGGGGACGGCTCGCCAAGTGGAGCGGCGGCAAGGCTAGATGGAACTCAGGAGCGATCCAAGCGGTCCGAGGGGTTCATGCAGTCCGAGGTGGTCTCGGAATCGGGGGCTTATATAGGGTGAATTGTGACTGCAGGCCATACCTTACTCTGTGAGAACAATGTGATTTAGGAGCGGGACAAAGCTTTGGAAAGGTCAGAGGTTAGCATGATTGGCTTAAAGCCGAATCAACAATAGTGTAGGCAGTATGCAAATGCGGAGCACTTAGTGCAGCTTTGTAAGGCTACTTGCTCGGGGCAGGGTGCCTTTGTTAGTATTGCACATAAGCAAGAGGGTGTTTGCTGGAGAGGTCCCTGAAGCGACGAACCGGCTCTGTCCGGCCTGCCTAGGTGGAGAATGGAATGTCCAGAAAGTATCGGCTGCGCCTGTTTACGTGCTTGTCCAGAGGCCTTGCAAACACGTGGAGTGGGGTGGCAGAGGAAAGCCAAATGGTTTGATATCAAAACGATATTGAGTGCTGTCTCCGGGTAGGCCTGAACTGTAGTAACAAAGTAAATTAAGGAAGTTAAGGGATTTAATGAGATAAGTGAATATAGGAATATTTATAAAAAAGGGAGAAATAAATCTTTGTATATCAGTATAGTATCAGTATATATGAATGAGATATTCTTTTACTGTAGTTTCCAGCACAGACTTGTAGGATATTAGATATCATTTTAATATCACTAATTTGGCCTACTATACCCCTCTGTTCTCCACATGCTTGCGGGGCCCCCGGACAAGCTCGCAGACAGGCACGGCCGCTAATCGCTGTAATATTCCACACAAATACAGGCAGGCCAGAAATAGCTGACCCACCGCTTCAGGAGACCTCAAGGCAAGTACCACATTATGTATGCACACTACTTACAAAGAACTCCCTGCCCCAAGCAGGCAGCTTGATTAGCAGAATACTTATCTGTCAAGCACTCTGTGTTGCTTACTGGCTACTCTATTGACAATTCGAACTTCACCCAATCATTTAAAATTCTGACCTTTCGGAGGCTTTGTCTCCAGCCCAAAACTCATTTTTGTCCCCAAGTACGGACTAGCCTAGGGCCACAGTTTCCCCTATAAAAACCCCTGACTTTGAGAGCTTCCTCAGATTGCTCCCGACTTCCATCCCGCCTTGCTGCCGCTTTGCTTGGTGAGCCTTCCCTTCAGCTCCATGTGCTGAGAAGCTTCATATCCACGAACTTCTTCTGACTTCCCGGGCTTTAGGACAGGTGTAGTATTACCCACACCAAAAACCTCCTCTAAAAATCCCTCTATCCCATTCCAACCTTTTATTTCTATAGTTCTCTGTGTGAGTGTGTTGCATGAACTTGTTTGGCTGTATTTTAATAAAAACAACAATTATTATTTACTTCTGTTTGCTCCTTGACTCGACCTGATCCTGTAGACATTGGGTAAAAGATCTCGCTCCGTTGCGCTGCCTCTTGCATTGCTAGCTTGTGCTCTTTTGACTAATTCCCATCTTTGTAATTTGGAGTGCACTTAGTTGTCCCTCATGGGACCCCCAGAAATCAGGGTAACAGAGTGGTGGAGCAACAAGGGCAACCCCTGTACCCCTAATTTGAGTAGGAGTTGGGAACCTTCTCAAATCAGGCTGGTAGAGACTTAGGGAACGGCCAGTCAAGTCGCTACAACTCTGTTAGGCAGGAACATGTGTGTGCGTGTGAGAAATCTGTGTGCTTGAGCTCCAGGAGCTACTGTATCTGGGCTGGAAATCTGCTCCCCTTTCTTGCTTGGCTTGTGTATGTCAGCTGCCCCAGCTTGGTCACTGCTGGCCCTTGAGCAGTGAATCATAGTCTGATCGCAAGGGGTGTGCACAAGCTGTCCTGGGAATCACATCCCTAACTTGGGGTCTATCGTGGGCTGGGATCCGAAGCGCTAGGGCGTTAGGAACAGTCCACGCACATCCAACAGTTTAGCGGCAAGGCAGCAAAAGCACTTGGGGAAGAAATCCCCCCCCAGAGTAGAACACAGAGTAGAACACATATTTGTTTGTAGTGTTGAAAGCGCAGGTGCGTCCTGGCTGTTTAAAATTCAGGTGCATCCTGACCCTTAAGGAAGTAGGTGCGGGTAGTGATTCCTGGCCTAGCTTAGGGTTTCCTAAAGTTTAGTCAGAGGTGTAGGAAGGTACCCTCACCCAAAAATACTGTTAGGGATGGTTTAGTTTTGGTTCCTTGCCCCTTTTTCCCCGCTGCTTGGCCAGGTAATGCTGTAAGTTCGTCTGGGTTCGTCTCCCCCCTTCACTGGCAGGCAGAGTACTCCTGAAAGTTTCCTCCGGAGTCTAGGTGACTTCCCTGTCCCTAAACTGTTTCCTTGTCCTTTTGTCCCTAAGCTGTCGAGGTGGAAGGCCGGGCTTAGGTGCACAAAAGTGACTCTTATTAGGCAGGTTGGAGTTAGGTTCCATTCCCTCTTCCCTCATGAAGTTCTGCAGCGTTCTTTTCCCTAGAATTCCCCAGGGGTCCAAGTGATCCTACCATTCCCTCCAGATTCTGGTCCTTTGTATAGTAGTTTAAAGATGTCTGAGACTAGTAAGGTTGCCGTGAAAGACCTCATGCTCGAGAGGGAGGTCAAGGGGAAGTTAGAAAAGTGGATCTTGAGCAAGGGGAAATGTCCTTGGAAGGAGACAAGCTTCCAAATGGCAGATGCCTTTGCCAGTTTAAGGGAGGCATATGCTCAGGCGCACCAGTCAAAGAACCCGTTCGGGCCATCAAAGGATGCTTTGGCCACTTGGAGACTTTGGATGATGGCCAGAGATGCCTCAAGGACCCTGGTAGAGACCAGAGACAAGCTTGTAGTGTCAGAAAAGGAGAATGCCCGGCTTCATGGCGAGATGGAGGCTCTGCGGGTGGACAAAGTAACGTTCGCGTCTGTCGCGCAGGCCACCGCACAGAAATTGAATACTTACAGGCCCAGACATGGGAGGAGAAAGCTCACGCTTTAGAAGCTGAGCTGGCTCATGCCAGATCTGCTGCCAAGTTTATGGTAGGCCAAGTGAAAGAACAGCAGGAGGCTGTTAGTCACACGGCTTACCATAGACAAATTGAAGCACTGGAGAATCAGCTCCACACCCGCAAAGCTTTGATTTCTGCGGTGTGTCCTGAGCTTCTCCCCTCGTTCTCCCACGAGGAGCTGCTGCCAGAGGACGCTCTGACCACTCTTCCCCACAACCCGGACTGGAGTGACCACGGGGTCCCAGTCCACCCAGTTGAGACAAGTTCGATGACCAAAAGGATAGCCCCCACAGGAGAGGGAGGCGCAGATAGAGCAGAGGTGCGGGAGACCCAAGAGATTGAGATCCAGGTCCCCTGGAGAGCCACTGAAGGCAAAGCCATTGTGAACCAGCTCGGTCCTCTCAATAAGCAGACAGGGATCATGTGGCTCAACGCAGTGATCCATTCCCATCCCACAGCCAACGGCCAGGACTTAACCCAGCTGGCTCAGCTGTGCATGTCCCCTTCAGAGCTCCCCACCCTGGAATCGGCCGTGGCGGCTTGAGGCTTAGTGAGACTTGAGGCCCATGACTGGATGAGGGAGGTGATAAGGATTTTGTGGCCCGGACAGAGTGCTAGGAACAGGGTCCTCAAGAGAACCCTGAAGCTTACGTGGCACGGAAGCAACTTCTGGCCGTCTTAGCTGAGAAGGTCCCCTTGGCCCCAGGAGGGTACAATTTCAATCATGTAGAGTTTAAGACTCTCATTTACAGAGATCTTAACCGTGAGATGAAAATGGCCCTGGGATTGGTGGACCCTGCAACAACTTGGTTGGGAGGAATTTGGAAACAGCCTCCGGTGGGTCGCTGACCTGCTGCACAAGGCTGGTTCTCTGAAGCATAGACGTGACGCCGGGAATTGGGAGCCCATACAGGAGGTGACATACTCCAATTATGGTACCCATTCCCAGCACAGGAAGACGGCTCCGAATTCCATCCCGAAGGGGAATTGGAATTCGTGCCCTCCTCCCAGACATGACAATAGACAGTGGCAAACTAGGGATTCCCGTAGTCAGCCCAGCAGGACAGGGAACTCCTCTCAGCCGCCCTCAGCCCCAAAGCAGGCCCCGGACACTGGTGCTCCTAGGGAGACATCCAGTGGCTACGACCCGACTGCCCAGACCTACTTGGCTGATCGAGTGCAGATTTGGGGAATTTTGAGGAGACTCGGACTGGACATGGGAGTTCGATGGGAGACCCATCATCGAGCTCCTTGATGCCCTAGATAGGCATCTACCACTGGGAAATAGCCAGCCTGTGAATGCAGTGACCAACAGTCTTCCTCTGGCTGGATATTACCCTGACTTAGAGCTGTCAGGATAGGGATGCCCTTGGTCCTGGGATCTCCCCCAGAGGGTTGTGGCTCGACTGACGTCCAACAGATGGGGTAGATCTAGGGTGAAGGCAGGCACTAGGTCCGATAGGGAAAAGACCCCTGCCACCCCTCTTGCAGACTCTGCTAAAGGTGCTGCTCCCTAACCTGATGGGGCAGGGTGAGCCCACCCTGGACGATATCCGTTTGACCAGGTATGGCGAGGGGGGGGCAGTCTAAGTCCTTCAAAGGACATAAGCACTCAGTGCACACTAAAACAAAGCAAATAGTCCCTCACCCTGACCTAGCTATGAGTGCGAATCCAACCACCTCAAAGACAATAGCACTTTGAGAGCACCGAGAAGGATCGTGCCAGGCTAAGGTTCAGGAGGAAGCCCCCACAGAATCTGACAAGGCACCAGACATTGCCAGCATGTTTGAGAGCCAGGAAAAGGAGAACACACAGCAAGTGGAAGGTAACCCTAAGCTTCCAGAGACAAGTTTGCCATTGTCCCTGCTTTGAGCCCCCTGTTAGAGACCTGCAGTTTCTCCTGGAATTTTCTTGAATCCTTGGCAGAGAGAGTCCACCCTCTCCATGCTCTCTTTCAAGAGAATTTATTGTGGGACTGGGGATTCAAAGAGCAAAAGGCTCCTGCCCAACCAGAGCACAGTGTAGCACAGGCACTCACCCTGACACACACTGAATTGACACTACACACTCCCTTTGACTGCAGTCTATCAGGGGAGATTTCAACAACTGTGAGTTCCAAATACCACACGGAGGTAGTTGTGGCTACTGCCTTCACCTCCACAGAGCTATACCGGTGCCAGGTTACATTCACCTTCAGTGGTACCCAGTACCTTTTTACTCTGATGATCTTGAGGGGAGCCAAGACAGTCCATGGCTCTGTCTTGATCACCATCCTGCCAAGAGACGCAATACTTCAGGAGACACTTGGGTCAGACACCAGCCTCCACTCTGGTTTGGACAAAAGGGTCTCAAGCCATGAGTGGGCTCTGCCACTCTTGCAAATAATTTCAGAGACCCACAAGTGGCATTGGCATCGAAGGACTGGAAGGGAAAGCCCCCAGACTGGACAACCCCCTCTTTTGTGCAGCTGCCAAGGAGTGAAGCAACAACTCCACTTCCCTTCATGGGCTGGCAGCCGCCTTGAAGAAACACACACTCAAGCAAAGTTTCTCCTTTCTTTTTTTATAATATCATTTTATTAAAGTTTCACAATTAAAACAACAATTTATTATTGCTATTTCACATGAATTATTTCTTGAATCTTCCAAACTGATCTAGACTTCATTTCCAAAATCTCTTAACATTGTTATATCATTGTACTGCATTTTTCAGCCATTTTACACGTTAGTACATAGCATTTCCATTTCCATATTCCTGCTTCATGATATCTGCCGTAATCATCACAATGAATTTTTTCCACATATTACCATGAATTATAGACTTCTATCAAAGGTCACCCAGCAATCACCTACAATTTGCCATTCTTTCTGAATTTCATCATCTGATTTCCCTTTCAGTCTTTGAGAGACTATGTCAGCGTTTTTATTTTCAATAAAGGTTCCCCACCATTGTTCTATTGTAGGTATTTGCTGTGTTTTCCATACCTTAGCGTATTCAATACGTGCAGTTGTTATCATATATAATAATATTCTCCAGTATTTCTTTATATTCATACCGTCTACTAAATCTGTCATATTTAACAAATACAATTCAGGAATCATAGGAAATTGTAGCTTCATTATTTCACAAATCCTGTTATGTATCTCAGTCCAATATTTCTTGACCTTTGGGCATGTCCACCACATATGATATATCGTACCCACCTCTTTTAAACATTTCCAACAAAACCCGGTACCTGAATTGTAAATCTTTTGTAATTTATCTGGTGTCAAATACCATCTATAAAACATTTTATAATAGTTCTCTTTTAAATTCTGGGCAACCGTAAATTTGTTTGTCTTTTTCCAACTCTGCTCCCAAAAGTCCAGTTGAATTGTATGACCAATATTCTGTGCCCACGAGATCATTACTGCTTTAACAGTTTCTTCATACCTCTCCTGGTGCAATATTTCCTGAGTGATTTGGGCTAATAAATGAGGAGGGTTTTCAAAAAGTCGTTTTATCACTCCTACCTTCTCCTTTATTTCAATTCCATATGTCTTTAAATCCATCTGAAACCTTTCAGTTAACTGCCTGTAAGGAAACCAATTTAGAACTGTTCCTTCTTGCTCCAACTTGTCTCTTGATTTAAGCTGAATACTATTCGATTTTGCCCTCTCAATTATGTCCTCATATCGAAGCCATTTATATCGGGGTTGGTGTTTGAAAGTAACAGAGAAGTGTAGAATTGTCCAGTGTGTCCTTGGTATTTATGCAATGGAGTGAAATAATGCTGAAGTGAATGTTGCTGTAGTATGAGCACTAGAGTAGTACATGCTCTGTTGTTTCTATTTGGTCAGAGTCACAGGAGCATGGTCTGTCTGAGAAGGGATTCTTCTTGTATTGGCCTTCCAGGACAGCTGAGGGGAGGGCATGATATCATACCAAAGTAAAGGCCCTGTGATGTTTAGGTACTTCTAGTTTTGCTAAGTATACCATAGGTGAAGCCAGATATCTGTTGGGAGTTGCTAGCAATAAAAGTTGGAGTATAGCTAGATCCAGTTGTCATTGTGTATCTACCACTTGTTGTTTGATAGGTGCTTTGACCTTATCATAGCCCATGCTGAGCAGAAGATCTGGAGAAAAACCCAGTGATAAAATTTTAGTCATCACTGTCTGTTTCCACATGGACTAGAAATCATCTCTCAAGGTTAGTGGGGCCAGGCCAGTGGGAAAAAAGGATAGTCTAAGCCAGTAGCTGATTATAGTTACCCACACTCTGGCCTCCACTTTTGTAAAGCCTGACTCCAGTCTCAGAGTTGCATTAGAGACACATTTTGGAGCTCGGAAATCTGATCTTTCCAAAATGAAAATTTGGATTGCACAAGTTGTAATGGTGCAAAGTTGGAGAAGGGTCCCAGCTGGGATCCATAAAGCAGTTATGTGACTGATTTGGCTTAGAAAAGTTTGAGCACTGTGTCTATATAATGGCTTCCACTTGTCTTAAGAAATTTGAGGATGGCTGATGAGCTCCTCTGCATGTTACCAGCAACATAATCTTCATGTGCATTCCTGCTACCACTAACATGAAAGATTACTCCCAGATATTTGAAACAGAAGACCTGTCCAATCTTTTGGCCATCTATACTCCAGGTATGGTTCTAGGGCCTTGCAGCAAATGTCATGATTTTAGTTTTTTGATAGTTGAATACTAGTTGAGCCTCTCTGCGGTACTGTGCTAGTGCTCTTAGTGCTCTTTTTAGTATTGAAAGTATTGCTGCATCATCTGCATGAAGCAAAGCTGAGATAAGCTTTCCCCGAGTTTTGGAGGGTGGAAGTTTGTGTTGTCAAGATGGCCCACCATGCAGTTGATGTAAAAGCTGAACAAGAGTGGAACTAATATGCAGTCTTGCTTGACACCCTTCTCCATAATAATGGCACTGGTGAGATGACCCTGGGGGTTACATCTTATTTTGAGTGAGGTCCCTTCATGCAGCATACAAATTAAATGGGGTAGACACCGATGAGTCAAGGAAACCTCCAGTTTTTCCCAGTTTGGTTTGAGATATAGAGTCAAAAGCTACTTTGAAGTCTATACAGGCAACATAGAGAAAGGCTATGTTTCAGGAGGAATATTTTTCAATAAGGTGATGGAATACAAAGCACTGATCTATGGTGGATTGGCCTTCCCCAGAGCCAGCTTGTTCCTCTGCAAGTATGTTTTCTTTTTCCAGCCAGGTCTGGAATTTCCACTCTAAGTGTCTTGTGTAAAGTTTGCTGATCATATTGAGGAGGCTAATTGGCCTATTATTAGCAGGATCGTCCTTCCTTCTTTTTTTATATATGGGGACAATGATGCCCTCAATCCTTGAATGTGACCATAGTTGGCAAAGCAGGCAAATGAGTGAGGCCAGTATATGGGCCCAGATTCAAATTCTTCTTAATGGCTTCTAGAGGTATTCCCCTGGAGCCTTCACCATTCTCTGTTGATCTACAAGGTTCCTATCTCTGATGCTGTCACTGGTGCCCCCCTTTTGGGAGATTCTCTATATTTTGGTTAGCACATCCACTTTCAACATAGGTGTCTTTTTACAGAACTGGAAAGTGGTCCTCCCAGATCCCTGAGATGATGTGATGGTCCACTGAAACTGGTGTGTTACTTTGGGAGCTGATTAGAGTGCTGGAGCAGTTTCAGCACAACATCTGATATAGTATTGGATACACAAGCCTGGTAAGTAGAAATGAGAGTCTTTTTTAGCATTAGCATTCTTTGTTGAATCATGGCTTTGAATGATGCTGTTCTTTCTCTGATGTGCAATGTTCTCGTGGTTTAGATGCTGTTGTAGGTCTTGGGTAAGAGTGTTGTAGTTTGAAGAAGTTCATCAGGATCAGATGATATCAGGGCTGGTTGAAGACACTGAAAGCGGTCTTCACTTATTGTTTGTTTTAACTGGGGGGGTCATTTGCATTCAGCAATAAGTCCTTCCTGATGGCATTAACAGTCCTTGGTATGTGTCTCCTGAGTGAAGTCACTTAGTTGTGCCTAAATTGGAAAATGATCACTTTCAAATCTCGGCAGAACTTTTAGGTCCTTAGTGTAGGGGAGAAGGTCTGTAGACATGATTATGTAGTCAATAGCGTTCGTTCTGGGCCCAGAATTCTTCTGGAAAGTTGCTTTTCAGAGTACCATTTAGGATATGAAGGTTTAGCCTGAAAACTATCTGAGCCAGACAGAGGCCTGCTAAATTTGATTTCTTGTCTTTTGAGCAGTGAGTGATGTGAGTTCCATCATCTCTGAAGTTAGAAGGAGGGCATTTGTGCTGGGCGTATAGGGTATGATAATTGAGACTCAGTCTAGCATTCAATTCTTCCCCAGAACTACAAATGCACGTGGATTCTGCAATGTGAGATTAGCAATGTATGATTCCAATACGGCCCATGGGGTTTTGATTTGGGATTTCTTATTCATTGGAGGCATGTAGACATTTATTATGAGCAGAGTGCAATGGCTGAATTGGACTGCCATGACATATGTTTTAAATGTTGGAAGAGTCCTTGTTGTAGCATGTAGACTCGTGGAAATCAGGACTCCCAAGCCTCCCCTTCCTCTCCCTTGCTTTCTCCCTGGCTTTGCTGCAACTGAACATGAGTGAAAGCCATTAAATAGCAGTTTTCTAGCAGTCTATGATTCTTGAGTCATTTTTAATGTCATATTGAATGAGGAAGTCAGTGAAACAGGAGTCTCCGAAAGATATGTGCCACCCCATGATGTTCCATGTCATTGAGGTTACCATGTGCTGGTCACTTGATTGTCAAGCGGTTGCACTGCAGGCTACAGGCTGGATGGGTAATTGACTCAGTGGCAGTTAGTTCACATTAGACAATGGCTGGGATAGCTGTTGCTGTGTCTTCCCCTGTGGATGATGGCATAGCACATCACATTCCCACTCTTCCTGCTACATCTGTTCTGGTAGGGAGGCTGGAAGAGTCAGAGAGGCATGGGCTGCAAAATGGGGGTCATGGGGAAGCAAGGATCCCAACTGTTTAGTGAAGGGAGCATCCTTTGACTTGTCCAGTGAGATAGCAGATGCGATAGGAGGTGGTGAGGTCTGTCTTTTCTGTAGCAGGGTTCACACTGGATCATTTTGAGGCTTCTGGAATTTAACTGTAGATGAGGATGAGAATGCATCTTCAGTACAAAGCATTTTAGAAGGGTTATTTGCTATTCAGGATTTTATGTCTTCCTTGAGTAGATGTACAGAGTCATCACTTTCACTGTCTGTATCATAGAAATCTGAGACAGCTTTCTGCAAGTCCATGGGGAGGGGTGTACCGGTAGTTTCTGTGGGGCTGGATTACTGTTAGATTTTTGCTGGCCTGTTGAAGTGTGTGTCCAGACATCTGTAAGTTTTTCTCTCAGTTTAAGTATTTCTTGATTAATAGCCTGAGCTTCCTCCAACAGAGTATGATTGGTCCTGGCTGGCAGTTTTATTGCCTAGATTCTCACGGCTTTTATCTGAAGGGTTATGTCTGTGTTTTGCTTTTTCTGAGATTAGGTCATGAACAGTCTCATCCTTAGACTCTGATAGTTTTGATATAGAATGCTTGCCAAAGAAATTCATTCTTTTGTATCAGTCTGTTATGAACAGAAGCCTGATTAAAAGTCAGAAAAATATGTTTGGTTGCTCTTGGGCTGGTTAAGTAGTGAAAGTCTTTTAAGTCAGTTGTTCTGCTGTGGGAGTTCAAAAGCTGGGAAAGGAATCTTACCATTTACTTGTAAGATTGTTCCAAATATGGGCATTGTGTATTTCTAGGAGGAGTTGCTTTTTCTGTGTCACAGGGCAGTGTTTGGCTACATCCAAGTGTCCAGATGATGCAGTAGGTCAAGCTTCCTCCCTGTGCCCAATATCAACTGCCTTTTTAACCCCCGTTTGCCATGAGGGATTTGCATCTTAAGGCTTGATGGAATTTCTCCACTTTATTTGCTATATCATTTAATCTCTGCAAAATAAGGATCAATGTTTGTGCAGCAGACCTCATGGAAGCCACCAAGTTCTGGGAGTTTGTTTCTGTTACCTCTGTTATCTCTCTGCTCTGGAGGGTAGTTTATATTTATACTTAAACGGCTGTTTTACTTAATTTAGATTTCTGTGATGAGTTAGGGAGTGAAAAAGCAGCTTTAGTTGCATATCTGTTACTCATAGATTGTGTTATTTCTGCTTCTGGAAAAAGTGAGTCAACCCTCATCTGTTTCTTTGCTTTGAGAGATTCTTGAGTTGTGGCATTTTAATCTGTATGGAGGTGATAAGACCAGATTACATTGGGAGGTTATTTCACTAGTTGTTATTTCATTGCCATCTTGCTTCATCCCCAGCTCAAGGTTAATTACCTAAGTAATTTTTTGAATTGATGGATAATTTGCAAACATTTGGAGGATGAAGCATCCAAATGATAAGGATTTTACTTTTTTTCTGATAGACACAAATCCCATTATAGGACTGATTATGATATTGATTATGACTGATTTCTAAAACTAGGACTGATAAGATTTATAAAATTGAGATATTGCCTAGGACCTTTTCAGATCATAATCTTATGATGACAATGCTTAAAAGATCAACTGAGGAATTCAGATGGAGATTAAATTAGTTCTTTGCTTTTGAAGAAGGATGTCATCTCAATTTAAAATATCTAAAAGAATAAAAATATTTAGAAATTAATCTAACTAAGCATAACGTAGACTTGTATGATAACAATTATTCAAAAATATGGCAGACAGTTAAAGATGACATAAAAAGATGGACAAAATTGAATTTGACATTAATGGGAAGAGTTGCGGTAATAAAAATGAACATCCTTCCAAGGATGATCTTTTTATTCCAAGACTTGCCCATAATAGTTAATGATACTCCCTTTAATCAATGGTGGAGAGACCTTTTGAATTTCATCTGGAATTCTAAAACCCCCCGCATAAAGTGGAATTATCTGAAAGACACTAAGGAAAGAGGAGGGCTAGGAGTCCCAGATCTAAAAATTTACTATCACACTTGTTGTATGGACTGGTTGACTATTTGGACGGAATTAAAAGATGAAAGATTGTTAGTGTTGGAAGGAGCAGACCTACCTTTTGGTTGGCATTCATACCTATGGTATGAAAAAGCTAAAATAAATAAGGACTTCAACAATCATTTTGTAAGGAAATCACTGTTAAGAATTTAGTTAAAGTATAAAAGGGAGTTCTATCCAAAATTACCAATGTGGGTCTCTCCACATGAGGCATTCTACAGAAGAGAAAAGCTGAAATTATCTAATTGGATTACATATAAAGAAATATTAAAATGCCAAGGAGATAAGATTTGTGTAAAAAATAAAGAATTAATTGAATGTGGTATAACAGCCCATTGGCTTCTGCAGAGACAGTTAATGGAGAGGTTTAAAATGGATCAAAAAACAACAGGAATAGAGACTAAGGAGAACGACTTGGATAAATTGCTTAAATCTGGAATAGAACATTGAATTGCAAAATTATGTAAGCTGCTATTAAGATGGGATTTGGAAAAAGAAACTGGAAAAGAAAACATGATTAAATGGGCACAGAATATAAGGCGCCCTATCCAGTTAGACAGTTGGGAAAGCTCTTGGAAAATGATAACTAAACTATTAAAAAGTGTATCTTTAAAAGAAAACTACTGTAAGATATTTTATAGATGATATTATACCCTGGCACATTTAGCGAAAATGACTAAAAATAAGAATGATAAATGTTGGAAGTGCAACCAAAAGGGAACCTTATATCATCTATGGCGGACTTGCCAGAAAGCTAACACATTTTGGACTCAAGTACACAATAAAATAACAAATATATTGAAAGTTACGTTTATAATGCAACCTGAAATATACCTGTTGAATATCTATGACGGAATAAAATCGTTAACGAAAAGATCTCAAATAAAGTTATTAACCTATCTGATCATAGCAGCTAGAATGACTTATGTGAGCGAGTGGAAGCAGAAAAAGCTCCAGAAATACAAGATTGGCTAATTAAAATGTATGATTTAATTGAAATGGACAAATTAACAACAATGCTATCCCAAAACTCTGTGAAGCAATTTTAAAAAGACTGGGAGCCAATTTTATCGGTGTTCGAAGCAGAATGGGGAAAATTAGCTACTGAAGGAATTGAAGAGTAAGGGTAACCAAACAAAATAGAATAAAAGAGAGTAAAAGAGAGAGGCAAAAGGTAGATAGGCATATAATCTGGGAAAGAAAGGAAAAAGCGGAAAATATATAAGTAGGATAGGAATAACCACGGACGGAAGAAAAGCCAAAGGTGTAATATAAAAAAATGAAGTAGGAGTCTCTGAGAGAAAGTAATATGAGGCAAAATAGAATCAATTAAAGAATCAGTTAGATCAAAAGAAAGTAGAGTTTTACGGAAAGAAATATGTTGTATCATTTATTGTTGGTTGATACTAACTAGAAACAACCAATATGACTCAAGAAAAAGAATAAAGGAAGAATATTATACCAAGAAAGAACTGAGTAATTATATAACTGGGTAATGGAATGCAGTAATGGAATGCGGTTGCATAGGTAAAAGGAGAAAAATAATAATGGTAAATATTAATAGAAGGATAAAACGTTAGTGATATATATGGAGTTGAAGAAATTTGATCTGACAAAAGGTTTCTTCTACGTTAAGCAATGTATATGGTGTTTTTTTTTTGCTGTTTTTAATATGTTCAATAGGTTTATGATGTATGGAAATATGAAGATTGAATATGGTTATATTGTTATATCGGTTAATAAAAAGATTTGAACACCGAAGAAGGATGTCATTCTCAAATCAGAGAAAGAGATTCAAGAATTTTTTTGAAAGGAATTTATACAAAGGAACTAATATTAGACTAAATAATTAGACTAATAGTCTAAATGTTAGACTAATATTAGATAAAACTAATAATTGTCTGGGATGCAAGGGCTATATGAGAGGATATTTTATTCAACTTATTAAAGAACACAAAAACCTAGAGAAATTCATCTTTGAACCATGTGATGTCAAAAATGTAGAAGACTCTACTATTATGGGAAGAAGAAGAAGATACAATGAAAGAATCTGTTCAACTTGAACACTGTGAGTAAAGTTGGAAATCAACTCTAAAATTCACTTCTGCACAAAATTTGCTTGAAAACCTTCTAAAGATGTTTCACAGATGGTATCTAATCCCAGTGACACGTAGTAAAATGTACAGAACCAGCATGGGAAAATGTTAGAAAAGTCAAGAAGAATCTGGAACATTCTTCCACATGTGGTGATCATGTCTGAAATCAAAAACTTACTGGATGCAAGTCCATAATATGATTTTGGAGATTTTTCAACAAGAATTTCACATGTCACCAAAACTTTATCTTCTAAACATGACTTATGAATTGGAATCAGCCTTTCTAAGAAAACACTGGAGAATTCTGCTGTAGAATTACATTCTACAGACTTACTTAGAAAAATAAAGATGTTCTAGATGTTAAGGAGTGGCTTTATGAGCTTTTAGAAATGAAAAATATGGACATTTTATCGATAGAGAAGGAAAGATAGCGGCGGCATAAGCAGACAGGTTTTGTTTCACTCCCACCCTCCTGCTTTTGTTTTCATTTTATCTTGTTTACTTTACTTACTTTCCCCCCTTCTTTTCTTTTTTTCTGTGCGTCATTTAAGGAAGTCACAGTTTACAATTATAAGTGGAAACAAAACAAAGCAAAGGATTAAGTAAGTAAGTGGGAAGGCTTAATGAGAAACAAGAGCATGGTGATGACTCAGAGTGGCTATAAAACTTACGGTCTTGTCCCGTCTGTTACAAATCCTCCCCTGAAGAAAGCGAAGCTCAGACAAAAATAACCCAGTTTTACATGGACAAGAAATATGAGGAGGCAGCTGAGGAACAGCAGCTCCTAGATACTAATATCAGTTTTGATAAGCCTATTTGTGATAAAAATGGAGGTCACAGGAAAGATATTAGCACAGCCCAGCTTGATCCAGCTACAGAACTGTCTCTTGTGAAGAACCCAGTAGCTCATAAATTAACCCTTGTGGAGGATTTAATGCTAAAACAAATTTTAGAGTTTTCTTCAAATAATGCTAATGCAACCACAAATGACTCCTTTTATGTGCTCTCTGAGGAAAACGAGGAGAGCACATTAGTTGCAAAATGGCTTATACTATTAACTGAGGATATTGGAAATATAAAAACCTTTTTAGCTGACTGCAATAAAATTATAAGCATTTTGGCAGAAATTTGCAAAACTGCTATGATAAAATTAAATAAAGAAGCTATAAGAACAGAAAAGACCAGCAGCAGGAAAAACAGATCTACTAAACAGACTCATAAAGCTTATAAGATAAATCAAGGCAGAATGAGGGTAATATCTACAAAGAAAAGTAAAAATTTTAAAAATGTTAGGACAATGCAATATAAAAAAATGAATTTTAGAAAGCTTTTCAATTTACTCGACAAAAACTCAGTTGTGGAGCCCAGGCAGAACTCTGCAAAGTCAACACCCAAGAAGAAAATAGAGTGAGAGTCCTCTAAACCCTGCCTTGCCACTCAGCTGGAGATTTTAACTCATACTTCCACATCAGATCTGCAAATTCAGGATCCTTGGTCTTATGTTTTGTTAGGAGCCAACACTAGACCAACTAAAGAGATAATTTCCTCTGATTGGACTTGGAACTTGGTCCTAAGCTGAAATAAGTTGGTTTTGTCAAATTACCCCAAGCCACGGGGAATCCTGACACAAGAGGAGCGTAAAGCCCACCTCTGGATTACCTTAAGGGCATCTATTGTTGGTGTCTTGAACATCTCAGACTTAGAGCATGTGGAGTACTTATATTTTGATGGCTTACATGTCAGGGCAGTAGTTACATTCCGAGAATGGAGTCTTGCCAAGATGGTGTTTGAACGTAGAGAAGACCTGAGGAAGAGCGGCCTATTAGTCTCAAGATTTTTTGAAAACATGGCACCTCCAGCTCCATTAATTTCATATGTAGCAGCACCCTCTAAAAGCCCTGTAGGTGAAGCAGTACACCAGGATTTATTCTGCTTTGAACATCAGGTGAGAAATTTGTATAATCTAGAGTCTAAGGAACATGTCAGCTGTGAGACTCACAGATCTTTATCCTCAATAACTTTGGAGAATGGTCTTTTTGATAACACTGAAAAGAGCTTACTGCAATCTTTTTTTGCTCTACCGCACGAGGCCCAGCTGGAAATAGTGTCCCATCTTGATCTTTTATGTTCTCACTTGTTAGGTATGATGAAGGGGCAGGAGGATCTTCGTGAGCAATGTGTAGCACACCAGGCTACAAATGCAGCTCATCAGACTAATCATCACGAGTTGCATTCACAGGATGAGAAGCCAACTACACAGTCTCATCAGGCTATTGCACAAATGAATCCTTTTTACCATAAGCACGAAATGAAAAGCATTTCTGAGGATTATGCCTCTAAACTACCTTCTGTAGAGGCAAATATGGTCACAACGACTGCATGGCTCAATCTGAGACAACTTAAAGAATGGGGACAAGGTTCCCCCCAAAAAGCAGCCAACATGGGTCCTTCTTTATGTAACATCATTAAGCCATTAGTCTCCAATGTAAGCCGATTAAATACATCTTTGGATGCCATTGTTTTGGCTGCAGAAGTGGACGAGACTACAGAATGGCCCAAGCAAGATGACCACACTCAAAGACAGCCTAGTGCTTCCGTAAAGAACATAGGAGACAATCGAGGTGCAAATGCCCCAAATCATACTGATAGTAAATTGAATTTGTGTTCTATGGGGCAAGTAGAAGGCCTTGTTAGGCAGGAAAGCTCTTTAAATTTTAATATTTCTGACTGACTTAAATCATCTCGTCAGACCTGCCAGGTTGGTCAGCTGTCATTCTTGTCCTGGAATATTGCAGGCTGGCGTAGTAAAATTGTAGACCATTCCTTCTGTAATTTTATTGACAGCTATGATATTCTTTTTCTTCAAGAGACATGGGAATGTGATAGTTTAGAGTTAACCGGTTATGAAACATACCCCCTGAAAGCAGATCCTAGTGTTAGAGGTGGCCACCCTAAGGGAGGCCTTGGTATATTAATTTCCACTAAGCTTCATGTTAAAATCTATGGCATTGATCATCTGCCTAATATCGCTCTTGCTCTGGTTATCAAAGTGCATTCACTCCACTTGTTGTTAATAAATGTTTATTTCCCCTCATTATCTCAAAGACATCAAATTAAGGATAGGTGGATAAAGCTACAAGAATTTATTAATAAAATGGCTGCTATGTACCTAGGAGCACTTGTGATCTTCGCAGGTGATTTTAATGCCAGATCGGATCTAAATAATGAAACAATTTATAACCATTATGGTGAGTACCCCCCTGAAGCAGAAGCAGGTCATCTGATACCTGTCAGGCAATTTAAAGACAAGGTATGCAACTTTTCTGGTTTGTGTCTTCTGCAAATGTTGAACAACTTAGATTTAGTAATGTTGAATGGTGGGGTTGAAGGAGATAAACCTGGTGAATTCACATTTACATCCGGCACTGGGGCTTCAATGATTGATTATACAATGGTTTCTTATAGTTTGTTAAATCTGGTTTCAAGTTTCAGGGTGGAGGTACATATTGAAAGTGACCATCTCCCTTTAATTCTTGTACTATATCTTGAGATATGAGACCTTCAAGCTGAGTTTGAACCCCGGTTAAGTCTGGAGGGCGAATTAAGATTTTCTCGTGTCTGATGGAATGTAAATCTGGAGGAAGCATCAACTAAACTCCTTCACTCAGAAAGCTGTCTTAGATTAAGAGACTCTATTTTATCTGTAAGAACACCAGAAGAGGTTTTATGTTTGTACCAGAATCTAATCGTACACCTGCAGAATTGTTTATTATGTAATAACTTACCTAGAACACATTTTTGCTCCTTTAAATCTAAACCTTGGTTTGACAAGGAATGCCTGGAGATGAAGAAAACTCTACTCAGAAAATATAAAGAATATAGGGAGTTGGATATGACATCATTACCTCTGTAATGGCTGTGGTTAAAGAAAAAATGTAAAAATCTAATTAAGGAAAAAAAGAGATAGGCAGTGAGATTGAATTGGCAGAAGCTAATCACTGCATCACAGACGCATGATTCAGCTGCTTTCTGGAAAATAGTGTCTGGGGGCTGGCAAAGCAATGTACATGGACTAGATTTCCACATCCCTGTGAAGACCTGGGAATCATTCTTTAGTGCCATGTGTGCTGGCAGGCAAGCTGGAGACTCACGATCTCTACAAGACCTCAGGGGGCTCTCTGAATGGCCCCCTGTAATTTCATCTGAAATTGGCAGTCTTATTTCTAGACTAAAATTGGGTAAAGCCCCAGGCAGTGATCATATACCATCTGAATTGCTTAAGTCAAACTTGGAGTGGTGGGCACCGGTGTTAGCCATTCTTTTTACCTGTATTGAGCGGACTTCTTGCATTCCATCTGACTGGGGACTTGCAATAATTATCCCCATCTATAAGAAAGGTAATAGATCAGATCCTGCCAATTATAGACCAATTAGTCTGCTAAGTATTATTAGCAAGTTGTACGCCAGTCACCTTCTAGAGAAATTACAAAGTTGGATGAAAGAAGAAAATTTTCTGGAGGCAAAGCAAGCAGGCTTCAGGTCTGGGTATTCCTCTGTTGACCAGGGGTTAGTACTACAGCATTTATTAGAAAAGTACTCCTTCTCAACTGGGGGGGGCACCTTATTCAGCCTTTTTAGACTTTAAGTCTGCTTTTGACACAATTTCAAGAGACAGACTATGACATAAGCTTGAGGCTACCAATGTGGATAGGCGTCTATTGATTCTTATTCACAGTTTTTATGATAAAACATATCTGCGAGTAAGATGTAATCAGGAAGGACATTTGTCCAGTTTAATACCAACATACATTAGAGTAAAACAAGGCTGTATCCTTGCCTCCCCCCACCTTGTTTAATGTTTATGTAAATTCCCTGGTCAAAACATTATCTGAAACAAATTCTCACCCACCTAAATTGGCAGGGAGACCTGTGAGCGTTTTATTGTATGCAGATAACGCTGTACTTCTTTCACTGTCATGTATAGGTTTGAGACGGCTTCTAAGAGCGTTAGATACTTATTGTAGCACCGAAGAGTTGGAAATTAATTATGATAAAACCAAAGTTTTAGTTTTCACTCGGAAACGGTGTAAACACTGTTGGCAACTAAATGGCCATTCAATTGAACAGGTAAATTTTTATAAGTATTTGGGAGTAATTTTTCAATCTACTGGCTCTTGGAAAGCTCAAGTGCCTTTTGCCATTGCAAATGTACAGTGGAGTTATAATTCACTGATTTCATTTTTTTTACTCCAAGGGAGGTCAGTTTTTACCGGCAGCAATACAGGTGTCCAACAATAAGATCTTACCAGAAATGCTTTACGGAGCACAATTGTGCACGTTCAGCAACACTGCTGTTTTAGAATCGGTTCAAACACAATTCTTGAGAACTATTCTTGGTCTTCCTAGCTGTGTGCCAAATGTTCT
Organism: Ctenosaura bakeri; assembly: GCA_948474755.1. Lineage (NCBI taxonomy): Eukaryota > Metazoa > Chordata > Lepidosauria > Squamata > Iguanidae > Ctenosaura > Ctenosaura bakeri. Next base: position 214,948 of record CAOLHI010004051.1, read on the forward strand.
CACATGGCTAGAGATGGGTCAACTTACCATTACAGCCCAGATATGGATTTATAAGTTAAATTATTGGTTAAAATTGTTATTTATGCCCAAAGGTCTGGCTCCTCTGACGCTAATTGACTCTTTCCACTCAAGGTGGAAAAAAACAGTTGGAGAGAAAGTGTTAAGGCTAGGATTGTCACAAGGTGTTATTCTTGCCATGGGTTATGAGAAAGGAAAAGAAACTATGTGCCAGCGTATTCGGGATATTGAGTTGCAGGATTATGTAAGCACAGTCTCCATCTATCCAGTTTTCAAAGATAGAGGGAAGGCCCTCCACCCTGCTGCTTATCTGAAAAATTTAATTATACCTAAATATAGGAGAGCCTTTTCCCAGGCTAAGTTTAATGTGCTTCCATCCGCATTATTGAAGGGTAGATATAACAATGTACCATACTGTGATCATCTCTGCCCTTGCGAGGAGGAGAAGATAGAAACAGTGGGACATGTTTTACTGTATTGTTCCTTTTATTGAGATCTTCGATGTTGCTTTATTACTCCTATTTTACAAGGTATACCTGGGAGATCAGATGCATTTTATATTGATTACCTTTTGGCGGATCAGTCCCCTGAAATCACAGCTAGGGTAGAGATCTTTTGTTTGGCAGCTATTACCTGTTGGCATAGAATGTTGCCTTAGCACAAATGAGATCACGATATTATGTTCTGTTTTTATTACACTAATTTAATTCATATATTTCATATTTAAGACATAAAATATTTTACATTCGTGTTTTAAAATTTTTACCTTGTAATTTGATATTTTTCTAAAATTGTCTCTTCCAGGGTTTTTATTATGGTATTGTATCCTATTATTGTATTTTGCTTTTTAGATTAATTACTTGCTATGTTGGAATAAAATAAATGTACACAAGCATACACACACATATACACATGTACATATAAAATTTTAAATGTTATAAATTTAGAAATTGTTTTCAATTTCCATTTTAAGTTGAAATGTTAAGGTTATCTCGCTATATTTTATGTCTGATGTTTGTAGAAGGTTTTAACAAAATTAATTATTGTTCCAATTATATTGTTTTAATTCTGCTCAAATTTGCTGGCTGTTTGCTGTAATAAAATTTTGGAAATATTGAAAAAAAATTTTTTGGACATTTTATCACATAGAATTAAAGGTAGAGCCAAGAACAGAATTAAAGAAGATTGGGCTCCCATAACAGAAAGACTTATCGGCTCAGTCTCTTTAACAATGGATTGAGTAACTGAGGAACTATAGAAAATTAAGTAGTTGATATTAGTTTACAGAAAAATTACAAGTTAATATGGGTACACAATCAGGGCTTATCAATGAAATATGAGATTTGGGTACAAGATATCTTGGTAAGTGTCAGGAATGGTTGGAATGAAGAATGTATAATATAGAAGGGGATTGATAAAAACAATAAGATCATAAGTCTGTGCTCTGTGTTTTCTGCCAATGTCACTGTAGTTGCCTTTTCATGTTTCATCACCACTATCTCCCTGGAAAAACAGGAGGTCAGTTTGTCTCCACTTTGTGAGAGGAGACACTTAGGAGTGATCGTGTCCACTGCCCTGGCCTTTTCTGTATTCCAGAGATCAGCTAGGACTTTGACAGGACTGCCTGTCGAGGCAGCGGGAAACTCTCCAAGAGCCATCAGGATCTATAAGCCTCCTGGAGTGGACCATCTTAATGGGCCCCCCACCCCTGCAGAGATTCTGAGTCTAAATAAGTCTAAGCCCCACCAGGTGGTGATCTGTCCATGACAACGGAAGTGTAGATGGTTCCTTTACTCTCAGATCACATTCAACCCACCCCACCCCACCCCACCACACAGAAAACAAGGTCCAGAGTGCATCTAGCAGTGTAAGGAGGGCCAGGTACCACCTGGGACAGACTCCAGGATGTTATGGCAGACATGAAGACCTGAGCTGTTTCCAATAAGGTGATCTCCATTTGGATGTTCATATCCCCCAGTACTACAAGTTGGGAAGATTCTAACACCAACCCTGAGATCAAGCCAGCTAGCTCAGGAAGGGAGAGTGTTGTGTAATGGGGTGGGCGGTACATCAAGAGAATCCCTAATCTTTGGATTCAGATCAGGATTTTGCCCTTATCCAATCTATTGTCAAGTCCAGATAAGTACTCCTTCACTTTTGAACTTGTGTTGTCATCAAAATCATTCCTTGAAGGTTATATCATTTAGATACATGTTCTAGTTCTGATTTGCCTATAGGCAAAGTATGATTTCTGTTGAGAAGGCAAGAGAGGGGAGCAGATCTGAATGTTGTGAAAGGATGGACAGAAAGGATGATGAATTGCAGAAACTCAACTTGTGCTATTACATGTAAACTGAGCCATTGTAATAACTTTCTTCTGTAATTTTATAATTCTGGCCAAAATGATTTTTTAATCGTCCTTTAATCACTGAACGACACTGGTTTCTTTTTATCTCTTGGGTAACTTTTTGTATGTCATTTTCTTCTATATGCTGCAGAATTTAGAAATAAAATAAAAACAACAATCCAATAATGGAAAAACAATAAAAATAAAAGTGAAAGCTGGAACAGAGTAGAGTTGTTCAGGGAGTGATATGTTTGGAGACCAAAGCCCTTAAGCAATCATGGCCCTTTCAAAACATCAAACCTGAAAAGTGGTGGTGAGTATTTGGAATCTCTTTGTGGAGTGGGTGTGATTTTTCTTTAATAACTTCTCTATTTATATTCTGGATTGGTTCAATAATATTATGAATCATATTATGAGTACCAGAGGAGTGTAGTAGTTTGAGTGTTGGATTAGGACCCCAGGAGACTAGGGTTCACTCAGCTATGGAAACCCACTGGGCAAATAACACACTTTTAGCCTCAGAGGAGGGCAATGGCAAACTCCCTCTGAATAAATCTTGCCAGTAAAACCCCCTTATAGGTTTGCTTTAGAGTCGACATAAGTTGGAAACAACTTGAAGCACACAACAACAACATTCTTGTATAATTTTATTTAGAGTGAGCTGCAGTGAATCCTTTTGTAATGTTACTGCAAAATCTGCCTTTCCCTGAGTTTATGAAGCCAATAAAAACAACTGAGAGAGATTGAGTAGGGTAAGAAGGCTTATTTAATTAGGTCAATTGAAATTACCATTAAAAACTATCAGTTGATCACTTGGATTGACATTTCTTTATACCAGTTCTGTCAGTGATGAACACATTCTCCATTTGAAATTTATATTCTCCTTACCCTTTAAAAACGCACATTATTGGTTGAATTTTTACACTATCAGGCTGACATAGCTTTTTTACTAATCTCTAGAGCTACATTGCTGCTGTTTTTTTCTCCTCAAAGAGTTAAAATGTTTATCTTCCAGCACAGGCCAGCCAGTAATGCTTTATTTTTCACTCCAGTGTTTCCTTATCTTTTTCCATATCCTGTTAACAAACAGTTCCCTTTTACTGCCCAAAGCATGTTCCTGGTTATACTGTAACACCCATCATCTTGCTTAAAGGCACGTATTCAACTTCATCTGCTAGAAAAATACTAATTAGTTCATTATTTTATATTATGCGTTATCAGTAATTTTAATGTTATACTCAGACAGTGCTATGACCTTGAATAATTTAATGAAAAGTTTCCTTCCATCTCTCCTCCCCCACCATAGTAGAGGAGGCAAGTACTGTTTTGGCTATTACTCACAGTAGAGGGGAGGCCTGCAGGCTGGTCTAAAGTTATGGAATTCCCTTCCCCAGTAGACCATCTCAGGCTGGTCTAAAGTTATGGCATTCCCTTCCCCAGTAGATCCAGTTTGCCTCCTGTTTGCTGTCTTTCTGCCAGCAGGTAAAGACCTTTTTATTTAAGGAAGGCTTGGTTTTTAATGCGTTGTGGTAGATGGAATTTTTTAAAGAGGAGGAGAAGTGTTTTTGTTTTATAATGTTTTAAAACAGCTTTTAATGCTGTTTTTAATTTCTTTTTAACTTGGTTTTTTAAATAGAAACTTAATTCTGTTTTAACTTTTGTATGAAAAGTTTTCTACTTGTTTTGTGCTTTTAAACATATGCTACCTAGGATGCTGTGCTGAGAGTGTTACCCTGTGTGTTGGGGGTCCCGGGAGGGGTGCCCAGATTACCAAATAAAAACACAGATTGGGGGAATTTAGCTTGAGCACTCTCTTGGCTAAACGAGAGGCAGGTTAACTTTAGCAAGGATCTTTTAACCCTATGTATACAGCATCAGGTCAGAGAGTGGCTAGACAAGGTTTTAAAGCAACAAATAATATTTTATTAAAGACAAGAAACACGCAAGACAAAACATAAACTAACTAACTGAGAAAGAGAAATGGAGAGCTTTTTCGGGAAAGGCAATATGACACCTGGTTTCATAGTCCTGGAGAGAAGCGGGGTTCTGGAGAAGAAAGCTCAGCGTGGCTCGCTGAGGGGAGTTTCCTTAGACAACCGGCAGCAAGGCGGGATGGAAGTCCAAAGTAGTCCGAAGACGTCCCAAAAGTGGGGACCTTTTGTAGGGTGGATTTTACCTACAGGCTGTGTTATGCTCAGTGAGAACAAAGGAAATTTGGAGTTGGACAAAGGAGTTAGAAAAGGTCAAGTTCTGCATGATTGGTTTAGCTCTTGATGACAATAGCGTGGCCGGATCGTTAATAGCCCGATACAAAGGAATGACTTGGCTCTTGGCTGTGTGGCTTTGTGTAAATCTGAGCCGAGCAGAGCCGGTTTGCAGGGAGGTTTTTCCCTAAAGCAACGGAGAGGCTTAAGTTGCTTGCCTGAATGGGATGTTGGAATGTACAACCATTAACGGCCGCGCCCGTACGTGCTTCTCCAGGGTACCTCTGCAAACACGTGGAGTAGGGTGGCAGAGAAAGGTCAAGCAAAGGCCAAATTGTTTGATATCAAAAGGATATCTAGGGCTCTCACCAGGCATATCATAACTGTGATAACAAGAGAAAGGTGGGATATAAAATAAATAAATGAATAAATAAATAAATACAGCATTTAGTATACAGATATATGTGGCATGAGAACATAGAGGCTGCTAATCACTTTTAATACATTTCTTAGCTCTCTTTTAAGAGGTCTTGCTAAGGTGACTTACAGAATGAATGAATCAACAGAGAGGCACAAAAAATATATGAACTATAATCATAAAACATAGACTCCTAGAGGCAGAACGGACCACAAGGTCCATCTAGTCCAACCCCCTCCCATTTAGGAATACACAACTAATGTACTCCTGAAAGATACCCATTCAGCCTCAAAATGTGGAGAGTCCACCACCTTCTGAGGCAGTCCATTCCATTGTCAAAACAGCATTTAGAGTAAAGTATTTCTTTCTAATGTTAAGTTTGAATCAGCCTTTTTATCGTCATTTGAATCCATTGATTTATGTTCTGTTCTCCAGAGCAGCAGAATTCAAGTTTCCTCCTTTTTCTAAGTTATATCCCTTTAGATGCTTAAAGATAGCTACCATGTCACCTCTCAGTCTTCTTTTCTCCAGGCTAAACATACCCAGCTCCTTCCTTTCTTCCATTATTAGACTAGGCATCCAGAGCTTTTATCATCTTGATCACTTTTCTCTGGACATGTTCCAGCTTTTCAATATCCTTCTTGAATTGTGGTGCTGAGAACTGGACATGCTCTTCCAGGTGAGGTCTCACCAGAGCAGAATACAGTGGCACTTCTATTTCCCTCACTCTGAGCACCGTGCAGCCCAAAACTGCATGGGCTTTTAAAGCCATTGCATCGCACTGTTACTCATGTTTAGTTTGTGGTCTGCTAAGACTCTAGATCCTTTTCACATGTACTGCTTCCAGGACAGATGTCAAATTTAAATAAAAGCATTTGCACAAAAAAAATGCAATTTTAAAAGACTCACTGGCAATGAATAGTATTAAAATAATCTTAGCTAATGCCTATTGACAGAATCATCATTCTTTTAAAGTCACACACCCAATTGCAGTAAAACGCATGAGTTTTATACATTATATGTGAAGAAAATTTCTTTTCTCTGGTTGAAAAACTGGTCCTGCAGATTGTGTCATCACAAAAGATTTGGCTTATTGGACCATGGTCTGAGCTTTCGTGAAGAAAGAGGTTGTACAAAAAGTGAGTTATACTTCACAACAATTGGCAAGAAATTTTTTATAGGAGTTCACAGATTCTGATTCGGATTTCCTTCTCTATGCAATTCACAGAGAAGGAAGACAATATGTCAAAGGGCAGTGGAATATCAACACTGCAGGCAATAGCAACAATGATATGGAGGAAATTAGTACAAGAACCCATCAATGGGCAGAAAGAAGCAAGAAAGAAGCAGTTAGAGTGAATGGAGAGAATCTCACCAGGTTTCAGTGATGCCAGTTATATTTCCCTTCCCGTGTTATGAACTCAGGTTCATCTTGTTTATTTCCCATGTTCTGTCTTAGAAGTCTCTACACCAGTGGTTCTCAACCTTCCTAATGCCGCAATCCTCTAATACAGTTCCTCATGTTGTGGTGACCCCCAACCATAAAATTATTTATTATTTACAATGCTTCCCCTCCCCCGGCAAAGGCCGCCTCGCCGGCCAGGGACGGGGGGCAGCAAGGAAGGGAAAGAGAAGCCGCACGTCTCCCCTGGGAAAAAACTCCGAGAACCCCCCCGGGCTCTGTTTCTGCTTCACTCTCATTTCTGCTGGGAGGGCCAGTGTGGGAAAAGTTTCCAGAGTGTCGACCCTGGCCGGGGGGGGAGGTAGTCCCAGCGCCTTTGTTTTTTGCGCCGGGTGCAGCTCGCCTCCCTGGAAAAGCGCAACCTACAGCCTCAAAGGGGGCAGGAGGACACGAGCGCGTGGCTCACGCGCACCACCACCAAGGAGGGAATGGAGCCTAAGACCATCGGAAATGCATATTTTCCGATGGTCTTAGGCGACCCCTGTGAAAGGGTCGTTCAACCCCCAAAGGGGTCGCAACCCACAGGTTGCTCTACACTAATGCACAGAAAAATAAACAAGTTTGAACTTGAACTTGTAACACGGGAGAGACATATAATAAGCATCAGTGAAGCATGGTGGCCTGAGTCTTATGATTTAAATATAGTAATAGTGATAGTAACCTATTAGTAATACAGATTTAGTATCTCTTATCCAAAATGCTTGAGATTAGAAAGGTTTCAGATTTCATTTTCCTGGAATTTGGAATATTTACATATACATATTGAAATTGTATACTGTTCTTTTGATGCAGGGTCTGCTCTTTTGTCAGTTCTCCTTCTGTTGCCTTCTTCCTATAGGGAACATGAAGGAATTATGGAGCCTTGATTGGGACTGCACACACTCTGCTTGCAAAGTCCCTCAGTCAGCATGGTACCTTTCCCACTTCTTTCAGTTTGCACAGACAGTTTGTAAGCATTTAGAAGGGAATACTGTGATCAGTAAAAGTCTATATGGGTTTCTTAAAAACCACTCATGCCAGACTAATTTTATCTCTTCTTTTGATAGAGAATGCTGTGGATGTAGAATATCTTGATTTCATGTAAGGCCTTTGACAAGCTCCCCCATGATATTATTGCAAACAAGCTAGTACATCTGAGCTAGACAATGCTTCTGTTAAGTAGATTTATAATTGCTTGACCGACCAAACACAAAGGATGTTCACCAATGGCTCTTCCTTATCCTGGAGAGTAGTGGGGTGCCACAGGGTTCTGTCCTGGGCCCAGTGCTATTCAACACCCTTATCAATGACTTGGATGATGGAATCGATAGCATGCTTATCAAATCTGCAGACACCAAATTAGGAGGGATAGCTAATATCCCAGAGTACAGAATCAGAATCAAAATGACCTTAACAGATTGGAGAGCTGGGCCAAAACTAACAAAATGAATATTAATAGAAAGAAATGAAAGGTATTAGATTTAGGCATAGAAGAAATGAAATGCATAGATATAGGATGGGTGAGACATGGCTTGATCAGGGAACATGTGAAAGAGATTTAGAAGTTATAGATCACAAGCTGAAACTTAGTGGACATAAGCTGAATATGAAACAGCAGCTAGAACCTCAGGAAGAACTTCCTGACAGTCAGGGCTGTCCGGCAATGGAATCTGCTGCCTCGGAGTGTAGTCGAGTCTCCTTCCTTGGAGGTTTTTAAGCAGAGGCTTGATGGCCATCTGTCGGGAGTGCTTTGAGGGTGTTCCTGCATGGCAGGGGGTTGGACTGGATGGCCTGTGTGGTCTCTTCCAATTCTACATTTCTATGATTCTATGATTCTAGAAAAGCCAGTGTGATTATAGGCTTCATCAATAGACACAGAATCATGGAATCACAGAGTTGGAAGAGACCACAGGAGCCATCTAGTCTAGCGGTTCTCAACCTTCCTAATGCTGCAACCCTTTAATACAGTTCCTCATGTTGTGGTGACCCCCAACCATAAAATTATTTATTTATTATTTACAATGCCTCCCCTCCAGCAAAGGCCACCTTGCCGGCCAGGAATGGGGGGGTGGGCAGGGAGGGAAAGAGGAGCCACACATCTCCCCCAGGAAAAAACTCTGAGAACCCCCCGGGGCTCTGCTTCTGCTTTGCTCTCGTTTCCGCTGGGGGAGGCAGTGTGGGAAAAGTTTCCAGAGTGTCGACCCTGGCTGGGGGGGGGAAGGAATCCCAGCGCCTTTGTCTTTTGCGCTGGGCACAGTTCGCCCCTCCAGAAAAGTGCTGCCTTGTGGCCCCCCAGCCCTTCCGCAGCACCCCCCCTCTGTGGAGAGTGGGGCAGGGACCCTGACAAGGAAGGGGCCTTCCCCCGTGCTGCCACCGCCCCCCCCAAGCTGGCCCATCAGACGGGAGGTTCTCCTGGTAACAGAGAAGGGAAGCGATTTCAGTCCCTTCTGAACAGGGGGCAGGAGGACTCGAGTGCGCGGCTCGCGCTTGCGCACCACCACTTCTGCTGTGGCGACGCTGTGGCCGCACACGCTCCCACCAAAGGGGGCAGGAGGATGCGAGTATGTGGCTTGCGCTTGCGCACAACCACCGAGGAGGGATTGGAGCCTAAGACCATCAGAAATACATATGATCTTAGGCGACCCCTGTGACCCCGAAGGGATTGCGACCCACAGGTTGAGAACCGCTGATCTAGTCCGACCTCCTGCCGTTCAAGAACCCATATCAAAGCACTTCTGACAGATGGCCATCTAGCCTCTGCTTAAAAACCTCCAAAGAAGATGATTCCACCACACTCTGTGGCAGGATATTCCACTGCTGGACAGCTCTGGCTGTCCGGCAGTGGAATCTGCTGCCTCGGAGTGTAGTGGAGTCTCCTTCCTTGGAAGTTTTTAAGCAGAGGCTTGATGGCCATCTGTCGGGATTGATTTGAGGGTGTTCCTGCATGGCAGGGGGTTGGACTGGATGGCCTGTGTGGTCTCTTCCAACTCTGAATTTCTATGATTCTATGATTCTATGATTCTATGAAAGTTCTTCTTGAGGTTCAGATGGAATCTCCTTTCCTGCAGCTTGAATCCACTGCTCCTTGTCCTAGTCTCTGGAGCAGTGGAAATCAAGCCTGCTGTTACCCTGATCTCTGGGGGTCCCGGGAGGGGACACTTAAATAACCGAACAACAACACAACTTTGGGGAAAATTAGCTGGAGCACTCATTAAAGCTAGTGTGAGGCAGGGTAACTTAGCAGGATCTTGCAACCCAGTGTCTACGGGGTCAGGTCAGTCAAGCAGTCAGATGGTTTAAAATAGCAAGAATGATGTTTTATTAAGTACAGACAAATATTAAAGATGCCACAGTCACACAGCTAACTAAAGAATCAGAGATTGACTTGAAATAGGGATTTTTTAGAGGGAAATGGGTGATACGACACCTGTCTCGTAATCCTGGACCTTGAGAGCGAAGTTGGGGTGCAATGAAGAAACTTGGCTTAGAGCCAAATTAACAATAGTGTAGCCAGTATGCAAATACAGACCGCTTAGTACCGCTTTGTCAGGTTGCCTGCTCGGGGCGCTGAGCCTTTGTTAATATCGCACATATGCAATGACGTGTTTGCTGGAGAGGCCCCTGAAGCGACGAACCGGTTTTATCTGGCCTGCCTGGGTGGAGAATGGAATGTCCAGCAATTATCAGCCGTGCCTGTTTACATGCTTGTCTGGTGGCCTCACAAACATGTGGACGGGGTGGCAAGGAAAGCGAATTTTTGATATCAAAGAGATATCGAGTGTACCTGGGACCTGGACCGTAGTAATTCTGTAGTCAAGCCACCTATCTTATATCTGTGCATTTCATTTTTTCTGTCCAAGTATACTACATTTCTCCATATTGAAAATAATTTTGTTGATTTTGACTCGGCTATCTAGAATCTATCGGGGTTTTTTGAATTCTGATCCTGTCCTCTGGGTTATTAGCTATCCATCCTAATTTGGTGCCATCTGCAAAGTTGAAAAGCATCTTCTTTCTGTCATGCAAATCATTGATAATAATGTTGATGTCTAACGGTGGCCTTGCTAGCCTGCATTTTACCAGCTTCCTTGCAAGAATGCATGGGGAATTTTTCAGAGGCCTTACTGACATAAGATATGGTATATCCACAGCATTCCCTTCATCTGTTCTTCAAGCTTGTAACTTTATCATAGAAAGAGATAAGATTAGTCTGCCATGACTTGTTTTTGAGAAACACATGTTGACTTTTAGTGATTACGGTATTGCATTCTAAGTAACTACAAACTGACTGTTTAATGATCTGCTCTAGGATTTTTCCCTGGTATCGATGTCAGGCTGACTGGGTGATAATTATTTGAGACCTCTTTTTCCCCTTTTTGAAGATGGGGGCAACATTTGCCCTCCTCCAGTCTGCTGGGACTTCTGTTCTCCAAGAGTTCTCAAAGTTTTAAAGTGGTTCTGAAAATAATTTTCCCGTTTTTTTAATATCCTTGGATGTAATTCATCTGGCCCTGGAGACTTGAATTCATCTGTATCCAGGTATTTCAGTACTACTTCTCAGCTATTCTGTGTGCTTCCCACTTCCCCCCTCCCCTCTCCCCCCAACTGAGTACTTTTTTTCTTTTGGGAGAAAACTGAGGCAAAGAAGGTGTTAGCAGCTCTCCCTTTTTCTTTTCCCCCCTGTTAGTAATTGGCCATGTTCCCCATGTAGCGATCCTATCATTTTCTTGTTTTTCCTTTTGCTGCAGACTTATCTAAAAGAGCCCTTTTTATTGATGTTTATGTCTCTGGCAAGCCTGAGTTCATTCTGTGCTTTAGCTTTTCTGACCTTCTCCCTATATATCCTGGCTATTTGTTTGAATTCCTCTTTGGTGATTTCCCCATTCTTCCATTTCTTTACATGTTTCTTTTAACACTTAGCTCAGCTGAGAATTCATTAGTAAACCATTCTGGTTTATTTAGATACCTCCATTTTTCCTCCTTATTGGCACAGTTTTCAATTATGCCTTCAGCATCTCACTTTTAAGAAACTCCCATCTTTCATGAATCCCTTCTCTCTCAGTATTCTTGACCAGGGAATTCAGCCAGAAATTTCCCTTTAATTTTTTTTAAAATCTAGAATGCATGTCTGGCTACACTTGGTTTCCCTTTCCTGCTGAATGACAAATTCCACTAGAGCTTGGTCACTCCCACCTAAGGATCCCACCACCTCTACCTCATCAACAAGGTCATCCCTGTTGGTTAGGTGGGATCTAAAATAGCTGATCCCTTTGTTGCCTCTTCCACCTTCTGGACCATGAAATTGCCCAAGGCAAGCAAGGAACTTGTTGGACCTTGTGGTCTTGGTAGAGTTTGACTGCCGACAAATATCAGGATAGTTGAAATTTCCCATTACTACTGCATCTCTCCTTTTTTGAATATGTGGTCATCTGGTCCAGGAGGAAGGCATCATCCAAATCCTCAGGCTGGTTTGGCTTCTGTATAGCCGCCACAGTGACATCTCTATTGTTTCTCACCCCCTTTAATTCTTACCCAGATGCTCTTGACTTGGCTTCCTGGGTTTAAGTCACAGATCGCTTCAGAGGTGAAAACGTCCTTTGGCTTATTTCTGCGACATATACTTCCCCCCCGCATTACTACATTTCAATCATGAGACTGATCCCACCTGGTTTCAGTGATGCCTATTATGTCATATTTATTTTGTTGTATTAAGAGTTCCAGTTCATCTTGTTTTTTCTCCATGCTCTGTGCATTTTTGTAGAAACCATTAAGACCATGTGCTCTTCCTGCAAGCCATTTACTAATGTTGCTTTTCCTCCCACTGTTTCTGTCAGGAACAGATTCACTCTTACACGGATCAACAAACTTAATAGAAGATTTATTGTAACATAGTAAGGGATGCTGTCTTCAGACGTTAAAGCTCGAGAATGGAACTTTTTCCCCACCTTACATTTTAACAGACAGTTTCTCCTAAGATAGTTGTAAAAGAACAACTCATATCCCAAATGGTTCCTTTGAAATTCCAGCCAGAAGGAAGGGTTTGGCGCCTGGGAATAGCTAACAGCCTACTATCACTATTTCCTAGTCTACTGCTATCCTAAAACAATAAAACATGGAGGACTCCCGACATCCTCCCCCTTTTTTTTTAAAAAAATATTACAAAAGATACACAAAATATAGAAAATATCACGGAACAGTAGAAAGACAAGAAAACTAAATAGTAATATGAATCAGTGCAAGTAGTCGGGGCTTTAACATAGCCGGCGAAGAAGTCAGCGAAGGTGCCCTCTTCAGCAAACTGGAATGAAAAACAGGATGAATAGCCTTGGGGGAAGAAGGGAGATCTAGTTCAAAAGAGACATCATTTACCCCTTTTCACAGGAAAAGGCCGGAAAAAACGAGGGGAAAGTTTTTTAGACGGAGAAGGAGAGGAAATGTTCTTAGAAGAAAGGAAAACCAAATCCCCGGGCTGGTAAAGGGGTTTCTGCCGTTTCGGTAGCGAAACGTTTGTGGGAAGCTTTACGGATGCTATAGCATCTGAGACGGATTCCAAATGCCAGAAAATTTAGAGACCCAAGCAGAAACAGAAGGAGGAGCGGAGGAAGAGAGGGAGAGGGGGGGGGGAAGGGAAGGAAGGAAGCCGTAAACTTTTCAAAGGGGGGTTTCCCCGTAGAGGTATGAACCGCAGAATTGATGGCAAACTCGCGAACGGGAAGGGGCGGGCCCCAAACTTTTTCTCAGAAACAAAACACCTAAGAAATTGTTCAAGAGATTTGTTAACACGCTCAGATTGGCCATCTGTTTGAGGGTGATAAGCACTGCTGAGTTTCTGAGTGACTCCCCGGGTTTTCAGTAGACAAGTCCAAAACTTGGAAGTGAAAAAAGGGTCCTTGAAATGATCACCGAAGGTAGTCCGTGAAGTTTCCATACATGATTAACGAACAGGTCAGCCAGCTGGTCAGCACGGGGGAGTTTCTTTTGAGGCACAAAATGACATTGTTGGAAAAGTTGTAACAACCCAAATAACATGAAAGCCGTGTGAAGAGGGAAGAGACACGATAAAAACCCATGCGATAACCGACCAGGGGCTGCAGGCGCAGGCAGAGGTTGCAGGAGCCCTTGAGGTTTAGATGTGGGCCTAAAACTTCAAAGGGCCCCTGTTAATTAATTTCAGGAGGGGTTTTGGCCACCAAAAAAGGGGGGTTCAATGTCTTCAAAAACCCAAAATGTCCAGCGGGTTTGGAATCATGATAACGATGAAGTACCTGCTCGCGGGCAGCAGGGGGGCGTAGACCTTGGTGCCATAAAAGGGGAGATTGAAAATTCATTTTTTCCTTGTTTGCCGGACCAGGAGTCTGCATGCGCTGCATGAATGATAGCATCGCGGAAGCGGAGTCACAAAGAGAGGAGGCAGAAAGCCTTGTCTTTGCTAATGCACGAGTAGTCACTTGAGAAGCCAAAAGGAGGCAGGAAACAAGGTATTGGAGTGGGAGGACGTAGCAGGGGATTGGGGGGAAAAAAAGGGAAGTCGGGGAGAGGGTCCGCCATTTGGTATTCGGCCAGGTTTGAAAACAATTTTAAATCGGAATCTCTGGAAAAAATTTAGCCCATCTCGCCTGCTTAGGGGAGAGTTTCTTAGCAGACTGTAAGGCTTGCAAATTCCCATGATAGTCCAAACTTCAAAGGGGAGTCGAGCCCCTTAAACAAATGACCCAAAAGGAAGCGCAAAATGGATAGCCTTGGCTTCTTTCTCCCAAATAGGCCCAAATTTGCTTGTTGAGGGGGAAAAATTTTTTTGAAATGAAAGCACAAGGCCTGAGTGCTCCTGTGGTGTCATGTTGTAAAAGAACGGCTGCCATGGCAAAGTCCGAAGCATCCGTTTGCACAATGAATTGCTTCGTACTGTAAAAAAGGGGTAAGGGCTCAGACGTAAATTTAGATTTCAAATGGTAAAGCCGATTGACACTCAGGCGACCAACAAAGTTATGCGCCTTGCCCGCAGTGGGTTTTAGGTTTCCGTAGAAGGTTGGTGAGTGGAAGCGTTATGGCAGCAAAATCCTCAATAAAATTTCCCGGGAGAAGTTCGCAAAACCAAGAAATTGCTGCAGTTGCTTCACAGTTTTAGGGACGGGCCATTGCAAAATGGAGTTAATTTCGAAGGGTCCATTTTAAGTGAACAATCTTGAATCCTATATCCCAAGTAATCAAAAGTTTGGGTGTCAAATTGGCATTTAGATAGATTAACCACGAGGTTGTTATCTATAAGCCTTCGTAACACTTACGAACCAATGACACATAACCATAATCCGGGAAATTAAAATGTCATCCAGATAAATCAGAACCCCCTGATACAACAAGTCATGGAAAATGGTGTTCAAAAACATTTGGAACACAGATGGCCCCGATTGTAAGCCAAAGGGAAAACCGTCCATTTAAAGTTACCTAGAGGAGTTGCAAAGGTGGTGAGCCACTCAGAGTCCGGGTCCATTCTAATCCTATGAAAAGCCTCTTTAAGATCAAGTTTGGTGAAATATTTTCCTTGAACAAGATGGTCCAAAAAAGTCCGTATCAGAGGTTGGGATAACAATTGGAGGAAATAACCTGGTTAATAGCAGAGTAGTTAACTATCAGTCTCGGATCCGCGCTGGGATCTTTTCTCTTTCGGGAAAAAACAGGACTCGCCGTGGGGGCTGTAGAGGGCTTGATAAAGCCGCGAGCCAAGTTTTTATTTAGGAACTTCTTGAGAGCAAGGAGTTCTTTTTTGGGTCATGGGATAAATTTTCGGTTTAGGCAGGGTGGCCCCGTAACTAATTCCAGTTTACAGTCAAAGTCCGTGTGGGGAGGCAATTTGTCAGCCTCCCCCCTTTTTTAAAGCCTTTTGGAAGTCTCGGTAGTGTGAAGGAATTTGTTGCAATTCTTATGGGGAATAGAAAAGTTTTCATTGAAGAGGACATAGTGCCACATCCAGTTTATTGGGGGTTATATTCACGAAGCCAATCGATTCCCAAGACCAATTTGAACTGCATCGCCTTTGGGGAAATAGAAATCGCATGCTGTAATTGTTTTTGTCCATTTGAAATGAGATGGGCTTAGTGATTTTACTAATTCTCCCCCGTCATTGAGGTCCCCTCCATTTGCGTTAATTTGATGGGGCATTCCAAGGGCTCATAAAGAGTTTTCAATTGTTTGGCCAATTTGGGGTGTAACAAACTTCTGGAGCAGCCAGAGCAATTAAAGCCCTATGTACATGCAAAGTCCCATCGCTGCCACTAATCGCAACCGTGGCGTAGAAATGGGGAATTTTAAAATTACAATGTTCCCGCCGCTTGCCAGTCATCGCAGTCAGGTTTAGAATCTCCACTATGTCAGATGAGGACGAAGAGGTGGTTTATCATCGGGATCGGAGTCTCCTGTCGCCGCTGCAGGGTCCTTAGAAGTGCGTCTAAGTGGTTGTTTGGCGGCCGCTGTCTGATGTGTGAATTCTATATCCTTTGGGTCTGCTCGTGCTCCCTTAGTCCCAGTCGGAGCTTGGTTTCCGCGGCAGGTGTTGACGAGGTGGCCCGGTTTTCCACAGTTAAAGCACATGCCCAAACGGAGACGTTTTCCGTTCCTCAGCATTGAGGACGGTGGGACCGCGAGGTTGTCGTTTTGGCACGTCTTGTCTTTGTCGGTTCAGCTGAACAGTCTGGGTTATGCCTTCCATTTCAGTAGCTAGTCTGACCCAACCTAGCAGGGTCTGTGGATTGGCCTCTAACACCCTGTAAAATTTCAGGATTTAGTCCATCTTTGTATAACTCAATTAGAATTTCATCACTCCACGGGACTTTGGTGGCCAGGTTTCTAAATTCACGGGAATCTTTCCCACATCGTTCCTGCCTTGTTTCATTCGTTTCAGTTAATTTTTGGTGTTTTCCAATAAATGGGGGTTTTCAAAGCGTTCCCGCAGATGGTTCATGAAGAGCTGCAGATTTTAGTTTCGGGGGCGCGGGAGTCATATAGGTTCGCTCCCGTGCCAGTCCTTTCATCCTCTGGCTTAGGTATCGAATTCGGGCCGCATCATCCCGAAATGATGGCCGTGATCAATCATGAAATTGTTTGCCATAGTCAAAAAAAAAGGAGAGTTTCTCCCCTTCCCGTTGAAGGTCGTTTTCAGGTCTCCCACATTTCTGAGTAACAGTGGCGCTGGCGTGTGCCCTGTTGGTTGCTGGGGCGGACCAGGGGTGCCTCCCCCCCGGACACCGCTCGTGGTTCTCCTCCTGGTGATCTCCCTGTCTGCGAGGGACGGATGCGCATCTCGCGTAGCATGGTCTTGAGTTCGAGTATCTCCTCATTTTTTCTTTCCAGTTCGGTTTCCATTTGCTTTATCTCCTCCAAAAGGGATAGGTCTTTTGCTGATGTTCCCATCTGCAGCCCTTCTGCGTTGTCTCAACGACGTATGTGGCTTTTCCCCCCAGACCCAGGTTTGGCCGTTGTGGGGGTTTCCATAGCCTCGGTCAGGCGCAATTTTGTCTTGGTATCCAGGGGCACTTCAGTTTCTGTAGCTCCATCAGATTCTGCAGATCCTTGCTCTTCTTCGTAATGACTGGTCCATCAATTGGTGCATTTTTTGAAAGGATTCTCAGCTTTCTGTCAGGAACAATTCCTCTTACACGGATCAACAAACTTAATAGAAGATTTATTGTAACATAGTAAGGGATGCTGTTTCAGACGTTAAACTTGAAAATGAAGTTTTCCCCCACCTTACACTTTAACAGACAGTTTCTCCTAAGATAGTTGTAAAAGAACGAACGTCATCATGCCCAAAAGGTTCCTTTAAATTCCCGCCAGAAGGAATGGTTGGCGCCTGGGAATAGCTAACAGCCTACTATCACTATTTCCTCGTCTACTGCTATCCTAAAACAATAAAACATGGAGGACTCCCCACAGTTGGTCTCTAGTCCCCTTGGCCTGGTCCATCTATAACATTGGTATTTTTTCCCAGCGTTTGCTGAATTCCTGCCCTGAATAATACTGCTTATCAGAATTAGTATAGTGTCTAGGTCAAGGGAATAATGTACCACTCTATACTGCTTTAGTCAGATCTTGCTTGGCATACTGTGTCCTGTTCTGGGCACCACACAGTTCCAGAAGGATATTGGTAAGCTGGAACATGTTCGGGGGGTGACTAAAATGGTATAAAAGGAGTAGAAATCTGGCCCTATGAGGAGCATTTTAGGGGGTTTTTATGTTTAGCCTGGAGAAGAGAAGAGGTGATATGATAGCCATGTTTAAATATTTGAAAGGATGTCACATGATGGGACAAAGTGGTTTCTGCTGCTCTAGAGACTAGGACATAGAACATGGATTTAAACTAGGAAAAGAGATTCCACTTAAACATTAAGAAAAATTTCCTAATGGCAAGAACTGTTTGACAGTAGAATATACAGCTGCTTGGGAGCGTGGTGGAATCTCCTTTGGAGGTTTTTAAACAAAGGCTGAATGACCATCTGTCAGGAGTGCTTTGATTGTGTATTCCTGCATGGCAAGGATTAAACTGGATGGCTCTTCTGATCTCTTTCAACTCTATGGTTCTAAGTTTCCAGGGCTGAAACTTGCATAGGGAATTTCAGAGCCACTTTTAATAATCTTTGATAATTCTTAGAAGCAAGAAAGGTCCATGAAGAATGGAGGAGAATGAATATTGTTCCTATCTTCAAAAAGTGGGGAAAAGAACCCAATGTTGGAAAAGGTTGGCTGTGACCTTTGGCCCACTAAAATACTTATGATGTGCATGTGGAAAGCACCTGGGGGAATGGCTGTGCATGTCATGAGGTAAACCCCATGGGACAAAAAGCTGAGTCACAGTGTAATGTAACCAGGACAAGAGGTTACATCAGCCATGGGACATGAAATCCTGGCTGGGGTTACATCAGCTAGACCAGTGGTTCTCAACCTTCCTAATGCTGCGACCCTTTAATACAGTTCCTCATGTTGTGGTGACCCCCAACCATAAAATTATTTATTTATTATTTAAAATGCCTCCCCCCGCCGGCAAAGGCCGCCTCGCCAGCCAGGAACAGGGGGGGGGGCGAGCAGAGAGGGAAAGAGGAGCCGTGCGTCTCACCTGGGAAAAAACTCCTGGGTTCTGCCTCCGCTTTGCTCTTGTGTCCGCTGGGGGGGGGCAGTGTGGGAAAAGTTTCCAGAGTGTCAACCCTGGCGGCGGGGGGGGAGGAATCGCAGCAGCTTTGTCTTTTGCGCCAGGTGCAGCTCGCCCCACCCAGAAAAGTGCCACCTTGCAGCCCCCCGGCCCTTCCACAGCGCCCCCCTCCATGGTGAGTGGGGCAGGGGCCGTGGCGAGGAGGGGGCCTGCCCCCTGTGCTGCCGCTGCCCCCCAAGCTGGCCCGTCAGACAGGAGGTTCTCCCGGTAGTGGAGAAGGGGAGCGGTTTCAGTCCCTTCTGAACAGGGGGCAGGAGGACGCGAGCACGTGGCTCACATTTGCGTACCACCACTCCTGCTGTGGCAATGCTGTGGCTGCACGCGCTTCCGCCAAAGGGTGCAGGAGGATGCGAGCGCATGGCTCGCACTTGCGCACCACCACCGGGGAGGGAATGGAGCCTAAGACCATCGGAAATACGTATTTTCCAATGGTATTAGGCAACCCTTGTGAAAGAGTCGTTCGACCCCCAAAGGAGTCGCGACCCGCAGGTTGAGAACCGCTGAGCTAGACCATGTGTATATAAGGAGATGGTATCTGGCCAACATTTCTCTTGGTCTGCCTGATTGTTGACTGGAGGCTTTCCCAGAGCGTATCTCCACTTGATGTGTTGATGATGGAATGCTGACTCTCTGTTGGAGTATCTGCAAATCCTGTACATATGTATATATTGGAACAGAAGATTAAAAGCTTCCAGGTATCCTTGGAAGACAACACTGTGTGATAGTGTTCCTTCATGGGTGAGTTTTGGGGTCAGAGCAGTGCTGCATATCTGCTGCACATGCTTTTGTTGCTGTGTTTATCAACTCTGCTTTATGTATTTTGTCTTGCACTTGACTCTGAACCATGTTTTGGTCAGAGCTCAGTGGAATGAGGTAAGATTTATTGCAATTTGCATAAATCCTATCATTCACCATCCCTCCACACCCAAGCTATTACCAGGAAAGGTTCTGGAACAGATCATTAAAAACAGTCAATGAGTGACCATTTTGAGAGCAATGCAGAGATTACTAAGACCATTTATGCACTACTCTGTTATAGTGCTATTATTCTACTTTCAACATCTTATGGAATCCTGGAGCTTGCCATTTAGGGAAGGGCATTTAGAATTCTCAGCCAGAGAGCTCTTTGGTCTCAGTAAACTGTGAGCCCCACAATCCCACAGGATGTTGAAAGTTGAGTAATAGTATAATAAATAATAATAATAAAAGGTGGAGTCTCCTTCTTTGGAAGTTTTTAAGCAGAGGCTGGATGGCCATCTGTTGGGAATGCTTTGATGGGTGTTCTTGCTTAGCAGGGGGTTGGACTCGATGGCCCCTGGGGTCTCTTCCATGATTCTGTGAATAGTATAGTGCAGAAATGTTCTAAGAGTCAGCATGGGTTCGTCAGAAACAAGTCATACCAGCCTAATCTTATCGTAAAAATAAAGTTAAAAGTTTTGTTGCTCATGGGAACATGGTGTATGTTGTAACTCTTGATTTCAGTGAGGCTTTTGACAATATTCTCCATTATTTCCAAACAAGTTGGTGACATGTGGACTAGAAAGTGCTATTGTTAGATAGGTTTTTCTGGCTGATTGATATACTGAACTGAAGGAGTGCTCAACAATGGTTCATCATGGAAAAGAATGTGTAATAATATGCCTTAGAGTTCTTTTGTCAGCCTGATTCTGTTCAGCATCTGCATGACCGAGTTGGATAAATCGATAATTCTATTTAGAGAAGGTTCTTTGGATGAATTTAAGAAACAAATTATAATGTTTTGAGAGATGTTGGGGGAGACGTGCAACAACAGGATTTGAATAATATGACTAGAAACATTATTGTAGAACATTACGCTTTTCATATTAGAGTATTACTAAAATAACTAAGCTATAAGAAGTATAAATATAAATTTCATATTAATATTTTTAGAATAAGGAATGAGATCATTGAAATATACCTATTTTATAGAACTTTGAAGAACAACAAATATTTACTAAAAACCATTCCCTGAAGAGTTAGAAGTCATGTGTGTAACTTTTTAGCCTCTTTTGTGTTTTGAGTGTGTTGTATAGTTGTTTACTGTTAGATTTTAGACACTGGGTAACTTGTATTTTTCCCCTTATGTATATTTTTTTATTATTTGTTGTTTTATATTTGTTAAATGTGTTCTAAATAAACTTATTTTAAAAATGACTTGGATGATGAAATACAATATGTGCTTATCAAATTTGCAGATAAAACCAAATTGGGGGCAAGTAGCTGGTACAGCAGAGGGCAACATCAGAATTAAAAATCAAATCAAAATTACGTTGATGGATTGGACAGTTGGGCCAAAGCTTACAAAATTGAATATTGTGTCCAGTTCTGGGCACCACAGTTCAAGAAGTAACATGTCCAGAAAAGGGCAACCAAGATGGTTGAAGTTCTCTAAGCCAAGCCATGTGAGGAACAACTTAGGGACCTGGATATGTTTATCTTCAAGACAGAAATGATATGATATCTATTTAAATACCTGAAGAAATGTAATGTAGAATATTGAGTATGCTTGTTTCCTGCCGCTTCAGAGATAAGAACATGAACCAAAAGATTCAAATCACAAGAAAAAAGATTCCACTTAAACATTAGGAAGAGATTCTTTACTGTAAGAGCAGGTTGACAGTGGAATAGATAGTCTCTGATGGTGGTAGACTCTGTTTCTTTGGAGGTATATAAATAGAGGCTGTGTCATGTGCTGGCTACTCTTTTACTCTCAAGAAAACACACAGGGTTTTCCAATTGTCTTCAATGAGGTATATGAGCCATAGTGTACAACTGTTGCTGAAGCTAACATTCTACAATACTAAGTAACACACGTTCTTACATGCACGAAATTCCCATTGATGGATTCTCAGGGTCTCCCCCTTTCCCAAACTCTCAGTGGTTCCCATGGGACCTTGTTTATTTCCACTCTTTCATCTTGCCGATTCCCCCCCCCCGAACTTCCATCTCCAGTATTATTTCTATCCCAGTTCTTTGTGTATCTATCTTAACGTTGACCAGACATCTTGGGGCTGGCATTTCTCAACCTATTCTCTTTGATCCTTCTTCACTAAGATGAGATGCAGTGATCCTTTTCTTTGATATACAATACATTGTTACATGCAGTTCTAGCATAGATACTCTAAAGCTCATACATAGTAAATCACTTGTTGATTGCTATCACTTTTAAGTAAACAGAGGCATGCCTTGACAGCATAGCTGAGTACACACTTACAACAATCATTCAAATTTTACCTGCGGTTAAATGTATAACACATGGTGGTCCAAGCCTTATGTTACATGACTCACTACAACAGTGTTTTATACTAGCATAATCAACAGATATTTATTATGGTGGATGAGTCACATCAATTATGTCATGAAGCACAGCCAACATGACATTCCATCCCCTTTCCAAACCTTACTAACCCACTTTGTGAGGGTATTTGTCCTGAAATTTTCTTAGTAGACGAGGGGCTCTGACATATTGTGCATCCACCCATTCCTTTTTGTTGTCAGGCACATGTTCCATATCACAAAATATTGAAGTTTTCCTGTTTTTTATCCTAAAGTTTCAGATATTTCAAAATAATGATTTTGCCCCACTATGATTGGCAGAGCAGGTGACTCTTTTTTGGGTCTCAGGTATCCCAATGTTTTCAGCTACTGGTTTCAACATGCTGAAATGGAACACAGGATGGATTTGTTTGCATTTTTTCCGCCAGTTTAGCTCTCCTGTGGCCTGATTGACCAAGCATTTTACTTTGAATGGTCCAACATATTTGGGTACCAGCTTCTTTGATGTTTGTGGAAATTTCAAAAATTTGGGAGACAAATAGACTTTACACCCTGGTTCTATTTCCCACCCTGTGTTTCCTTTTTGATCTGCATTTTTTTTTACAGGTAGATTTTGCATGTTCCAGTGCATTGATGATCATGGGCCTGGTTGCTTTGGTTTTGTTTGCCCATTCTGATATCAGGATGGGGTCAGTTTGGATAAACTCTAGTGGTGGTAACTGCCTCAGTGACTGAGCTGTGCTCAGTCCCTGTTCTGCCCCTAACAATCTCAAGAATGCCTTCCAAAACTGAGGTAAACTGGGGACCTTTGTCTGTCACAATCTTGAAGGGTATCCCATGCAGTTTATATGCATGTTGTAGGAATAGTTTAGCCAGCCGCTTTGCTGTGGACAGCATCTTGCATGCCATGAAATGTGCCCGTTTGGAAAATATGTCTGTGACCACCCAGACAACAGTTTTTGGGTTACTCTGTGCTAGGTCAGTTATGAAGTCCATGCTAATGTGTGTTCATGGGTAGGATTGTGGTTGGTAGCAGTTGCAATAAGGCCTTTTGTCCCTCCCCCCACATTTGCTCCGTGCATGCACTGTGCAGCTTCTAACATAGTTTTCAACATCTTCCTTCAGTTTCACACTAGGTAGAGGGTTTTGTAAACTGAAGTGACTAGCTGGCTTAACATCATGGCACCACTGCAACACTTAGGCACGCATCTCTTTGGAGATATACAATTTACCAATCTTATACAACACTTCTCCCTTTTCATCTAGTTCTGACTGTATTCAATTCTCCCATTGTCTTGCTGCAACACTTCCTGAAGCTCCCTTGAAGGGCCCTCTGAAGTTTGTCCTTCTACCTTATGCTGCCTGCTTTTGTTACATGTTGTAACCGCTAATCCTAACTGCTGTGAGGGGGTAAATATAGTGTCTATGACTTCAAGTTCTTTTCCTGGTAGGTTTTTTCTTGGTAAGTGTTTTATAACAAACTTGAATTTATACAATTCATACAAAAATTTCACCCACAGTTCCTGTTTGGCTGTGAGGAGTCTTGGTGTTTGCAGAGCTACTAGGTTATGGTAGTCTGTCCAGACTTCCAAGGGACATGAAGCTCACTCCAACAAATGCCTCCTGACTTCTGGGGGTCCTGTGCGGGACACCTTGATTTGCTCCAAGTTATAAAGGTTGAGGAAATTAGCAGAGCACTGACATTAGCAAAGTGAGGGGACAGGGTAACCCAGCAGGATCTTTTACCCAACTTTATGGGGTCAGGCCAAGCCAAAAAGCCAGACAAATGTACCAAATAAATGAATTTTATTAAATTAATATATTATCATGTACCAGTGCACTCACTCACTCAGGCACACACGGCCTATTGAGAAAGAAAAGAGGTAAAAAATGCATAGGAGATATAACAAAAGGGAATGTAGAGGTAGTGATACTGCACCTATCCTGAAGTCTTCAGTCCGGGAAGTGGCGAGAAGAAGATGGCTTCAGTGAAGAGATGGCTGAGGGGATCACTCAACTAACAGAGTGCTGGTCTGCTAGTGTGGCGGGGAGTTATCTGAAAAGGCCCTCAAAAACTAGGATTCCTTATAGGGCAGAATGTACTTCAAGTGCAGGCCCTCTCCTGGGAAGACCAGTGGCCAAAACAAAAGAAGGAATTGCATTCAATGGCAGGTGGGTTGCAGTGGGTTTCAATGGCAAGTGGGTTTCAAGTTAGGGTTGCAGTAAAGTAGGGTTGCAGTATTGGTTTATGTAGATGGAACTCGCCTTTTAGGATTTTTCCAGAGTCAAAGTTGCTCAACCTGGGGAAAACATGATAATCCCCTCAAGTTCGCTATTCTTGGCTTATTTATGTGGATGTGTGTAGCCTAAGGTCTCCTTGGGCTACATGACTGGGGATTTTTCTGGTCTTGACCTGTTTTCGGTTGTTCAACCTCTTTGCCTATGTGCCCACCCAGGCAATTTCTCTGGCATGGTGGGCATATTTGATATCAAATTTATATCTCCCCAGGAAGGGGTATGCCAGTGGGGTAACAAGAGAGCTTCCATTTTAATAATCAAACTGGAGTGTACAATATGAGTTTCGATAATAGGGGAGACAATGAAGAGAAGAGCTGTACATATGAACTCTTACTTATATCAATATATAATAACACCCCTCCCATAGAAAACAGTTGCAAAATTGTTCCAAATATGGTAAGGTGAAGTAAAGAGCCTGTGCAGTGTAGTGATTTGGGTACTATACCAGGACACTGGTGACCAGGGTTCAAATTACCACTTGATCATAGAAACCCACTGGGTGGCCTTGGGTAAGTCACACTCTCAGCCTCAGAGGAAGGCAAGGGAAGATGTCTGAAAAAATCTTGTCTGAAAAAAAAAACAAAACTCCTGAAAAAAACCTCCTATGATAGTTTTGCTTAGGGTTGCCACAGGTTGAAAACAACGTGAAGACACACAACAGAAAATGAAATGAACAACTTGGTTCTAGTAATGTAATATATACTGTTTCTAATAGATATTCAGAACAGCAATAATACATATAATCAGGACTTAGCTATATGATCATGATTTATTTGTCTTTGGGAAGGAAAGCAGGTTTCTTATTACACCATGATGCATTCCAAAACTTTGCCATGCTGATTTGATTGAAGATAACTCATATGAATGATGATCATGACAGAAAATTTAAAAAGTATACTTCGATACAGAGGATAGTTGTGGAGCTACTTCAAACACTTCTCATAATCTTGAATATGTTATCATTCAAATTGCTAAAAGCAAATCAGAAGATCACCCTGCATCATACTATAGCTATAAAAGTTCCAGGCATTTCAGGTTTGCATATTGCCTACTTTCTCTGTCTCTGCAAAATACTTAACATATTTTTGAAATGTTAAATGTTATTAAGGGGTTGGTTAGCATCCACTTTTAGTAAAGGGCATGAAGGCAGTCTTTCTTTATTTTTCAATTATTTCATCCCTATCAGCAGAAGTCTTAGTTTCAACTTGCTTTACTAGACTAGGAACAAGTATGGTTGCCTAATGGAAAATTGCATTTTCATTTCTAGTACTTCCTAGATATTTACAAGCAAGATAAGTAGTTTCATTCATGCACATTACTAAACTGTGTAAACACACCATTAAATATTTTTCCACCTAAAATGTCATTGCTGGCATTTATTGCTTATATTTGCATATATTGAGTATCTGCTTTTCCTTCAAAGCTGTCTTGGTTCTTAATGCTTCTGACAGTGAATGGAATTATAATCCAAATTTTGTCAGTGTGGTTACAATTTTGCTCTTTATGTGCTGAGGGCAGGCTATGGCAGTTGTAAACTGGTGTGTATCACAGAGACCTGGCTGAGTGAGGCAGGTTGTATGTTTTAATCTCTGTCAGCTTTTTCAAGGGTTCTCTGTGCAGCAGCTGAGAACTGGAGGACAGGGAGGTGGAGTTGCAGTGATCTACTGATATTCAATTCTCATGACCAGGTGCCTTATCTGGCGTTTTTCTGGGTTCAGTTTTCTGTACCTAAAGTTGGTTGAGTGGGTCATATTGGGGATTCTGTTGGTGTACTATTCATCATGCTGCACAACAGTCTCCCTTCTTGAGTGAGCCAGGGTGGTCTTGGGGTTGGTGTTGGAGTTTCCTCTACTTGTACTGTTACGGGACTTCAACATGCATGCTGAGACTGTCCTTTGGGGAGTGGCTCAACACTTCATGTCTACATGACAATCATGGGTCTGTCTCAAATGGTACCTGGTCCTACTCATGCTGCTGGGTACACTTTGGATTATATCTGTACTGTGTAGGTGAATGTGACCTGGGAGTGGAAGAACTATCTGTAGTTCTGTTTTCATGACAGATTGCTATCTGGTGGGGAAAGACTATTAGGTTGGTCCACTCTCAGGAAGCTTATAGAACCAGAGGGCTTCTTTATGGCTCTTGGAGAGTTTCCTGCTGCTTTGGCAGACAATTCTGTCAAAGCCTGTTGACCTTTAGAATGAGGAAAAGACAAAGGCATCCCTTTTCATGGAGAGGAGCCAACCTGGGCCCCTGCTTTTGTAAAGATGAGTAGACGCAGGAAAAGCAAATTTCTTCTCTGCCACCATAGCATCTACAAAGAGTCAGCCAGCAAAACTGTTTCTTCTAGTCAGGTCTTTTACACGTTGACCCACAAGAGAAGAAACCAGTGAACTTGACAGTCCACTGTCAACAACTTACCTGATTTTTTTGCTGATAAAACTGCTCAAATCCAATTTGACTTGGATGCTCTAATTAATGCAGAGGCAGTGGATGTAATTTTACCCCCTCTTATCCAGTGATAATGGATAATGGATACTTTTCAATTAAGCCCAAGGATGTGGGAACTATCAGGTGTGTGTTAGATCCTTGTTTTCCTGCTTATTGAAAAAAGCCAGAGGAGGATGTGGCTGAGTGGGTAGTGGGAATAGTCAATGCCTCATTAAAACATTACAGAGTTGAATAAATGGTCTATCAAGGCACAGCACTGGGAGACTCTGATTTTTGATTTCTGCCCCTTGAGTGTCTTTTGGGGTTAAGGTATTCACGAGTCCTATGTGATCTTGTAAACTGGAGGAATTCCAGGAACTCTCTGCTTGCTGTCTTCTGCAAAAAGAGAAGTAAGATAATAGATTCAAAAATTCTATCATGAAACATAAAAGGGAAAAGCACTCCTGAAGAGAGAAGAAGGATTTTTCGTTACCTTGAAAAGGAGAAGTTTGATATAATCTGTTTGCAAGAAATAAGGATCAAAAATGAGAGACTAAAATTGTTACATAATAAAATCTTGGGAAGGGAATTTGTGGCAACAACTGATAAGAAAGTGTTGTGATCTATGTTAAAAATCAATTTGAGGCACAGGAAATTTTAAAGACGAAGTGGGACGTTACTTAGGCATTGAAATCATATGGGATAACAAGAGAATCGAACCCAAAGGGTGCTCACCAATGACTGCTTTTCATCCTGGAGAGAAGCGATTAGTAGACACAGGGTTCTGTCCTGGGTCCACTGCTATTCAACATCTTCATCCATGAGTTGGATGAAGGAGTGGAGGGCAGGCTGATCAAATTTGCAGATAACACCAAATTGGGAGAGGTTGCTAAAAGGCCAGAGGACAGGATAAAAATTCAAAATGCCCTTGACAGATTGGAGAGCTGGGCCAAAGCTAACAAAATGAATTTCAACAGAGAGAGATGTAAGGTTCTACATTTAGGCAGAAAAAAATGGAATGCACAAATATAGGGTGGGGGACACATGGCTGTATAGCAGGATGTGTGAAAGGGATCTAGGAGTCTTGGTAGATCACAAGCTGAACATGAGTCAGCAGTATGATGCGATAGTCAAGAAAGTCAACACAATTCTTGGTTGCATCAATAGAAGTATGGTGTCTAGATTGAGGGAGGTAATGTTACCACTCTATTCTGCATTGGTTAGACCTCATTTGGAATACTGTGTCCAGTTCTGGGCACCTCAATTCAAGAAGAATATTGACAAGCTGGAATGTGTCCAAAGGAGGGCGACCAAAATGGTGAAGAGTCTGGAAACCATGCCCTATGAGGAACAACTTAGGGAGCTGGGTATGTTTATTCTGCAGAAGAGAAGGTTAAGAGGGGACATGATAGCCATGTTTAAATATTTGGAGGGATGTCATGTTGAGGAGGGAGTGGGCTTGTTTTCTGCTGCTCCAGAGACTAGGACAAGGAGCAATGGGTTCAAGCTGCAGGAAAGGAGATTCCACCTGAACCTCAGGAAGAACTTCCTGATGGTCAGAGCTGTCCGGCAGTGGAATATGCTGTCTTGGAGTGTGGTAGAGTCTCCTTCTTTTGGAGGTTTTCAAGCAGAGGCTGGATGGCCATCTGTTGGGAGTGCTTTGATGTATGTTCCTGCATAGCAGGGGGTTGGACTGGATGGCCCCTGTGGTTTCTTCTAACTCTATGGTTCTGTGATTCTTTGGGTGAGAGAAATTCTGTAAAAATTTAGAATCTAAGATCTCAGATGTGGACTGTGACGGAGTAATTCTGCTCAGAGATTGGAATGGAGTGATAAACCCACTGATTGATCATAAGATCATCAAGAAAAATCAGGGGAAGCTCCCTAGATTATTTAAGGTGATGATGGAAGATCTACAACTGACAGATGTCTGGTGGCATTTATATGGCAGCACAGAGGAGTTTACATTCCATTCTGACAGTCATGCCTCATCATCAAGATTTGACATGTTTCTAGTATCCAAGACTCTATGTAAAGATATAAAAGAAATGGAAATCCTTCTTAGAAATTTATCAGATCATAATGCTATCTTGCTTCATTTAAAGTCAGGAAAACGAGAATGCTGCTGGAGGCTCAATGACAGACTATTGCAAGATGAGAATATATAGGCCCAAGCTAAAAAAACCATTACAGTTATATTTTGCAGAAAATCAAAATTCAGGGACAGACATTGGAAGAGTGTGGGATGCCAGAAAAGCGGTGATCCAGGTTTTTTTTTAAATACAACAACATGCTATATTGAACAAGAAAAGAAATGAGAAAGTTCTGGAAATAAATGACCAAATAAAGAACTAAAGAAATGGAACCAAAACAAAAACCAACAAGTAAGACTGTACAGAAAGAGATACTAGCTTCATAGAAAGAATTGGAACTAGATCTGGCATTGAAAATTAGTAAAAAAAATACTGTATTTGAAGCAGACAAACTTTGAGTGAGCCAATAAATGAGGGAAATGGTTAGCCTTCAGATTAAAGAAGAAGAAAAAATATGATTACAAAAATGTAAAAATGTAGAATGGGACTTTGAGATGAATGTCTTTATAATGGTAGTCTCAATTAAATTATGCTTTCTTAGTGGCTTTCCAAGTTTGAGGCAGAGCTAGGAATATTACTTTTCAAAAAGTAGTTAATCACTTGCAGTAGAGTCTGGTGGCTTCAATGCCAATGGGTCCACTCTAGGATTTATTGTGAATTTTAAAGGTGCTATCTAGAGTGCTGAACTCTACCCACCAAGATGTCCATATTTTGGTTAGTTCCTTTAAAGTTTATCCTAAAACTCAAAGTGGATTCAGTGTCTCACTAACATTGACACTAGCCTCCATGAGTAAGTTGGCTCCCCCACCCTCTACAGTATGCCAGCATGATGTATTGGTTTGACTGTTGGACTAGGACCCTGGAGACCAGGGTTCGAATCTTTACTCAACCATGGAAACCCACAGGGTGGCCTGAGGCAAATCACGTTCTTGTAGCCTCAGAGGAAGGCAAAGAAAAACTCTCTGTGAACAGATCTTGCTAAGAAAACCCTATGATAGGATTGCCTTAATGTTGGCATAAGTTGGAAATGACTTGAAGGGAACACAACAACCTTCCCTACTGCTAAGCAGCAGCAGCACCCCCCTCATGATTTTACAGCCCCTCATGATTTTCCAGCCATTTGAGGGGGTGGTTTTGAGTATAGAGAATAGCCCCTTGTGGCATATCTGAAAAGAGATTTGTTCTTGTGTGCCTTCAAGTAATTTCTGACTTATGGTGACTCTAAGGCAAACCTATCATGGGGCTTTCTGGGGCTGAGAGTCTGTGATGTGCCCAAGGTCACCCAGTGGGTTTCCATTGTTGAGTGGGGAATTGAAACCTCGTCTCTAGGGTCATAATCCAGTGGTCAAACCACTGTGCCATGCTTGCTCTAGTATAATCCACAGGTATCTCATTAACAAGATTCTGCCCACTCGTGTAGAGATATAGCATTGTACCAGGAGTAAACACCAAAGTAACTAAACCCCCAAAATAAAGTTTTTGTAAACTTTTCAGAGAAAAGTAAACAAAAAAGGGAAAACAAAAAGTTATATTAGCAATCACATTACCTTTTAAAATAATAGCAATGGCAATGCTGTTATCCAAAATGCAATGTTCTGTGTAATGCTGTTACTGCATTGCTGTGCTGTAGCATATCATTTCCATCTTTGGTTGCAGGTTACTTCTGTGGATGTTGAGAAACAGAAATAATGTCTGATGTCTCCCTTTTTAATATGGTTTCCTGAGCTGCTCTCATTTTTGGGGAGAAAGAAAGTTTCCCCTAAGAGGGCTTTTCAGGAGAAGGAGCTTACAACTGTATTGGGAAGAAATGTTTCCCCAATCTTTTATTTTAAAACTTTTAGTTTTTCTAGTTGCTTTGGCAGCATTGTTCTGACCTCTGCCATTTCTCCTTCCCAAAGGCACACAGGAAATGGCAGCTACTGCTGCTCTACTGTCTAAAGAGACAAAAAACTGGAGAGCACCTAATAGAACTCACAGGAAGAAATGCAGATATGTCTCAAAGTATGCAATGGATTGCTGCTTTATTGTAGAAAAAGCCCAACATGTTTTAGCCTCTACATATGATATAAGACCATAAAAATGTATAGAGAAATATAGAGCGCTTAAAATGCAATGGCCATCTTCTACAATAAAGCAGCCATCTAGTACACACCTTGAGATTTTTTCCTGTGCTTTACTGTCTATCTTACCATCTTTAAAAGTAAGTAAAAAACCTACTACCATACAATTCTAAAGTCCCTATGGAAATATATTAATGCTTGGATTGTGGCTTCCCTGAAACAGCTGACCTCAATTTGCTACCTGCAAGGGAGGGGGGATTGGGGTGGCTGTCTTGGAATGCAAAATAATCAAAATGAGCAGTTTCAAGATTACAGATTTCTCCCCAGATGATTATACCTATACAGGTAATGCAGAGTTCTTTGGATGTGTTAAAACTGCAGTTTTTAGAGTTTCAGTATACTTACTTTTCTTCTTGAAGTGTAATTCAATTAAAAACCTGAGCTTCCAGGCTCACAGTTGAGTCCAGCAGTGCACAAACAAGCTGCAGACCTGTTTCTTCATAGGGAGTGTAACCCCTTCCAGCACAGTCTGTTTTTGCAGACCAGGAATACCAGTCTTCTCTGGATTAAGTTTGTTCACTATCATCCAGTCCATTCCTGGATGACAGGCATTGGTTTAGGACCAACACAGCTTCCTTGGCTTATGTTGGAAAGGAATAATAGAGCTGAGTGTCATCTACATACTGATGACACCGAACCCCAAAACTCAGTATTACCTCTCCCAATGTTTCATGTATATCTTAAATAACATGAGGGAAAGAACTGAGCTCTGAGGGAAGCCCGTAGGTCAACAGCCAAGAAATTGAGCAGGAGTCCCCCAGTACCACTTTCTTGGTTTATCTCTCCAGGAAGTTGCTGTAAAACAGTGTCCCCAGGTTCAGTCTCTGCAAGGTGATCCAGAAAGACAGCATAGTCAATGATATTGAAAGCTGCTGAGAGGTTTAGCAACATCAAAGTATCCATTATCACTGGACAAGCAGGGCCAAAGTTACACCTACTGCATGTAGATGTATAGCATGCAAGTCAGAGCAGATACAAACAATTTTATCTGTAAAGTGCTGGGCAAGTTGTTTGAAGCAGCTTGTTGAGTGGTCTGGATGTTCTTATGTTGGACTTGTATGTAAAAAAAAACTCTGACCACACAAAACAGCTCTGCTGACCGGCTTCTTGCAGATGCAATAAAAGCAGGGAACACATTTGCACTTTCTGCCTCTGTTGCCACAGAGTAGGCCCTCAGATAAACTTTAGTCTCTGAATTGTCACCTTAGTTTCCTTCTCACTTTGTTTCATTGCCACCAGCTCCCTGGAAAACCAAGGGGATGGTTTGGACTTCACTGTGGTTTGGATTGTGATAGGGGACACTTGGGAGCTATTGTGTCCACCATCTTGGCCATTTGTCCATTACAGAGATTGGCCAGAACTTTGACAAGAAATTCCCCAAGTGTCATCAGGAATCCATCTAGATCCATAAGACTCCCTGGGGTGGACCATTTTCATAGGCCCCACAACCCTGCCGAGGTTCTGAATCCTAGCAAGTCTAAACCCCACCAGGTGGTGATCTGTCCATAGACATTTCCTCCACTCTGAGACACATTTATCCCACCCACTACAGAAAACAAGGTCCAAAGTGTGTCCAGCAGCATGAGTAGGGCCTTAAAGCACTTGAGCAGCATGAGTAGGGCCATAAAGCTGTTATGGCAGCCTTGAAGTCATAAGCCACTCCAGGCAGGGCAGTCTCAGCATGCTGGGGGAGGGGTGACGGCATTCCAACACTAACCTGAAGACTGCAGCAGCTAGCTCAGGAAGGGAGTGTGTTCAGTAGAGTGGGTGATTGTCATGCACTGAATAACTCACACTCCACAAATAACACTCCTGAGGAAGACAGTAGTTTTATTTGTAGAAATGCATGCAACACAGCACAGTTCTTCTGAAGCTGCTAATACTAAAGCACACACGGAGCTTGTATATTTTATAGGTACAGTTCCAAAATTTTGTCCTGCAAAGCTGTGATTGGAGAGGATCATAAATCTAGCATCACACCATTTCTCAGACTGTTCCCAGACCTGTGTTTGGTTTCCACTTCACACCATCCTTGACCCATGCACATATTTGCTGCCTCTTATCTTAGAGACACCCAATTTCTAAAAGACAAACTCTACTCTTACATTTTCACCTGGCTTTAATCTTCCCCCTCAACAGATACATTGTAACAAGACAATAAAGCAACTAGTAGTCGATACTTTGTAACAATCCAGGCAGGCTCAGAACAGATACCATCAATTAGCACTGGATACTTTGTACTATTGCAACTAGGCTTAATGGAGTTCTATAGCAGTTAGTTCTACACTGATTATAGTGTACTATTTCAGTAAACACCAGGCAGACCAACATATGACAGGGGCCTGCACATCCTGACAGTGGGTACACCAGTAGAATCCCTAACCTGTCCTGCCCACTAAGCTTCAGGTAAACACACTTGAATCCAGGAAATGTGTGGGATAGGGTGCCTGGACAAGGGGATGGGTTTTGATAGTCTGCTTTACCTTCTTGCCCCCAGGTCTCACCTGTTGCTGAACAGAGAACCCTAGTGGACAAAGTTCAGAGAAATTAGCATCTCCTGCAGACTCATCCAGCCAGATCTGTGTGATGCATGCCAGGTCAGCATGCTCATCCAATATAAATTCCTGAATGGCAGCTGCCTTCCCATTTGCCAACCTGACATTCAGCAGCAGCATTTTCAGTTGGGGCTCTGTTGTCAAGACAATCAAATTTGTTTGAGTTCTGTGATACTTTAGCGACAACTAGTAGCCTATTCTTGTCATTTTTATTAAATTGTAACTCTCTCTCCTTTCTATATCTTCCTCTGCCCTGTACAACTGCAATGGCTGCCCTCTATGATACAATATCTTTTCTCCTTTTCAGAATACATCCTTCCTATCATGGACTGACTGTGCACATACAGATGATAATGACGTAACTTTAAATTGCAAATTAACAGAATGCTGCCCTCGTCCATCTTTCAAGCAGCATGACATGCCTTTGCCCTTGTGTTTCCCCAAATTAGCTTCCCCAAAGGGGTGATCTCCCTTTGGTATCACCTTCAATGGGGCACCCACCGGTGGCAGACCTATTACTACTGGACTCCTGCTTTTATCTGCCAGCAACCTCAACTCTACAGCCAGGGTGGATGGCACTGGCTGGAAGAATCTGCTGAGTCATAGCTGGTGGCTGGTGATGGGTCTGAGTCTGCAAAGAGGTATATCTCCCCCACAATTCCACAGGCAGTAGATATAACAACCAGGCTATAGTAGATAAAACAGCAACACTAGCTGAAGGGAGGGATGCCTCCCTTTCATTGACTCTATTGAGCAGGTCTTTCTGGCAGAAAGTGGTGGAGTGTCTCAGGGCCTGTTGTATTCCTGCTTTAACTGTCAGCTCCCTTAACTTTACAGCTAGGATAGGAGCACTGGCTGGCATAATCTGCTGAATCATGGTTGTTGATTGGTTTGTTGTTGCTTGTGTTATATATCTTTTAAGTTCACTCTAACATAGAGATTCCTTAGCAAGATTTATTCAGAGGAGGTTTGCCATTGCAAAAGTATTTAAAGTAGACTTTTGAGTTTACCGTAACATTAATTCTGCCCATATTTTCATAAATTTTCTCCATATTTTCAAAGAATATGTGAGGGAGAAATGGTGCTATATCCTCTAGGCTTGTAGACAGTGGCTGGAATCCTATATCAGCTACTTGGTTAACCGGTACAAATTTCATGATGATGTTTTTGACTTTAAAATGTACATGCATTTAAATGTGTATTTTTATAATAAATGTATATAAAATGCATCTTTTACAGTAGAACATATTTTAAGATGCATGCTTTAAAATAAATGTAAATTTCCAGGCAGATGTTTAGACAGAGATATGTGGATTAATATCAAAATGAGACAAAACAGATAGATGAATAAACTAAGATGAAGGAATTTGCCAGACTTAGTATCATTTTCCCACTATTTCCATGCATTTTCAGCATTGTATTGGCTGTCTGTCCCAGAGAAGATGTGTACACTTTTTCAGCTCTTTTTTCAAAATAAATAGTTTTTGTATGCATATTCTAAATGTAAACATCGTATGTGCACTTTACCTGTTCATGCTGAGGTGATTTTTCTGCTGCATGAAGTATTTTTATTCACATTTCTCAGATATACGCATAAGGTACACATTTAGCCATGATTTCTCTTTTTTGTGGATGGCATTGAAAATGTCAGAAATGTATAGATTTCAGTATCTAAATGTTTTTCATTTGTGCTAATGTTTGGGTATTATGATTGCTTTAACAATGAAACTGAAAAAAAATGAAATTTAGTCAATGGGGGAAGCAGATTTGGAGAGATACTATCAATCATTCAAATCACTTTTGCATTTGAAAAAAGCAGCAACCATACCAACAGGAAACCCGTTGAAGTTTCCCACAAAATTATCTATATTTCTACTCCCCTCTCCCTCACCAACCAGCAAGTGGGATTTTGTGTTGCATGGTGACAGAATGAACCGTGAACCAGAAATGTCACCTCTGATATGAAATTATTTATGTAGGCTTTTACAAACTATTGTTGCTTGATTTCTGTTACTCATCTAGATCACAGTGAACACTTTGCAGTACTTCAGGGAATATCTTAGCTTAGTGTTTGCAAGCAAAAGTTCCCATGTTCATTCCTTTTTTATCTCCATCCAAAGGCTCTCATGAAGCTGGGTAGGAAAGCCTCTTTATCTGAGATCCCAGAGAAACATAACCAATCAAATTAGACAATGTGGTACATATTTATATTGAATAAAATAATAGAATGTTCAGAATTGTTATTCCCTTTCTTTAGAATTCTCTCCGCAGGAAAGCAGAAATGGTGCTTCCACTGTTATTATCATGGTATTATCATTATTATTCTGGGGCAAAGGAAGACTTTTTTTTTTATTCTTCTGAACCTTTTAAGTCTTGCAATTGTTTGCATTCTGCTGGAATTTGCTGTTTTATAATTATTTTATGATATTATAATTTTATTCTTGCCTTTTTTGTTTGTAAATTGCCCTGGGTACCTTTGTATTCAAGATGTGGTATAAAAATTTCTAAAATGAAACTTTTAAAATCTGTTCATCCATCTTCCTTAATAAGTATTACAAGTATTGTATAAATCAAAACAAGGTTGTGTTGAGGGCGCATATGCTTTCACTTAACACTATGTTCCCCAAAATGCATAACTATTATATTTCTGGATTAAATTTAAAGACAAATTTCATTCTTTTATTAACACACTTTTAAAAAGTATAAACCTATATATAGGGAATAAAACAATGACACAGACAGCTTCACTTACAAAAAAACAAAGAAACAAAACTAAGCTAAACTAAGCAACCCTGTGGATGAGAGACCTCAAAGTTACTTTATGGTTACATTGCAGAATCAGAAATGTGTCTTCCTCGACTGAGTCTGTCTATCTGTAATGTGATCTTCCACTTTTTCTACTGCCTTCTAACTTACCAAGCGTTATTTTCTTTTTTAGTGAGTCATATCTTCTCATGATATGGCCAAAGTACAACCTCCTCTGTTTAATCATCTTGGCTTCTAGGGAGAGTTAAGGCTTGATTTGCCCTAGGACCATTCATTTGTCTTTTTTAGCTTCAGAGTGTCTGTAGAATTATTCTCCAGCATCATATTTTGAATAAGTTGATTTTCCTCCTATCAGCTTTCTTCACGGTCCAGGTTTCACAACCATGCATAGAAATGGGAGATATGATAGCATGAACAATTCTAACTTTAGTGCTCATTTATTTATCTTTACACTTCAGGATCTTGCTAGTTCCTTCATAACTGCCCTTCCAAGTCCTAGTCTTCTTCTGATTTCTTGACAGCAGTCTCCATTGTGATTAATGACTAAGCCAAGGTATGAAACCTGTCTTTATACTTGCAGCCTTGACTTTCTTTGCTGTTTTTTTGTTAGTAATCTGGTGTCATGGGCATAGCTTAAATTGTTGATGTTCCTTCTTCTAAATTTGCATCTCCTTCCTCTAAACTCTGAGTGTTGCTGTGTTATGCATGAGATATTGAGCATAAACAGTTAAATTGCAGCCTTGCCTGACCCCCTTGCCGATTGGAAACCATCCTGTTTCTCTGTATTCTGTCCTAACAGAAGACTTCTGTCCTGCATACAGGTTACACATCGGGTCAGTAAAATGTTATGGCACACCCACATTTGTAACAGTGATCCAAAATTTCTCATGATCTAAACAGTCGGAGGCTTTGCTATAATCTGTGAAGCACAGTTTGATTTTCTTTTGAAATTATTTGGTGTACTCCATTATCCAACATATGTTTGCAATATGGGCTTCTTCTGTTCCTGAATCCAGCTTGGACATCTGGCATTTCTCACTCTGTATATGGTAGCAGTCTTGTTGTACAATTTTGAGCATGACTTTGCTTGCATGGGAAATTAATCAATGGTCCTGTAGTTACTACATTTCCTTGTGTCTCCTTTCTTGGGGATAATCTACATTGAGTGTTTCCAATCCAGGGACCATTGTTTTTTTTCCATACTTTTTGACAGATTTTAGTTAGAATGAGAGTAGAGTCTGCCTCTGTAGCTTGAAAGAGCTCTATTAGTATGTCATCTGTCCCTGATGATCTATTTCTCCAAGTGCTCTGAGGGCAGCTTTCACTTCACTTTCTGAAATTGACAATACATCTACATAACATTCTTCTTTGAGTGAATCTGTCAATATTTCATCACTTTTATATTGTTCTTCCATGTATTGTTTCCATTGTATTTTTATTCTATTTGCTCATGAAATGTGTTACCCTGCTGGCTGTAGATCCTTGGTTGAAATTTCCTTTTGATTGCTCAGATCTTGTGAAAGAGATGTCTTATTCTTCCTTTTTGCTGCCATCTTCTATTTCACTGCATTGATCATTACAGTAGTTCTTTGAACAGTTGCATTAATGGTCCTGATTCTATTTCTGTCTCCTTTTACATTTGTTTCTCGTCTGTCCTTAACTGCTTGAAGAGCTGTCATCCATCAGGCTTCTCTTTCTTTTTGTTTACAGATAGTATCTTTTTGCCAGAACTGCCTAACAGGGTAGTTGTGAGGATAAAGTGAGGAGCAAGATAGTCAGGTACATAATAGGATATAAATGTAAAATGATGATGATGATGACAACATTCATTTGCCAACAACAATGGAATATAAATGTAATATTTTTATTGTGTGGCTGTAAGTTATGACAAATGGAACATATATTATTGCAGTATATTTGAAAACAAATGACTTTGGTGTGGGAAGAACACTACTTTACAGGGCCTCAGAAAAAAGAAAATCATCTTGTCCTACGGAGAAATAAGCTGAAAGTTAATGGTTTTCAGTACTTTGCTGCAAGATATTTCTAGTATATGAGTCAAAAGAGAGGAATGCTGGAGCTTGGCAACACCTTAGCTGCTGACTTGCTGTAGCTTGCTTTATAGGGTGTAGATAGGACATTGAAAACAGTCCAATGTCATTTCACAGGATCAGAGATGGGAGCTCCATAATCGATTCCCATATTTTAAAGGACAGAGGAATAGAACTAAAATGGACCTAAAGCTCAATAGTCAAAATCCACCACTGCCATAACATCTTTGATAGAGACCACTAACTTTTTGTGGGTAAATCTCTGATGAAGAAGATACTGGTCCACTGATGAGCAGCGAGGAAGTTCTTGCTGTTTAATCAAAATTCCCTTTGTTGTGATTTGAATCTGCTATCACCTGGAGCAAAATAAAACAAATGTGCTCAATCAAATATCTGAAGATGGATATAAATTATCTCTCAATCATCTTTTATCTAGGCTAAACAACCCCATAATTTTCAAAGCTTGAAGTGTTCGTAGGGATGAAGAAACAACTACGAAAGAAAATGTCAGCTCCAGCTCATGGAAGGTGTCATAATGTGTTAATGTTCTTTTTTTATTTTTCATACTGACAAAATCAGTCTCAGAAGAATGAATGATTGTGCCACATGGCATGTGTGAGGAGCTTTTTGTTTGACTAGAAACTCACACAGAAAATGCAGAACTGGTGCTTTTTCTTTATTACTCAGCACATAGTTGCCCCCCCCACTAAGTAGGGTTAGGGGTGCAGGACCCTCCAAAAAACAGAAAAATCACAAATATAAAAATGTGTGTGCATGGGGAAAGGGGCTGAGGCATGTTGGGGAGGATGGGCACTTAGCATCCAAACCAGGTCAGGGAAAGGAGAAGTAAAGGGAGTGGGTTGACATGATGGCTCTATACTTCCTCTCTTTCACTCATCTACTTCCTTGAGTATGGAGAGGCATTGGGAGAGGCTTTGTAGTGCTGAGAAATTGGGCTGCGAGCTGTCCTTACTTGGCCAGGCAGCAGCTGATAGTGGAGGAGGTAGGCCAGAGGGAGATTTTTAAACGGCTGCATGTCCTGATCAGGTAGGGGTTACAGAAATTCGCAAATGATCAAATCTATGTAAGTGAAACCTGCAAATATGGAGGGCTGAGTGTTCTGTGCTAATTTGAATTGAATGACCGTTTGAAAACCACTAGCTTATTAGAATAGTCGGGATTTGTAAAAAAAGTTCATTAAGCTTTAGTGGATTTTCCTCTGATTCAGAAAATTATTTACTTCAGTAACATAGGATATCTAAAAATATACACATGTGTATATTATTTGGTCTCTATTCAAAAGACTACAGATGACTTCTAGTCTATGCGAACTGCCTCCAAGTGGAACACTGTGTATCTGTGATACCATCAGGTCATCTTAGTTTTATTTCACAATCTTCTTTACTAAATCAAGATGCTAGAACTTTCCTCCTGTTGCCAGACTAGTTATAAATATGTAACTGCTTGCATTAAAGTATTTCCCAGTAACTTATGTGCAAGTACATTATTTTTCAATTATAACTTTAACAATGTTGAATTCATAAATTTAACTTTTAGTTACTTTTAAGGGATATGGCTTCACTATATTGTGAAGGAGAAATGAAAAGAAAAAAGAAAAGATAGCAAAGAAATCAAATTATCTTGGATGAGATGAGAAAGAACTTAAGAACTGGCAGAAGTGGAAACACTGAAGGTTATAAAGATATTACAAAAACAAATCTTGATGAACTTGGTGTGTATATATATATATATATATGTAAACAAAGATGCAATTTACTAAACAAAAAATTGCCAAACAGGCCAGGAAGATGGCTTGCTTATAAACTAAGGAAGGAAAAAACCTTATTTTAAAGATATGGGAGGAAAAAAATTGACTACAGAACTGAAAAAGATTAAGAAAATATTTTATAATTATTACTCTACTTTGTTTAAGGAACATAAAGTGGAGAAAAGAAGATAGAAGATTTTTTGAAGTCACAGGAACTAATGCGTATTTCAGATGAACAAAGGAGAATTTTAAATGCCAGAATTACACCAGCAGAATTTACAGAAGCCATGAAGAAGATGAAATTGGGTAAGGCTCTGGGGCCAAATGGACTACTAGCTTTATATTATAAAACATTTGAAGATCAATTATTAAGTCCACTTCAGGAATTGAATGTGACAATGTTGTCAGATATGATTCCAGAAGGCTGACATCAAGGAAATATAATACTTCTTCCTAAAGAGGAGAGAGAGACAACTGACCCCCAAAATTATTTGACCTATTTCATTACTGGATAATATCTACAAATAATTCACAACTATCCTAGTGGAGAAGTTGAAATTTTTTTTGAATGATATAATATATGAAGACCAATGTGTTTTTTTTTTAAGCTAATGAAACAGCTAAGAGATTATACTAGATGTGTTACAGATGTATTAAAATATTTTAAGCCCTACAGTGGGATACAGGCAGCACTGATTTTTTTTTTTGATGTGGGAAAAGCATTTGATAATATACATTGGGATTTTATGACATAAGTGCTTAAAAAGATGAATTTGGGCAAAAAATTATTACTTGGATACAAGCAATTCATTCACAACAAAAAGCACAGATTTTGATCAATAGTGAGAGTCTAAGGCCCTTTCCACATGCGAGTGAAGAAATGGGGGAAACCATGCTGAAACGGAGCTTACCTGAGTCCGTCGCCACATGGAGCAGCGCGTTTTCGCTGCTACACACTCCTCGGTGTTCCGTGGCGTCCTGTGGGGCCCAAAATGGCGGCTTATGACTGGTGGAGGCTCTCCACCAACCGGAGAAGCTCTCCAGCTGGAAAGCCCGCCCTCGGCAGATCTGCAGGCATGCCCTTGTGCGCGCCTGCAAATCCACACTGGGCGCTGCGACGAGGCTGCACGGTCGTCCTTTTTAAAGACCACATGAAAAGTGGTTTTCAAAAAGCACGCGGCGCCGCCACTTCCGGGTGCCCTAGCATGGATTGGGGTGTGGAACTATGCAAAAGTAGTCCGCCCCAATCCACTTTACGGTGTAGGCGACCTCCGTCAGAGGTTGCTCTACACCGTTTTTAAACCCCCGTGTGGAAAGGGCCTAAGATTTGTGATATACAGAATCACTTCTTTTGCTTATATCGACACTGGAGATTTTTAACAGAACAATAAGGAAAAATGAATTTAGAAAAGGAATTAAAATTAAGAGAGACATTAAAATTAAGAGCCTTCACAGATGATTTAGGCCAGTTCCGCACTACACTGTTACAGTGCTGTTATTCCACTTTCAACATT
This sequence comes from Ctenosaura bakeri, assembly GCA_948474755.1. NCBI lineage: Eukaryota > Metazoa > Chordata > Lepidosauria > Squamata > Iguanidae > Ctenosaura > Ctenosaura bakeri. The sequence continues at coordinate 256,464 of CAOLHI010004051.1, forward strand.
CTGTGGAATTCCAGGGTTTGTAGTCTGTTGAGGCCAAAGAGCTCTCTGGCTGAGAATTCTAAATGCCCCTCCCTAAACTGCAAACTCCAGGATTCCATAGCAGGTTGAAAGTGGAATAATAGCACTATAACAGCGTAATGTGGAAATGGCCATAGTAATTATTCTGTGAGATCCTATAGATAGTATAGATGTTTTGACAAAAGCAATAAATGAATTTGGATTAGTGGCAGGAATTAAAGTTAGTAAAGACAAAGCAATAGCATTGACTAGAAATATGATAAAAGAAGATCAGAACAAATTGATGGGAAAAGATGGATTTAAAATTGTTAAAAGAGTGAAATATTTGGGAGTTATCTTTGGGAATCAGAACAATAAACTGTTTGATAACAACTGTACTAGAATCTGGAATGAAATTAAACAGGATTTGCAGTGATGGTCATAACTTAAATTATCACTATTGCATCGTATGACTACTATTAAGGTGAATGTCTTAAGATACTGTTCTTATTTCATACTATTCCTATTCTCCATAATGATTTACCATTTTAAAAATGACAGAAAGATTTGTCAAAGTTTTTGTGGTAAAGGAAAAAGCCTAGAGTAATGTTTAAAGTTTTACAAGATGACAAACAAAGAGGATGGTTGGGTTTACCAGATTTGAAACTACAGTTCTATGCCTACTGTGCTGTGTATCTTAAAGAATGGATAGCATTAAAAAGAGAGAGACTCATGCAACTAGAAGGTGCAAACATGATCTGGTTTGCATGGGGTTTTATGGTATGATAAACTTAAATCAAATCTAGATTTTAAATATAATTTTGTCTGAAGAGTTTTACTTTGAGAATGGACCAAATATAAGTCAAGAATGGAGATAAAGATGCCATTATGGGTTTCACCCCATGAGCCCTTATTCAGAAGGGAAATAATATGTAAAGGGAGATGGTTAAGATATAAAGATCTGTTGTTAATAGAGGCAGTTCAAATAGAAATGAAACCAGTGAACAATTGAATCAAAAAATAATGAAATAAATTGGTTTGCTTACAGACAATTAACGGAAAGATTTAAAATGAACAGAAATATACAGTATATATGAGTCTGAAAGAGGAGTTTCTGAAAGTGAGAAATGTATATGTATACATGACAAACATTTAATTGCAAAAGTGTATAAATGTTTACTGCCAGTTGAGATGGAAGAAGTGATTCAGGCCTGTATGATTACATGGGGCTTGAAATGTGGGTCATCAGATACAATTAGAACAATGAAAAAGAATGTGGTCAGGAGATGTGAAATTTACATTATGTTTTGATCAATTTCAATAATTTATTACGGTCATAGACAGCATAGTTTTATAAAATTATGTACAAATGGTACTTAACTCCACAGAAACTTTTGAAAATGTATAAAGAAATTAAGAACTTAAGTTGGAAATGTGAAACTAAAAAGAAGGCACTTTTTCATATGTGGTGGGTGTGTGAGAAGAAAAAATTCTGGGAAAAAATACTTCATAAGATTGAAGAGATCTTAAAGATAAAGGTTCAATTAAATCCAGAACTGATCTTGCTGGATTTAATGGATGAGAATTTTAACAAAGATCTTAAAATAGTACTTCAGTACATGATTACATATGCAATTATTCTTTATGCCAAGAGGTAGAAAGACCATCAGATACCAACCCTAGAATAATGGTGGATGAAAATACTAGAATTTGTTGAAATGGATAAATTAACAATTCTGATTAAAGATGGAAATCTATGTAGATTTAAAAAAGACTGTGGCACAGTGATACAATATTTAAAAGATCACTGGGGAATAATCTCAACATTTGGTTTTTGAATGATGTACAGTCATAAATAATGAGTAAATGCTGAAATAAATAATCAACAGAGAATGACAAACTTAGAAATAATTGTTTTATCTGTGATTAGACTAAAGGAAGTAACACTGTTAGTAACTGAGTTTAACTATATATATGCTAGTTTTAAATGGAGAAGAGCTGCAAGTCATTAGTAGATAGTCTCTGTAGTAGTTGCAGTGTTTTGTTTAGTCTTGTCTTTAGAGGAAGTTGGTAGACTTAACTACGTAAAAGAAAATAGTGGTAAGTTATTAGTGGTTTATTAGTTTATTAAGTAGTTGTTATACCTTTATATGTAAACTTATTGTTTCTTTTGTGCTTTTTGTTTTTTGTTTTTTGTAGTTTTGTGTTTAATAAAAATAATTTTAAAATATAAATATGTAACTGCTTGTAATTAATTTCTTTCCCAGTAACTTATGAGTAAATACATTATTTTACAATTGTAACTTAAAGATTAATTGTGTTGAAAACATAAATTTAACTTCTAGTTACTTTTTAGGGATGTGACTTCATTGAATTGTGGAGGAGGAATATGACATGGTTCAAGTGCTATGCTACTTTGTGTGCTGTAGCCTGTGTATGTTGAATAGGCAGTTATGAGATGAAAGGAAGTAGTATGTGTTTTGTACTATAGCTACTGCCTCATAGCATTTAGATAGTTAAAAAGTAAAAAAAAAAGTAGAAAAAATAAAAGTATTTTTGTTAATTTTGATAGAAGTGAAAGTAAAGTCTTACTTTAAAATTTTAAGTAAGATGGTAACTTTTATGGACTTGGAAAACTAATTAAAAGTGAACTTTTCTAAACTTGGGATAGTTTTGACATGATCTCCCCTGGGAAATTTATTAACTTCTAATTACTTCTTATCATTTTAGTGTGATTCTCCCCTCCCAAGAAGCATACCAGCCTAAGTATCATTATAGAATATCAATAGCCGTACATTCTTCTGACACTTGTGCCCTCTGGGCTTTTTAAAGTTTCAATTATTTCTGACATTGCATAATTGAATTCCAAACCTCTGAAAGTGCTAGAGAATATTAGACTATCAACTGTAGATTCCTGAAATCTACATTCTGTCATTATATATATTATGATTCAATGAAAATGCTCCTAAAATTAGAATATGGGGAACAGAAGTGGCTTCCAGTCAGGTTAAGCACTGACAGATTTATTCTTAATTAGCTGTTTTCCCATTAACATGTCTGAATGATTAGTTCTGTGCTTTTCTTTTTTTAAACCAAAATGAGATGTGATTTAAACCTGCCCTGTGCTGCATGTCCTTTGTAGGTTATTGTGATGTTAGGATATTTTCTTCCCTTTTTAAATGCACATTTGAGAGAAACATTAAGGAAGAATGAGACAGGACATTCTCAGTGTTTGCACCTGGATTCTGGAACTCCCTTCTTTGAATTCCTTCTTGTCCTGATTTTTTTAAAATAAATTAAGAAATTAAAATAAATTAAAATAAATAAATTAATTTAAATAATAAATTAAAATAAATTTAAATAATTCTGAGAGGATTTTGAGAATTGAAGTTTTTGAAAATAAAGCATTTTCAAAAGAGCACTGTATTGTTTTACTGTTTTTTTTAAAAAACCTGGCTTTTATCATTTTAATTGTAAGTTTTAAATTGTTTTTAATTTCATTGTAGTTTAATTCCATATTATTGTTGATCTTTTAAAATCTTTTAAATTTTTAACTATATAGTATTTATTTGTAAGCCTTCTTGAAAAAATGAGGAAAAGTTGGGCTTTAAATAATGATGACAAGAATCTCCATTAACACTGATAGTGACCATAAATTAATCTCCTAATTTGTAGCATTTAAGGCCAAAAAATTCACTTTCAAACCCAAAAGGTCAATTTCTCTCCACATGGCAAGTAATTAGAATTTTAGCCAACCAAGCAGATAAACATTGCAGTCGGTGTAACACAGGCATGTGTTGATGTGTGGATGTCCAGGTGACTTGTAAACATTTTTGTGTATTGCTAATTTTTGTGAACTCATTTGAAAATCTGGTATTCATAACATGCTCCTAAATACTCTGTGCCCTAAGAAACTGGTAGCAAGATACAGATCACAGATGCCTCACTAAGAATGTCTAGAAGAATGTCTTCTGTATGGAACAGCTTATTCATATGACCTAGATAAATGTATTTTTAGAAGTTTTACCTCTCTTTTTTCTCAAGGATGAGAAACATGTGATCTTTAATATATTCTTGGGCTACAACTCTTTTGAGATCCAAAACATGGGTGACTCAGGGGTCCACCCATGATGCCAGTACCTCCACAGGACAGAGGGAAAATAATTAGCTCAAAATTAGACCAGCAAGAGGGGAGATCTTTCCACCAATGCAGGAAAGAACTAACCAGAGATGCCAAAATAAGCTAAATTGTGTTTTATTGAAAGATTCACACACACACACACACACGATCCACACACTCACATAAGTGCCAGCTGAAGGGAAAAGGGAGGAAAGTTGTGGTTAGAGGAATTCTAGGGTTCAGGTGATAATTACAAATCTGGAGAGCAATGAGGAAAGCAGCAATGTGGCTTAGGTCTGCACGTAAAGACAGTTCTCATTCAGGAACTGGAGCAACAGAATGGCATTCCGCAAGGTGAATCAGCAAGGTGACTGCATGAATCACTCAAAACTGAGGATTTTTATATCCAAAAACTACTCTGTGGATATGGGTGTGAAGTGCTCTCCCAGCCAATACAATACAAGACAATAGGAGCTGGAACATAGACAATGGGGTCTGGATGGAGTTAATGGTCTTAGTGTTTAGGTGACAAAGCAGTAGTGGCTGTCGTAATAACTCTATATTGTGGAAAGGTTTGGGGGACAATGTAGGGAAACATCCAAGTGTCAGGAAAGAGGGTTGAAACAATCACTGCTTGCTGAGAACTTCCCTTTTGACCATTGCATGCTCAGAGATTTTCCAGCTTCAACATAAGCCTATTATCTCTGGAGTTGCTTGGTAATCTGCCTGACAATAACTTTAGCTACACTTAGAAAGGTTTTGCTTGACTTGCCTTGCAATCACATATTTTCAGTCAGTAATTTTCTTCTGCTCAGCCTGTCCTTCCAATCACCTTATGTTCTGTTTTATATCAATGCCAATTAATGTAGTTGCCAATTAAATAATATTTCACCAATTAAACCATGTCAATCTTGGGGTGTGTGTGGAACTGTAACAGAGGTCCTCACCAGTATACACACATACACACACACAGAGACATACACATGCTTCCTTACACAAAGACAGAGAACCACACATGGAGTAGATATACAGAAGATAAATGAAGGGATAGATAGAATGACAGATAACAATCAGCACCGACAAGTTGTTCTGGATCCCAGAAGGATTCAGTTAATCTATAACACACACACATGCATGCACACACACATGAATGAAATAATTAACAAACAGTACTTAATCAAGTTAGCAAAATGATTTGCTTTCTGCTTTGTTCACCTCCTGAAAACAAACGTATGCTGTATGCTGATTTTTTGCAGGTTTCTTCAACCCCTGCCTCCCCACCTCCTGCAAACACTTCTTTTCTGAGGGGACCTTCCCTCTTGGCAGCTCTGATCAGGCTGCACAGATCTTTAAAAACCTGCCTGTGGTCCTTCCCTTTCTCCACAAGCAGCTGCTTGGCTAGCTCAGGACTGCTCACACTTCAGTTTTTCAGCACTATGAATCTGCTCCTGATGCCCCCCCCCACACCCAAGGAAGTAGATGGATGAAAGAAAGGAAGTATAGGATCACCATGCCTCTCCTTTCCCTGTCCTGCTTTGGATTCTGGGTGCCCGTTCTCCCAACTATGCCTTGGTCCCCTTCCCATATACATGTTCTGGCTATTTATTTGAATTCCAATTTGGTGATTCCCCTCCCTTTTTTTCTCATTTCTTGTACATATTCCTTTTAAATCTCGGCTCAATTGAAAGTTCTTTAGACATTCATCCTGGTTTCTTTAGACACCTCCTATTTTTCCTCCAAACTGGAACTGTTTGAAATTGTGTCTTCAATATCTTACTTTTAAGAAATTCCCATCCATCATGAACTCTTTTATCTTATAGTATTCCTAACCACAGGATTACATCCAGTATCCCCCTAAATTTATTGAAATCATCTATCCATAATGAGATGCACAGTTTGAAAGGCATTCAGTTAGCTACTAGGGAAAAGCAGAGGATGAATCTAATCTAATGATCCAGCAAGACTGAAACTGAAATGATGTTCAGCTGCCAACATGCTCAGAAGCAAAAGAAAAGTTTGATGTTACACAACGCATGTAATAGGTACAAGGAATGTGAGAAACATGAGGGAAAGTAGACATTGTAAACAAGAAATGGAACACACAGATGGTTCAATACTTGGGATGAGAGAGCTAAACAGGAGAAAAAAATTGTTCAGATATTACACAAAATTTTACTCAAGAAATGAAAATCTAAGAAGAAACAGGGGGCATTAATAGTAAGGAGTTACATAGCAAAAGCAGTTGTGGGTATAGTGCAAAGTCTGATTGAATAATATCAGTAACACCTCAGGGAAAACCCATCAATATAACCATAATCTGAGCTGATGCTCCAACTACTGGAGCAGAAGAGGAAATAATCAAAAGAGTCTATGCTGCAGTCGAGGAGGAATAAGAGAATCAGTAGTTTAGTTTTGTTTAGATTAGGAAATTATTTTTTTAAAGTTTTATTCTTAGTGGTTTTGTGTGTTGTCTTTGTTGGATGCTTCTCTTTCCATATTTCCTATGTGCTGTTTTATATATCTACAACTGGTGTTTTAATAAAAATATTTTTTTAAAAAGAATGATAGAATCACAGAGTTTGAAGGTACCACAAGGTTATCCAGTCCAACCCCCTTCCATGCAGGAGTACACAGTCAAAGCACACCTGACAAATGGCCATTCAGCCTCTGTTTAAAAACCTCCAAAGAAGGAGACTCCATCATACTCTGTGGCACTTATTCTACCATCAAACACCTCTTATTGTCTGGAACTTCTTCCTAATACAGTTGTCCCTCCAAATTCATGGGTGTGGCCTTCACTAATTTAATTACTTGTGAAGTGCATGCCTCCCCCCTATTTGCCTCTTCCATTCCCTTGCATTTTGGTGGGATTGGAGAAGGAAAGGAAGCACTCAGATAAAATGGGCGCGGGAGAGGCATGTGTGTTCCTTTGTTCTCCTCACTGGAGTCCCCTCTCCAATTCCCTTGCCTCTGGCCTCAGTGCTGAAAACTCATGATGAGTCAAAAGGCAAAGGAATGTCGTAGAGCCATAGGATCATAAAAGACACCACAGGGACCATCCAGTCCAGCCCCCTGCCATGTAGGAACACACATCAAAGCACTCCTGACAGATGGCCATCCAGCCTCTACTTAAAAGCTTCCAAAGAAGGAGATTCCACCACACTTCAATGCAGCTGAACAGTTCTGACCATCAGGAAGTTCTTCCTGAGGTTTTCCTGCAGTTTCAATCCACTGCTCTTTGTTCTAGTCTGTGAAGCAGCGGAAAACAAAACCACGCCTTCCTCTACATGTCATCCATTCAAATATTTAAACATGGCTCTCATGTCCACTCTTAACCTTCTCTTCTACAGACGAAAACATACCCAGCTTCCTAAGCTGCTCCTCATAGGGCATGGCTTCCAGACCCTTCAGCATTTTGGTTGTCCTCCTCTGTACATACTCCAGCTTGTCAATATCTTTCTTGAAATGAAATGCGCAGAATTGTACACAGTATTCCAGATGATGTCTAACCAAAGCAGAGGATGAAGGAGCTGGGCATGTTCCATCTTTAAGTACCTCAATGACTACCACAAACAGGAGGACCCAGGCTTGTTCTCTACTGTCTCAGAGAATAAAACTAGGTCTAGTGGGTTTAAGTTATAGGATGGTATATTTTGACTGAACATTAGAAGGAATTTCTTGACAGTAAGAATAGTTTGGCAATGGAACCAGTTGCCCGGAGAAGTGGTGGGGTCTCCTTCGGAAAGAGGCTGGACAGCTACCTACTGGGAATGTTGTAGCTGGAGATCTTGCACTGAGCAGGGGGTTGGACCTGATGGCCCATGTGACTCATTCCAGTTCTATGATTCTTGCTTCTAAGATCCAAGGAACAGCTGACAACTTAGAAGAATAAGCAACACAGACCCATCTGATCCTTTCCTTCTATTCCTAATCTTCCCACCCCCAAGTCTTTCTGTCCTTTTCTATCTGGAAAAGCGGGGCAGGAGAGGGAGACCTCTTATCCCCAACAAATTCTAACGACTTAAAATAACATATTTATTAAAGTATAGAAATACCTACACTATTAATTGGGCAGTATACAGAGTGTGGCTATGTTGGGGCAAAAGCTAATAAATCAATAATTTCCCAAATTGTTAAGACAGTTTTTTATGGTCTGCACAAGAGCCTAAGGTATAGACAGGACAATTTAAACTCTATTGTGTAATGTGTTCTCTTCATACTGGAGAAAGGTGCCTTTTCCTTGCTATTGCTTGAGAATATATGGTAATACTGAATTAACCTAGTTCAATTTTTGTACCAGCAACAAATTCAGGAGGAGGTCATAGACAAGCTGATATTCTCAAGAATTTAGTCCCTTATTTGCAATGTTGTGGTGTTGGAGATCAGAGTGGGGTCATTAAACTGGTGTACTTTTCAAGGATATTATAAGAACTATTGAGGTAGTCTATTTTGTAAATGAAGGAAACTCAGGTTGTGTGATTAAGGACTTGTCTAATGCACTTCTCAGAACATGTTTGCAATATACAGAATTAGAAAACTACAGAGGGGTGAGGGGGTGATTCTTCTGTGTTTGTCAGTGTAAATCACAGAAGAATCTAGAGCAGTGGTTCTCAACCTTCCTAATGCTGCGACCCTTTAATACAGTTCCTCATGTTGTGGTGACCACCAACCATAAAATTATTTATTTATTGTTTACAATGCTTCGCTCTCGTTTCTGCTGGGGGGGCAGTGTGGGAAAACTTTCCAGAGTGTCGACCCTGGCTGGGGGGAGGAATCCCAGCGCCTTTGTCTTTTGCACCAGGCACAGCTAGCCCCCCCAGAAAAGCGCCGCTTTGTGGCCCTTCGGCCCTTCCGCAGCACCCCCCTCCATGGAGAGTGGGGCAGGGGCCATGGCGAGGAGGGGGCCTGCCCGCCGTGCTACTGCCACCCCCCCAAGCTGGCCCGTCAGATGGGAGGTTCTCCTGGTAGCGGAGAAGGGGAGCGATTTCAGTCCCTTCTGAACAGGGGACAGGAGGATGCAAGCGTGTGGCTCGCTCTTGCGCACCACCACTCCTGCTGTGGCGACACTATGGCTGCATGCGCTCCCGCTAAAGGGTGCAGGAGGACACAAGTGTGTGGCGTGCGCTTGCGCACCACCACTCCTGGGTCTTTTCCACACGTTACCTTATCGCGGAGGTGGGGGGTGCCGAGCTGCACAGCAGAAGGAAGGGGCAGGGCGGTCGCGTGACCAGGAAGCCAACTGTGGGACGAAGGAGCAGCGAAGAGAGCGCCTCGCGCAAGAACCTGCTTGTGCAAATGGCACCCCCACCTCCGTGATAAGGTAAAGTGCGGAAAAGGCCCAGGAGTGGTGGTGTGCAAGTGCAAGCCACGCGCTTATGTCCTCCTGCCCCCTTTGGTGGGAGGCTCCTGCCAAAGGGGGCAGGAGGACGCGAGCGCGTGGCTTGCACTTGCGCACCACCACCAAGGAGGGAATGGAGCCTAAGACCATCGGAAATACATATTTTCCGATGGTCTTAGGCGACCCCTGTGAAAGGGTTGTTCGACCCCCAAAGGGGTCACGACCCACAGGTTGAGACCCGCTGAACTAGAGTATGGAAGTCAAGTTTTAAACAAGGATAAGCCTCTTATCTATTCATCTATTGCAGTAGTTCCGGAGTGTAAGGGGGTGTGGTAGTTGCCCATGGAGAGCAGAAGAAAGTCAGCCTGCAAGTACAGCAAATGTGGAAAAGAAGGACAAGGCTGTGTATGTGTTTTTGAGGTTTGACTGGTCTTTCAAAAGAGTGATGAAAAGTATCTTCCACTGTTATGCTTTCCTTCCACTCCAACATAGCAAAAGTTGACTTTCCTTTTTGATCCTTTTATGCTTTCCCCACACAGTTTCTATGAACATACTGTTGTTGGCATAGGAGATGAATGCCCATTAGCAAACATGAGGCAGTTTCTTGGCTGGGGTATAGGGAAGTGAAGAGAAGAGGCGGAGAGCACAAGAACTTAACATTCAGACATAGTGCACATGTGATACAAGGGGCTTGTGAGAAAAAGGGGTAGAGAGAGTCATAGGGGGCATGAAGTGGAGCAGGAAATGCAATTTCCTCATAGAGATGTAAAGGGGGGGGTCACAGAGGTTGAAAGCCTGAGAACCACTAATTTATTTATATTTATTATTTCAACAACTTTAGGCAGCAAATAAAGTTTAAACAACTTAGTGAAATAATACATAATAAACTAATTTAAAGACACAGTCAAAATGTTGATAAGTGAAAGTTCAAGTTACAAGATAAAAATCATCAGAACACAGCAACTTCAAAAAGCAACATGAGGTGAAGCCCACTGGAAAATATACACCTGAACTACAGAAAAATGTATTAGAGAACAGTGCTTCCATGACTTTGTGCCAGTCCCCAGAATTTGTGCACCTATCATGATACATAGTGTGAACGCATGTGGAATAGAGTGCTACTTGATCTGCAGGTTGAGGATTGGTGAATGTTGTCCTCATTTTCAAAAAAGAGCACTTTGGCAATGACCTGTTAGACATCAATACCAGGAAAGGCAGCTGCCTTTCATAGCTGCTCTCCCAAGTCCTAAGCCCTTTTCGCACGGAATTTCTGAAGCAAAAGGGCCCCTTGAGCATCACATAAATGTGAGGAGTGCTCCATATGACGTACTCACATTTGCACAATGCTCAGGGGCCTGACGCGGACCGCACACACATTTTTTTATTTTCGGTTCAAAGCCGAAAATGCGCGGTGACGCATCGCTCCAGGGCCCTGTGCGTACTTACCTGGTGTGCGAAGCCTCAGGAGCCGGGCCAGTCGCACATCCTCTCCTCAGTGCAGCCTGGGAGGTCCCAGTGTGCACTGTGAACGGAAGAGGCGCGGCACTCACACGATGAGGAAGCCGCTGTGGATCCCAGGCAGGAGGGACGTGGGAGCGTTCCTCCGAAGTCTTCATGCGTGAGCCTCCCACTCTGGCACCAGGAAAAGGTAAGGTGCAAAAAGGGCCCAAGTCTTCTTCTGATTTCTGGACTACAGTTTCCATTCTGATTAATGACTGAACCAAGATATGGAAAATCTTGAACTATTTCAATATCTTCATCATCTACTTTAAAGTTATGTAAATAATCTATGGTCATTATTTTTGATATCTTAATGTTCCATTGCAATTTCTTCCTTGACTTTCTTAGTAATCATGCAAGCCTTGCAATTTTTTGCTCCTAGTATGGTGTCGTCTGCATATCTTAAATAGTTTTTCTAAATAATTTTTTTAAACACATAACTTTTAGATATATAAAGACACGCACACACACAAAACAAAAAACCCACACATGTAAAACTACAGCCCCCAATCCCCAAACTAGACTATTTTAACTATAATTAAACAAAACTACATACTATGACTTACAGCATCACAGATGATGGTTAAAAACTGAATTATTATTACACTTCCTAAAAGCTACTACAGAGATGTAATGGAGTTGAAATATAATAGAATTAAGAAATATGCTTCTGCTAAAGTACTTGCTTATCAGTATCTAAACCCTAAGTTAAAAAATCTTCCCCAGTGGTTAGTAAGAAATGTCATAACTCTGTCCCAATATTTTTAAAAGTTGTTCATAGACACATCTTTCAACAATGTAGTTAATTTGTCCATTTCAACCAATTCAAGAAATTTCCTCATCCAGTCTTCTTGTTTTGGAATCTCTATTTCCATTTCTGCACCAAGAGTAGTCTGGCTGCAATGAACATAAACTGTAAAATTCTTTTGTCAGATCTATTTATCTGATTATTCACCAGTCTCAGTAAGCACATTTCTAGTTTAATATTGATTTTCAAAATGTCTTCTATTTTTTTATGTCAAAGTCCAAAGTTTCTTTACTTTTACACATGTCTACCACATGTGAAAAAAAACTCTTCTTGTTTCTTACATTTCCAATAAATATTAGAAGAACCATTATACATTTTGGACAACTTTTCTGGCATTGAATATTATTTAGAGGTAATTTCATAAAAATTCTCTCAAAGATCACGACTCAACATAAATTTAATGTCTCTTGTTCACACCTTTTCCCATTGTTCCAACAGGATTTGATGACCAGTATTTTGAGCCCAATTAATCATGCTGCAGGCACTCAAAGATAAGGAGACCAGAGAGTTGGAAAAAGAGTAAATTTATTTAACATGCGGGCTCTGGCTGGGTCATCCCAAAAAGCCAAAAAGCCTCAAAATGGGTTAACACAGATATTTTATAGGAACGGTACATAAGTTTCGTTTCCTTTAGCCCTCCTCCCCAAACCTGCAACTTTGCACATTTTCAGTCCCCCCTCACTAATGACGCTTTATGAAGGCTCACTTTGACATTCTGTACCCTTTCACTCAGTTCCTGTTTCCCATAACAAGATGCTCTGCTTATCTCTAACTTGCGCAGTTGGTCCCAGTTCTTCCCGACATAGCACAAACTGTCTCCAATTTGCTACACTTTGCTTAATATCTCTATACATCCTGGTCCATTTGCTAAAACATTTTAAATGCAACCTACAGGGGCTGCTCAAGGCTACTTCAATCATACAACTTTTAACTTGTTATTCTGTTTTTATTTTTAACAGCAACAAACATTTTAGTTGTTAAATGTTTGTGACCAGTACATAATTGCTTCTCAAAATCAAATCTAGACATTTTAAACCCCAGTAAGTTTTTATCCGTTTTAAAACATTCAGTCAGTTGTCTATAATCAAGCCATCTAATATCTAGGGTGGGGAAAGCAGCGTATGTGCCCTGAGTGCCAATGCCAGGGGGCACAAAAACCATGCCGGATGCAGAGGAGTAGGAGTTGGAGGAGCTGGCAGCTTCAGCAGCAATGATGAAACCCAGTTCAGTCTCAGGAACCTGTGAGCCCATTCTGTCAAGACTGTGGCATGGCTTTAGTCATGTGATAAGGAAGTGGGGTGGGAAATAGTCCACAACTCATTCAGAATTAACAAAGAGACGGAGGAAGAGAAGCAGTGCCCCATCTAAAAAGACCCAGTGGAAAAATCCACCCTGACTCCTAGCTAAAGAAATCACAGATCCAGGGTATGATAAAGGAAGAAAATAAGAGAACGCAGGGTAGGAATTGCTGGATGGAGTTGGGAAGAAAGATCCAGCAACACAAAAATTGGGGGGATCCAGCAGAGAGATTTCTGGGCAAGGAGGGTCTGAATCAAGGTGCTGGTGAGCAAGAATCCTATCGTACCTTATATTTGTGCATTCCATTTTTTCTGCCTAAGTATAGGACCTTACATTTCTCTCTGTTGAAATTCATTTTGTTAGCTTTGGTTTAGCTCTCCAATCTGACAAAGCCATTTTGAATTTTGATCCTATCTTCTGGGGTATTAGCAACCCCTCCCAATTTGGTCATCTGCAAATTTGATCAGCATGCCCTCCACTCCTTCATCCAAGCCATGGATGAAGATGTTGGATAGCACTGGGCCCAGGACAGCACCCTGTGGCACCCCACTACTTCTCTCCAGGATGAAAAGTGAGCACTCTTTGGGTTTGGTTGGTCAACCAATTACAAATCCACCTAACAGTAGCCCTGCCCAGTCCATAGTTTACTAGCTTCTTTGCAAGGATGTCATGGAAAACTTTGTCAAAGGCCTTACTGAAATCAAGATATGCTACATCTACAGCATTCCCTTCATCTATCAAGCTTCTAACCCTATCATAAAAAGAGATAAGATTAGTTTGACATGACTTATTTCTGAGAAATTCATGTTGACTGGTGAAGGTGAATGACTTAGAATCCCACCACCACCCCCGAGAAATGTCTGAAGCCTGGTTTGATTGTCACAGTCTGACCCACGTTATGGCCAGTCCTTCAGGTGTGGGGAGAATAGCAGCCATAGTATTTGAATATCTGGCAATGTTAGTGTGTTTCAGTATAGTCTGTCTTGGAGAGGAGTAGGGTGGGAGGCGGGCAGACTGTGGAACATACACAGCTCTGTCCCTGAAACAAAGTGAATGAAACAGCCCCTATGGTGAAGGGCTGTGCCGCTGAACTCGAGCATCTGAGCCTGGCATGATTATCAAATCATAACAGTCACAATTACCAATTTTGGGGAGGTAGCAGGGAAAAAGAAAAAAGAAAAAAAGGGATTTTATAAACGTTTAGGGAATAAAAAGAATACTTCAACAGAATACTGTTGGTGAATTACAGCTGCTGGGGTAGGTAAAAGATACAGAGTCCTTGGAGAGGGATTTTTGACTGGTGCAAATTTTTGCTCTGTTCCAGCTCCTACTGCTAGCTGCTCAATTAGAAATGGAACCACCGCCTGCTAAGGCAATATAATAGAAAAAGTTATATTACTAAATATAAAATGAAGAACAGTTGGCCCTCCACATTTCCCAAGTCTAGGAGCACAGGGCCCCTGCAAAAGAAGAAAAACTGCAAATTTTTTTGCAAGGGAACCAAGGCAAGGTGGAGAGAACGGGCACCCAGGGTCCAAACCAAGTCAGAGAAAGGAGAGGGAAAGGGAGTGGGTCAGCATGAAGGTCCTATACTTCCTCTCTCTAAGCTATCTTCTTCCTTTGGTGTGTGGGAGGCATGGGGAGAGAGTTTGTGGTGTGTTACCCTGTTTACTGGGGGTCCCGGGAAGGACACCTAAATAATCTTACAATTACACAAGTTGGGGGAAATTAGTCAAGAGCAGCAGGATCTTGTAACCCGATGTTTACGGGGTCAGGCCAAGTCAAGAAGCAAACTGTGTTGGAAATAATGAATGATCTTTATTAAATACAGGCACACAATGTAAGCAACACACACACACAGATAACTAAGAAAAATAAAGGTTTGAGTATGATAGCAGGATTTTCAGAGGGATAGTTGATTCGGGTGATATGGGACCTGTTCCTGAAGCCCGGAAAGAAGATAGTGAAGCTGGGGTGTGATGTATCTCAGCACGTGGAACTGAGGGGAAGCTCGCCAAGCAAAGCAGCAGCAAGGCGGTCTGGAACTTGGGAGTGATCCCAGGATGGTCTCAGAATCAGGGGTTTTTATAGGGAGAAATGTAACTGCAGGCTGTGCCATACTTGGGGAAGACAATGCGATTTAGGAGCGGGACAAAGTTTTGGAAAGGTTAGAATTTAGCATGATTGAATTAAGTCCGAATTGACAAAGAGTTAGCCAGTATGCAAATGCTCAGTGCTTGGCCGTTGAGTATTCAGCTTGCCAGGGTGCCTGCTTGGGGCAGGGAGTTCTTTGCAAACAGCATGCATACATAATGAGGGTGCTTGCAGAGAGGTCTCCTAAAGCAAGGATCTGGCTATTTCTGGCCTGCCTGGGTGGAGAATGGAATGTTCAGCAATTAGTGGCCGAGCCTAGTTCTGTGCTTGTTTGGGGGCCTCACAAACACGTGGAGCGGGGTGGTAGAAGAGAGCCAGATTATTGATATCAAAATGATATCCTTAGGGTATCTCCGAGTAAGCCTAAACTGCAGTAACTTGTGCTGAAATTCAGGCTGTGATGTCCTTAGCTGGCCAGGCAGCAACTGGTGGAGGAAGAGGAGGAGGAGAACCAGAGGCAGGTTTTCAGAGGGCATGGCCTGTTGGAGCCTCTGAGAAGAAAGGTTATCCCCAAAAAGAGGTGCTCAAGGTGGGGCAGGCTGGATTGGAAAAACACAAAGAATCAAAGCCATGAAAGTGAAACCCACAAATGTGGTAGGCTGACTGTATGTTTGAAAACCTGCATGCTATTTAGAATACCTGCAGTATGGCACTAGATATGTACCAGTCCATTACATCTTAAAAAATAGCTTATTAATAAATTTAGTTTTCTTGAACCAAGTGAATTTAATTTCATTTCTAAATTAAAGGGAAGGCACCTTACTCTGTCCCATTGCCTTCACAGGCATGATTAGTGGGAATGTGAGAGAAGGCCTTTTCTGTTTATGCTCCCACACTTTGGAACTCCCTCCCTAGGGAAGTGAGGATGGCTCCTTCTGGTTGTCCTTTTGCTGGTGGTTTAAGACTTTTCTTTTTGGAAGTCTTTGGAAATTGATTCTTTTTTGTTCAAATCTTTTTTATTCAGTCAATGCACTAACAACATAATTATCTATATAAAGCCACAAATAATAAATCTTTCAAAAAAAAAAACTTAGAAATTCCATAAAGGAAGCATATAGGTCTGTATAGTCTTAGAAAATTATTATTTATGAGACCTTCTTATGTAATTTCTTATTTCCTCCTAATATGTATTTTATTTATTTATTTATTTGTATCCCGCCTCTCCATGTGGTTCGAGGCAGCGAACAACTTACAAATAGCATGTATTTCGAAACATTTCTATACATGCCCCCAACAAGCTGGGTACTCATTTTACCGACCTGCGAAAGGATGGAAGGCTGAGTCAACCTTGGAGCCAGGCAGGATCGAACTCACAACCTTGTGGCTTGCAGTACTGGCATTTAACCACTGCGCCACCAGGGCACAGTAATATCACTTATATCACTAATATCACTTAGCTCCTCATTTCCCATCTTCAATAATTCCATAGTTAGTATTTACCAATAATAAATTGTAGTATACAGTTCTTTCTTTTTTACTATGGTTTGCTTTCCAGCTCAAGGTCGTCTACCTTCTCCGTAGTATTTTCACTTTTGTTGAGTGGTTTGTCTTTTTAAATTATATTTCTTTTGTTATTTTCCCTTTCTCAACTATTTTAATTGTAGTACAGCACCTATAGTGCTTTCACTGCATCTTTCCACCAGTTTATGTAATTTAATCTTTCTATTCATCCAGACCTTTTTTTGCAATATTCTGTTACCCAATCTCCTTAGAAATTTACCCAATCTCCTTAGAAATTTCTACTGATAGCACCACTTATTCTTTTATCCCCCTTGTGGCTAAGTTCCCCTATTTAGCTTCAAATTTGGTAAAATTTGTTCCCAATCTTCTTTAAATTGTTCTATTGAATTTTCTGTTCATATAGTTGTTCCTTTGTCCATTTCTATTAAGTCATATCTCATCCACTTCAGGTATTTCTTCTTGTTTCCAAAACTTTTTTGCCTTTTTACAAGTCCATCCCATAAGTGATAGTGAGTTCCTCCTTGATTACATTTCCAACATTTATTTTTATTAGTTTTTGTTATTCTTGCTCTCTGGGCTGGGGTATAATGCCACCTGAAAAAGATTTTGTAATAATTCTGTTTTAAAGATACACTTTTAAGTAGTCTAGGTGTTTCTTTCCAGGAATTTTCCCAGTTTTCTAGTTGAATTGGGTGCCCAATATTCTGCGCCCATTTTACCATGTTCTCCTTTATAATTTCTTGTTCTAATTCTAAGCACAGTAACAATTTGTATCTTTGCGATCAAATGTTCTATTCCTGGTTTTAGCAATTTGTCAAAGTCATTTTCCTTAATTTCTATTCCTGTTATTCTTTGGACCATCTTAAACTTTTCTGCAAGTTGTCTCTGTAGGAGCCAGTGTGTAGAAAGACCACATTTTATCAATTCTTCTTTACTTTTTAATAGGATTCTATCTCCTTGGATTTTCACTAAATCTCGAATTAGAATTGAAACTTCTCTCTCCTATAGAAAGCTTCGTGAGCTGAGACCCATAATGGTAATTTTGTATAAAGTTTCTTTTATACAGTAGCCAAATTCTCAGTAGGGACTTCCTAATGAAGTGGTTATTGGACTCTCTGTTTATTTTTTGGAAATTGATTCTTAACAGCAAGAGGGCTTGTTATGGTGCTGTACTGTTCTGGAGACAAGGGTTTGAATCCTTGCTTGGCCATGGAAACCCACTGGGTGTCCCTGGGCAAGTCACACTCTCTCAGCTTCAGAGGAAGGCAAGAACAAATCACCTCTGAACAAATCTTGCCAAGAAAACTGTGTTATAGGGTCACTTTTGTGTTAAACTAAGATTTTTAATAGTTTTCTGTTTTTACCCTTAATTTTATATGTCCTTAACTATATGTGATTTATTGTAACCTTCTGCTTTTTGTAAGCTGCCTTGAGTCTCAGTCTGGGAGAAAGGCAGGATATAAAAAAGTAATGGATGGATGAGTGAGAGAGTGGAATATTCATGTTGGTCAGTATAAAAGAACCTGGTAGCAGGAGGAAGCAAGCCTCATGGGGAGAGAATGTGGATCATAATTGTGTTTAACAAAGAAGAAGAAAAGAAAAGATGAAATTGGAATGGCATGTATGTAGGGGTAGGGGTAAGAAGGTACAACTGCAAGAAGGCACAACTTCCATGCTTGCCTTAGGCACTGCTTACACTAGATATGCCACTGGTTGCAGACTGAGGTTAGTCAAAGCTATAGTTGCTGGCTGGCTGGCTTCTTGCAGTGGTTTATAGACTGACAATCTAATCTAATGTAATCTAAAAATAAGTAAGAAAATTTAAAAAGGAAACAAGGGTATGGTGATGACTTGGAGTTGTTACATAATTCACAGCCTTACCTATCTGTTATGAATCCTCCTCTGAAGAAAGTAAAGGTTCAAACAAAAAGGCAACCAAAATGTTGAAGGGTCTGGAAGCGATGCTCTAGGAGGAACAGCTTAGGGAGCTGGGTATATTTAGTCTGCAGAAGAGAAGGTTAAGAGGGGACATGATAGCCATGTTTAAATATTTGAAGGGATGTCATGTCAAGGAGGGAGTGGTCTTGTTTTCTGCTGCTCCAGAGACTAGGACAAGGAGAAATGGATTCATGCTGCAGGAAAAGAGATTCCACTTGAACCTCAGGAAGAACTTCCTGATGGTCAGAGCTGTCCAGCAGTGGAATATGCTGCCTCAGAGTGTGGTGGAGTCTCCTTCTTTAGAGGTTTTTAAGTAGAGGCTGGATGGCCATCTGTTGGGAATGCTTTGATATATGTTCCTGCACAGCAGGCGGTTGGACTGGATGGCCCCTGTGGTCTATTCTAACTCTATGATTCTATGAAAATTACTCATGATAATACTGAAAAAAACTTAATACAATCTTTCTGCGCCCTGCCTCGTGAGGACCAGAATGAAATAATGTCCAGACTTTCTCATCTACATTCTCACCTGATAAATGTGACTGAAGGGGCAGGAAGATTCATGTAGGCAAAGTTTAGTTTGCTGGGATCCTAATGCAGTTCACCAGGCATACCATCATGTATGGGTTGGGAGACTGACCATCCACTATCACGAGATTACTGCAGAAATGAATCCACTTTCTTACAAGCATGAAATGAAAAGCATCTCAGAAGATTCTGTCTCCATGCCTCTGTAGAGGCAAATACAGGTACAACATCTGCCTCTTGCAGTGAGAGAGCTCAAAGAATGGAAACAAGGTTCTCCAAAAAAAACAGCCAGTATGGGATCATTTTTATGTATCAAACCATCAATCTCTAATGTGAGCAGATTAAATACATCTTTGGAAGTTATCGAATATGCTGCAGAAGCTGCTGAAACTACAGAATCATAGAATCATAGAATCATAGAAATGTAGAGTTGGAAGAGACCACAAGGGCCATCCAGTCCAACCCCCTGCCATGCAGGAACACCCTCAAAGCACTCCCGACAGATGACCATCAAGCCTCTGCTTAAAACCCTCCAAGGAAGGAAACTCCACTACACTCCGAGGCAGCATATTCCACTGCCGGACAGCCCTGACTGTCAGGAAGTTCTTCCTGAGGTTCAGGTGGAATCTGCTTTCCTGCAGCTTGAATCCATTGCTCCTTCTCCTGGTCTCTGGAGCAACAGAAAACAAGCCCTCTCCTTCTTCTACATGGCATCCAAGTAAATGGCCCAAGGAAAATGAATATTGCCAAGGAAAATGCAATATTTCATTAAAGAACACAAAAGACAATCAAGAACCTGTTAGTAATACCCCAAATCTTACTGACAGTAAACTGGACTTGTGTTCTTTGGGGCAAGGGGAAGGCTTTGTCAGGAATGGAAGCTCTCTAAAACTCCATGTTGAAAGATCTCCACATACTAATGGCTGACTTAAACTATCACATCAAATTTGCCAGACTTGTCAGCTACTTTTCTGTCCTAGAACATTCTGGGCTGGTGTAGTAAGACTGTAGACCATTCATTTTTGTGTTTTTATTGGAAATACGATATAGTTTTTCTTCAAGAGAGCTAGGGGTGTGATGGTGTCATGGGCTTCCAGGACCTAGACTCAGAGTCTGAGGCAGCAGAACCAGCTCTGAGCCCTGACACAGAGACTGCTACAGCAGAACCTGCAGAGCAGACAGTACCACTACTGACCCCAAGGTCAGAAGTGTCAGCCTCAGCAGGGAGCCCTGCCCATCTGGACAGAGAGAATGATCTTTCCATACCTACCTTCACCTAGTGTAGACACCAAAATGGTCTCCTGCATCACTCCCAGTGAATTTATGCCAAGCACCAATTAATCAGGCACCAGCTGCACTGACCCTGGAGCCTATAAGAACTGAGCCTTTTCCTTCTTGTCTTTGTCAGCAATCAACTGACAGTTTCTCCCTATCAATGTCAAGGCGGTGGCTAAGCAGACATGGAGGCAGAAATGGTAATAGTATTAGTGGTAATAAATGGGATTTTATAGCTTCAGCGGTAATAAATCAAGAGGTTACTTCACCCAATGTCAGCGTAAACAAACAGCAAGTCCCAAGAATGGCAAACTCAAAGCAGCAAAGTCAGACGGGGACAAAAAGCCCATAACATGGGATGCAGATTCACGGTTGGTAGATGGTTGTTGACCCATGCCCAACCCCAACAGCGTCTGACTTAAATAATCAGTCTTAGCCCAGCTGAGGCTGATCAAATGTCTGTTGGCCCAGCTCACAGCTGGAGCCTCTCAAGCCTTCAGGGCCGAGTCATCATTCACTTCTCCCGCAGTCGCTGAGACCTCTGGACCGCCCCCTTCTCCAGTCGCCTCTGGAGGAATGTGGGGGGAGGGTCCGTTGCAAACTCCAGACTGGAGTCAGAAACACCATCCTCTGCCTCCGGAGCGCAATGTCTGCTGCAGGTGCTGGCCCAGGCTCTGTGCCAGGGACAGCTGTGGGGTCGCAGGCAGACTCCTCCCTAGGCCCCTCTCCAGAAGACCCTTCCAAGGGATCCTCCTCAGGCTCAGAATCCAAGTCCAAATTGGAAGCAAGATCAGCCTGGCTCATGACACTCCCATACATGCTTCTGCTCGCTGCCCTTGCCTGTGTTTCTGCCTTTGACTTGTGTTTGTTTTGCCTGCCTCTGATTTATGGACATTGTTGGGACTATTATTGCTTCTCATTTGCAAAACTGTTTCCTTGCTTAAGTAAACGGAACACTTAAGTTACTGCTGAGTTTCTGACCTGTGTTTGTTGTCAGCTTCTCCTGGCTGCCAGCCCAGACCAAGCTTGGACAATAGCTTAGATTTAAATAGTTTTGGAACACATCTCTTGAAAGTAGACTTTAGAGCAAAAGGGGTCCGCCCTAGGGGAGGCTGTGGGATATTGATCTCTACCAACTTTTGAGTAATAATCTTTGACACTGTTCTCCTGCCTAATATTGCAATTGCTCCAATTATTAAATTGTATTAACTCCTGTTGGAGTTTACTCCCCTCCATTATACAAAAGACAGCAAATTAAAGACAGGTGAATCAGGCTAAAAGAATTTATTAATAAAATGACAACCATGTAACCAGAAGCACTTGTGATCTTGGCAGATGATTATAATGCCAGACTGGGCCCTAATGATGAAATAATTTATAACCATTTTGGCGAGTATCCTCAAGAAGCAGAAGCAGGACATCTGATACCTGTTAAAGATAAAGTATGCATTTTTTCTGGTTTGTGCCCTCTACAAATGATAAATAACTTAGATTTAGTGATGCTGAATGGTGGGGTTGAAGGAGATAAATGTGTTGAATTTACATTCACATCTGGCACTGGGGCATCAACAATTGATTACCTAATTGTATCTCCCAGTTTGCTAAATCTGATCTCAAATTTCAGTGAGGATGTATGTACTGAAAGTAATAATCTCCCTTTAGTTGCAACCTTAAATCTTGAGGAACAAGATCTCTGTGTTCTTTAAGTTAAGTCTAGAGGCTGATTTAAGATTTTCTCATGTTAAATGGATTGTCAAGTTAGAGCAAGCCTCAATCAATCTCCTTTCCTTTACTCAGAAGGTTGTCTTAGATTAAGAGATTCCCTTCTATCTATAAGATCACCAGAAGAAGTTTTGTGGTTGTATCAGAATGTAATTATACACCTGCAAAATTGTTTGTTATGCAATAATCCTCCCAGAAAATATATCCATTCTTTCATGTCTAAGCCTTGGTTTGACCAAGAGTGCTGAAAAATATAAATTATACAGGAATTTTGAAATGGCATATTTACCTGTGGAATAGCTGTTGCTAAAGAAGAAATATAAAAATTTAATTAAGGAAAAAAAGAGACAGACATTGAGAATGAATTGGCAGAAGTTAATTACTGCATCATAGATTCATGATTCAGTTACTTTCTGGAAAATAGGGTCTGGGGCTTGCAAAGTAATTTGCATGGACTAAATTTTCACATTCTTATGAAGACCTGGAAATCATTCTTCAGCATTATGTATGCTGGTAGGCAACCTGGAGACTCATTAACACCACAAGACCTTGAAGGGCTTCCTGATTGGCCCCATTTCATCGTCTGAAATTGGCAGGATCATTTCTGGATTTATATTGGGCAAAGTTCCTGAACTACTTAAATTAAATTTGGAATGGTGGGAACCAGTTTTACCTATCCTGTTTTCATGCATAGACTGGGCTGCTTGCATTCTACCTAACTGGGGGCTTGCAATAATCATTCCTATTTCCAATAAAGGTAAAAGATAAAATCCTGCCAATTTCAGACCAATTCATCTTTTAAGCATTATCAGCAAGCTGTATGCGGGTCATCTTTTAGATAAATTAGTAAGCTGGATGGAGGAACAAAACTTCCTGGAGCAAGAGCAAGCAGGTTTCATGTTTGAGCGCTCATCAGTTGATCAGGGGTTAGTATTATAGCATTTATTAGAAGAATATCTTTCTCTGCTGGGGGAGCACTTTACACAACTTTCATAGATTTCAAGTCTGCATTTGATATGATCCCAAGAGATAGACTATGTCATAAATGCGAGGCTACCAATATGGACAGGCCTCTGTTGATTCTTATTCACAGTCTTTATGATAAAACATATCTGTGAGTGAGACGTAATACTGAAAGATAGACTAGATCAATACCCACATATATTAGAGTAAAGTAAGGCTGTGTTCTTGCCCCTACCCTATTCAATTTTTCAATGTTTATATTAATTCTTTGGTCATAACATTGTTTGAAATAAATTCTTACCTACCTAAATTAGTGGGGAGACCTGTATCCATTCTACTCTATGCAGATGATGCAGTACTTCTATCATTGTCACGTGTAAGTTCAACATGGCTACTAAGAGTGCTAGTTTCTATTGCAGCACTGAACAGCTGGTAATCAACTATGGTAAATCTAAAGTTTTTGTTTTTACTCAGAAATGGTGTAAATACTGCTGGCAAATCAGTGGTCATTCAATTGAAAAGGTCAAATTCTATAAGTAGTTGGGAGTAATTTTTCAACCAACCGGTTCCTGGATAGCTCAAGTGTCTTATGCCATAGCACATATACAATACAACTCACTAATCTCATTCTTTTATGCCAAGGGAGGCCATCATATACCCTCAGCAATTCAGGTTTTCAACACTAAGATCCTACCACAAATGCCATATAGAGCACAAGTGTGTGTGTTTAGCAATTTTGCAGCTTTAGAATCTGTTTAAATAATTTCTTTGAGAACAATGCTTTGCCTCTCAAGCTGTGTGTCAAATGTGTGGCTAGAGACTTGTCAACTTTCTGTTGAGTCTCAGAGCTGGATTTACAAGTTAATTTTTTGGTTAAAAATGTTATTCATGATCTGACCTCCCTACTCTTAGTGATACTTTTCAGTCAAAGTTGAAAAAGACTGTCAATGAAAAAGTTTTAAAGCTAGGATTCACACAAAATGCCATTCTTGCTACGGGTTATATAAAAACTAAATATATTATATGTCAATGTATTTGGGACATTGAGTTACAAAATTACATAAGTGCAGCTTCCATTTTTCCAGCCTTTACTGATAGAGGGTGGGCCTGTATTCTGATCATCTGATCAGTCTAACTACTCCAAAAGAAAAGCTTTTACCTGGGCTAAGTTCAGTGTCCTTCCATCTGCACTACTGAAGGAAAGATATAATAATGTACCATATTGTGATCACTTATGTCCTTGTGAGGCAGAGAAAGTAGAAACTGTAGGGCATGTTTTATCATATTGCTCTTTTTCCTGTGATTTTCCATGCCACTTTATTAATCCGATTTTATAAAGTATACCAGGGAGATCTGATGTATTCTACATTTATTACCTTTTGGCAGACCAATTCCCTGAGATTACAGCCAAGGTAGTTAGTTTTTGTGTGGCAGCAATAGTTTTGTTGGCATAGAATGCTATCTTAGTATCAAAGATACTATTATTCTATGTTGCCTTTTTATCAAATTGCTGTAATTCAAATATTTTATAATTAATTTTTTAAAAAAGAATTCTACTTAGTATTCTATTCTTAATGCATCTCATTGGGTTTTGTCATTATATTTTGTTCCTTCTATCTGCTTGATTGTTTTCTTGGTCATTGTAATATATATCATATATGTAATATATCATTAGCTTTCATTTGCTATTGATCATTTCCTATTAATAACAAATCACTGCAGTCAGCCCTCCACATTTGTCTTTCACAGATATGATTTTTTGTTTCTCCAATTCCTGCCCCTCACCCCATATATCAGGCACTTCTTTTCTGGAGAGACTTTCCCATTCAGCAGCTCCGATCACTCCTCGTAGCCCTTTAAAAACCCATCTCTAGTCCTCATCCTCCACCTCCACCAGCCACTACCTCGCCAGCTAAGGATAGCTCACAGCCTGACTCAGCACCACAAACCCTCCCATGATTCCACACCCAAGAAAGGAGATGGGCGAGAGGGAGAGGAAATATAGGACCACTATGCCAACTTGACCTTCCCTTCCTTTCTCTGACCCGGTTTGGTTCCTGGATGCCTGCCATGACTCAGCCCCCTCCCTCATTTTGATATTTGTGATTTTTTCACTTTTGTGATGATCCTGCATCTTTAACTCTAGTGAATGTGGAGTACCAACTGTACATGTAATCCATTTATCTTAAGTTATTTTTCTTTTAAATAAAGCTTCACATGACGAAATCCATAGATGCATTTTAGGGCCTAGTCTTATTTTATGTTTATTCCAAACTCTTAAAATAGACCTTCTCACAAAATGGTTGTTGAAGTCAACATTTGCTTTGGCTTTATCATACTGTAAATAAGCATGAAACCTGTATCTTAAATCAAATCAAATACTGTTAATTGAATAATCTTTTCCCTCTTCAAGGAAATCGAATTTTAAACCAAAACAGACACAAGACATGAAAATACAACTTCAAATCTGGTAGACAAATTCTCCTCTGTTTGGCATCTTGCAAAATCTTAAATCTGATTCTCGGTGCATACCTTAAATTGTTGATGTTCCTCTGATTTTCATGCCTCCTTCCTCCGATCTTGCCTTATGTATGATATGTTCCATGTACAAGTTGAAAATTCACTCTTGCCTGACCCCTTTGCCAACTGGAAACCATTCAATTTCTCCATATTCTGCCTTGTCTTATAGCCTCTTGTCCTCAGTCCAGGTTACCTATCAGGGCAATCAGATCATAGAATTACAGAATCATAGAGCTGGAAGAGATCACAAGGGCCATCGAGTCCAACTCCCTGCCATTCCTCATGGATGGCCATCCAACCTCTGTGTAAAAACCTTCAAAGAAGGTGACTCTACTACACTCCAAGGAAACAAATTCCACTGTTGAACTGCTCTTGCCATCAGGAAGCTCTTCCAAATGTTTATATGGAATCTTTTTGTGAAGTTTGAAGCCATTGTGAAGTTTGAAGCCTAGTCTCTAGAGCAGCAGATAATAGACTTGCTCCATTCTCCACATGACATCCCTTCAAATATTTAAACATAGTTATCATGTCACCTCTTAACCTTCTCTTCTCCAGGCTAAACATCCCTAGCTCCCTAGGCCCCTCTTCATAGAACATGATTTCCAGGCCTTCTACCATTCTGGTGGTCCTCCTCTGGACACAAACCAGCTTGTCAATATCCTTCCTGAGCTGTAGTGACCAGAAGTGGACATAGTATTCCAGCTGGGGTCTTGCCAAAACAGAATAGAATGGTACTATCACCTCACTTGACTTACACACTATATTCCTATTGATGCAGCCCAAAATCACATTGGCTTTTTTAGCTGCCATATCACACTGCTGACTCATGTTTAGTTTGTGGTCCAGTAAGACTCCTAGATCTCTTTCACAAGTACTGGTTTCAAGCCATCCTATATCTGTGCATTTCATTTTTTTCTGCTGAAATGTAGTACTTGACACTTCTCCCTGTTGAAATTCATTTTCTTAGTTTTGGCCCAGCTCTCTAATCTGTTAAGGTCATTTTGAATTCTGATCCCATCCTCTGGGGTGTTAGCGACCTCTCCTAACTTGGTGTCATCTGCAGATTTGAGAAGAATACACTCTATTCCCTCATCCAAATCATTGATAAAGATGTTGAAAAGCACTGGAGCCCTTTGGTATCCCGCTAGTCACTTCTTTCCAGGACGAAGAGGAGTCATTGGTGAGTGCCCTTTCGTACTAAGTTAACCAGTTACAGATCCACCTAACAGTAGCATTGTTGTCTAGTCAAGATTTTAGTAGCTTGTTTGCAATAATATCATCAGAAACCTTGTCAAAGACCTTACTGAAGTGAAACTATACTATATCCTCAGGATTTTCTTCATCTACCAAAGGTAATAACTCTGTCAAAGAAAAAAAAAACCATAAGATTAGCCTGGCATGAGCCGTTTTTGAGGAAGCCATGTTGACTTTCAATGACCATGGCATTACTTTCAAGGTGCTTACAAACTGTTTGTTTAATGATTTGGTCCAGAATCTTTCCCACTATTGATTTCAGGCTGACTGGGTGTAATTATTTGTGTCTTTTTCTTCCTTTTTTGAAGATGAGGACAATATTTGCCCTCCTTCCGGCTGCTAGGACTTCTCCTGTTCTCCAGGAATTCCCTAACATTATTGCCAGTGGTTCTGAGATTGCCTTTTCCACTTCTTTTAATACCTTTGGATGTAGTTCACCTGGCCCTGAAGACTTGAATTCATTTAGAGTAGCCAGGTCTGCCTTTACTACCTCTTTACCTATGCTGTGCTGCACTTCCACAGTTCCATCATCTGCTCTGTTTTCTCCAAGAAGAGCAATGTTTTCCCTTTGGGAGAAGAAGGTGTTGAATAGTTCTGCCTTTTCTCTGTCCCCGTTAGCATTTCACCATCCCCTCCATGAGGAAGTCTTACCATTTTCTTCCTCTTCCTTTTGTTAGGACATAACCAAAACAAACAAACACACACACACACCCTTCTTATTGTTTGTAACCTCTATAGGGGTATAGGAAGCCTGAGCTCATTCTGTGCTTTAGCTTTTCTGACTTTCTTCTTACATTTGATGGCTATTTTTTGAATTTCTTTGTTTGAATTTCTTTTTGAATTTCTTTCCCCTTTTTGCATTTCTTGTACATATTGCTTTTAAATCTTAGTTCTACCGAAAATTTTTTAGACACCTCCTATATTTCCTCCTCATAGGAATTGTTTGAAATTGTCCCTTCAATATCTCACTTTTAATATACTTCCAGCATCTATCTTCCTATCTTTCTTGTTCCTGTCTTCCGGGGTGTTAGCTATTACTCCCAGTTTTGTATCATCTGCAATTTTGATAAGGCTTTCTTCCACCCCATCATCTAAATCATTAATAAAAATATTGAGGAGTGTTGGCTCCAAGACAGAATTCTGTGGCACTCCATATGAGATCTCCTTCCAGTTTGAAGCACAGCCACTGATGACAATTTTGAGTTTAGGATTGCTTATCAGGATAACTGAAGACCCCAGTAATGACCAGTTCTTCCAACTTGGAGATTTCTAAGATTTATTTCTAAAATGCATCACCCACCATTTCATGTTGGTTTGGGGGCTTGTAGTAAACTTCTACCACAATGATGTTTTTATTTCTTGCTCCATTTATTTTTTACTCAAATGCTCTCTGCTGGTCCTGTTTGATCACTTAGGTGGATTTTTGTACAAGCAACTTTGTCTTTGACATATAATATAATCCTTTTCTTCCCCATCTACTCTTCATGAACAGATTATATCCCTCAGTTGTTATTGTCAATTGTTATATTCCAAGCACTGGAGTCATCCAATATATTGAAAGCTATATTTTGCAGAATCATTTGTTCCCACATGGATCAGGAGGAAGGAATAATTAATGAATCTTGTCAGCCTCTCTGTTACACCATGGATCTTTACCTTTAGAGACATCACACTTTCTGGGATATCTGTCAGGCTTCCACACCAGTGACCCTATTCTCATCAGCAATCATCAGCTATCAGCACATATCTCTTCTTCCTCTGAGAATTGGCAAGGGCCTTTCTATTTACAGAGCCCTTCAAGGTCACCTCCCTGTTCTCTGAGGACTGAAGCTGCTGTCCCTGCTTCTGTGCTTCATAATCACTGATTGAGAGTGGGTGAAGGACCCTGAAGTGCGAGGTAAATGGCCCATCATTTCTTTTTTCATTACTAGATGTCCAAAGGGAAAAAGAAGGTATAAAAGCCCATACCTGTGACTTTTAGTGACAGCCACACACCTGTCTCTGGCACAATAGTAGGATGCTAAGTCTGATTTCTCCTCCCTACTTCAAATCAGAGTTTGATCTTATTTCTTCATAACAAACCTGTGAGACAGCAGCTGGCCTATGATCTCCCAGTATGCTTTAGGTAGAATTTGAACCCATTTCTTCCATTCATATCTAAGACTTCTGTTCTATGTAACATAGTGTGCCTTCCCCAGAGAAGCTGAAACATTTTTATTAGTGGAAGGAACACAACAATCGTTCAGCATCACGAGGCTACTGATGTTCACAGGTTGGACTACTAGCTTACTTCCTCTTTGAGAAACCCTCATTTGTTCCAGTCCTTAATTCAGAACTGAAAGAAATCTGTTTAATTCCTGATGCAGGCTGGAACCCATTGGGCAGTTATGAATGGGCAGTTAGAGCTACTAGAGTGTGTTATGCATGGAGTTGCACACTCATTACTGTTTTGTATTTTGTCCTTCTCTTCAACAAAGGCAAAAAGGAAGATCCAGGAAACTACAGACCAGCTAACCTGACCACAATACCAGGAAAAATATTTAAACAGATTATACAGGAATCTATCTGCTAGTATTTTGATGACAGTGCAGTGATCAGTAGGAGCCAGCATCAGCTTGCCAAGAACAAATCTTGCCAAGTTAATCTTTCTTAAATCTTTTTTCCAAAAATCAGCTCACAAGTTTAGGAGATGGTAGAAATGCTGTGGATGTCCTTTCTCTGATTTTCAGCAAAGCATTAGATAAGATCACCCACAATATATTGATCAGCAAATTGACTAAATATTTTACTAGATAGCAACACCATCAGATGGATCCATAACTGATTTGAAACCCATGCTCAAAGAGTCATCATCAATGGTTGCAATTCAAACTGGAAAGAGGTATCAAGTAGAATGCCTCTGTTACTATAATATGTGGATGACTCAGTGGTCCATCCGTGACGCTAGCACCTCTATGTGACAATGGGGAATAAATTAGCTCAAAATTAGGAGGCCTGTGCGAGGGTGGGATGGGGTAACTTAACGAGATCTTTCCACCAATGTTTATGGGGTCTTGCAGGAAAGAATCAACTAAAGAATCCAAAATGTAAACTAAAAATGTATTTTATTGAGAAATTCACACCTGCACACAGATACAAACACTCATGCACTCACACAAGAATTAACCAAAGGAAAAGGGAAGAAAGTTGGGGATAGAGGACTTTTAGGTTTTGGGTGATAATTACCAGTCTGGAGAGAAGCGAGGAAAAGCAGCACTGTGGCTTAGGTAAGCACTGAAGGACAGTTCTCATTAGAGAATCAAATGGACAATGTGGCATTCAGTAAGTCAAGAGACTGCCAGAGACTGCTTGAAACTGAGGGTTTTTATGTCCAAAATCTACCCTATGGGAATGGGTGTGAATCTCTCTCCCAGACAAGTGGACAATGGGACTTGCAACACAGACAATGAAGTCTGGATGGAGTTAATGTTCTCAGTGTTTAGGTGACAAAGGGATAATGGTTGTCATAATAGCTCTGTATTGTGGAAGGTTGGGAAGACAAAGCAGGGAAACATCCAGGTGTGAGGGATCAGGATTAGAAAAATCACAGTGTGGTAGGAACTTCCCCTTTCTGCTTAGAGATGTCCAACTTTTAGCATAAGCCTATTGTCTCTAGAATCGCCTCATAATCTGTCTGACAATGACTTCAGTTTCACCTAGGAGGGGATGTGGCTGCAATCAATCTTATGTTTGCAGTCAGTAATTTTCCTCTTTCCAGCTTGACCTTCCAGTCACCTTAGGTTCCATTTTATATCAGTGCCAATTAATGTAGTGTGAATTAAATAATATTGCCAATTAAACCATATCAATCTTGGGGGGAGTGTGGGGCTGTAACTCCTCAGGGTCTTCAACATTTTTACAATGAATTAAATGTTGAGTTGGAGAGAATCCTTACTTATCAAGTTTGCAGATGCTACAAAACCAGAAGATAAGACGGACACATTGGAAAATAGAAAGATAATTCAAAAGGACCATGATCATAGAATCATAGAATCATAGAGTTGGAAGAGACCCCAGAGGCCACTGAGTCCAACCCCCTGCTATGCAGGAATACTCATCAAAGCATTCCCAACAGATGGCCTCTCCAGCCTCTCCTTAAAAACCTCCAAAGAAGGAGACTCCACCACACTCCAAGGCAGCACATTCCACTGCCAGACAGCTCTGACTGTCAGGAAGTTCTTCCTGAGGTTCAAGTGGAATCTCCTTTCCTGCAGCTTGAATCCATTGTTCCTTGTCCTAGTCTCTGGAGCGGTGGAGAACAAGCCCACTCTCTCCTCAACATGACATCCCTTCAAATATTTAAACATGGCTATCATGTCCCCTCTTAACCTTCTCTTCTGCAGACTAAACATACCCAGCTCCCTAAGGCATTCTTCATAGGGCAATGACTTCCAGACCCTTCACCATTTTGGTCGCCCTCCTCTGGACATGTTCCACCTTGTTGACATCCTTCTTGAACTGAGGTACCCAGAACTGGACACAGTATTCCAAATGAGGCCTAACCAATGCAGAATGGAGTGGTACCATTACCTCCCTCAATCAAGGTTGCATCAATAAGAGTATAGTATGTAGGTTATGGGAAATGATAGTACCACTCGATTCCACTTTGGTCAGACCCCACCTGGAATACTGCATCCAGTTCTGGCTACCACAGTTCAGGAAGAGTATTGACAAGGCTGGACTATGTCAAGAAGGAGATGGTCAAAATGGTGGGAGACCTGGTAACTGTGCCCTATGAGCAGTAGCTTAGGGAGGTGGATATGTTTAGCCTGGAGAAGAGGTTAATAGCTGACATGATAGCTATGTTTAAATCTTTGAAGAGATGTCACATGGAGGATAGAGGAAGCCAGTTTTCTGCTACTCCAGAGACTAGGGCATGGAGCAATGTTTTCAGACTTCAGGAAAATATTGGGAGGAACTTCCTGAAAAGCAATTTGACAGTGGAATGCACTGCCTTGGAGTGCTGTGGACTGTCCTTCTTTGGAGGTTTTTAAACGGAGGCTGGATGGCTGTGTGTTGATAATGCTTTGATGGGTGTATTCCTGCATGGCAGGGTTGGACTTGATGGACCCTGTGGTCTTTTCCAGCTCTATGATTGTATGATCCTAAAGGACCTTGATAACTAGAAAACTCTGCTGGAATTAATAGAATGAAATTCATCAGACAGATGCAAAATTCTGCATGTAGGCCTCAAAAACCAAATGCACATGTATAAGATGGTGGATACTTGGCTCAGCAGTACTACATGTGAAAAGGATCTTGAGGTTATTGGTGATGATAAGTCCTATGTCAGCCAGCAGTGTGATGCAGCAAAGAAGGCAAATGATATCTTAGCCTGCATTAATAGAAAAATAGTTTCCATCTCAAGAGAAGTAATAGTTCCCTTATATTCTGCACTGGTCAGGCTTCATCTGGCATACTGTGTTTAGTTGTGGGCGCTTCATTTTAAGAAGGATATATGATAGTTTTAGTGAGTTCAGAGAAGGCTAATAAGAGGTATGAAGAACAAAACATAGGAGGAGAGGTTGAAGGAACCAGGTATGTTCAGCTTAGTGAAAGAGGGACGACATGATCACACTCTTTAAATACTTCAAAGGCTGCCACAAGTTCTCCGAGGATAGAACGAGATCTAATGGCTTAAATTACAGGAGGGTAGATTTTGATTGAACATTAAAAGGAATTTCTTGACAGTAATGTAACTGTCAATGTAACCAATTTCCTATAGAGGTTATGAAGTCTGAATGTCTTCAAAGAGAGACTGGACAGCTACTTGCTGATGATGCTGTAGCTTGTAGGTTCTGTCTTTCTTATAGCTGTAATCATTGTAATTGGGCCTGATTCTTGTCCTCACAAACATGTATGGCAGCTTCCCCAGCCTGCTAAAGTGCTCTGTGACTTCATTACATTCTGGCTTACCCTTTAAAACGCTACCTTCGTATAAAAAGTTTAAAGCTTTTCAACAGTTATTTAAAACCCCTTTATAAGTTCTATGTTAGTGTGGATCTTTGTAGATCTGTTTACCATCTGAGTCAGTGTTTATGAAAATGTACTGTAATCTTTATTAAAATAGCAAACAGAACAAAGAATTAGATTTCATATGTATGTAAAAGCTCACACAGTTCTTCAGAATTTGTTTAAACAGTTTCCTTATAGCTTTACACCAGCATATAAGCACAGATATCACAAACAGTCATTTGGCTAGCCTTTCACCCAAAGGCTCATTCTCAAATCTGGATCACACTTTCTGAGCAAATTCAAAAACAGTTTGATTTCTCTTCTGCCTCTCTCTCTCTCTTTCCCACTCAGAGAGCTGACTGAGGAATTCTGTTCCTGTCAGGAACGGAATCCACTCACGGAAGATACAGGCTAAATCTATACTTTATTTGAGGTTGGATACAGATAATGACTTTAGTGACCAGACTGAGACAAGAAGAACATGCAAACAGTTAAAGCAGCATCAGAGCCCAAACTTCTCCCACATGGTTCTCATGAGAGCGAGTCCTTATTTAATGAAGCTGCATTCCTAAGCTCTGCACCAGGCACTGTTTATCTAACAGCTAACAAGCTACTACTATGGTTCCCATCATTATGTTGGGGCAGACTGAGTACTCGACAGCCTGCCCTCCCCCCTGCCCAAAAAACGCAATGCAGAGCAATAGCAAGAGGTTAGTGAGAAGGTTTGGAAGGATTAGAAAGGTAGAAAGAATTGATTAGGTCTGGAGCAAATACATCAGTTGCATAGACCCATTCTGGAAACAGAGGGAAAGTTTTTCCAAAGAGCAAGATACTTGGGGTGGCCTTTGTGATGCCAAGAATCTAAAATAGCACTGTTGTCACACAGAGATGGATCAGGGCTGGAAGTAGAGATCAAAGGTGCTGGCTTGAGCAAGCTCCAATGAAAAACAGGGTTAATAAGGTTATGTTCAGGAGGCAAACCTAGAATGAAAGTTACATCATTCACAACTTTCTTAATTGGAAAAGGTCCTATCAACTTTGGAGCAAGTTTTTTGGAGGTGCCCTGAAAGTTGAGATTTTTCGTGGAAAGTACACCAAGTCCCCAGATTTATAGTCTGGTTTGGGGAGGGGGTGTCTTTTTGTCAGCTTGTACTTTATGTGCTAGTTTGGCCCTGTTGATGGAAGCTTGAACACTGTTCCAAGCCTTAGAGATGTTCTGAATCCAATTGTTTACAGGGGTTGGATAGTCAGTGGAATGCAGTGGGGGGAAAGGGCATTGGGTGACTGTCCTTACAGACCTCAAAGGGTGACTTCCCTGTGGAAATATGGACTGCTACGTTGTAAGCAAATTTGGCATATGAGAGCAAGGCAAGCCAGTTGGATTGATTGTGGTTAATAAAGCAAGATATTGTTCAAGGGATTGATTGGCTTGTTCAGTCTCTCCATCCGTTTGAGGATGGAATGCTGTGCTTAGCTTTTGTTTAATGCCAAGGGATTTGAGGAAATATTTCCCAAATTTAGAGGTGAAGACAGGGTCATGGTCGAGATCATGCCCACAGGCATGCTGTGTAGACTCCAGAGTGTGTGATGAACAGATGAGTGAGTTTTTCAGCAGAGGAACCTTTTTCAATGGAATGAAGTGACATTACTTAGAGAATTGGTCTGTAACAGCCTAGATTGCTTGGCACCCCCCACTGGATGGTAGTCCAAAGATAAAGTCTCAAGAAATACATTCCCAAGGTCTGGAGGGAATAGGAAGAGGGTGCAAAAGTCCAGGCAGTTTGGTGGTTCAAGCCTTGCTGGTTATGCAGGTAGGGCAGTTTTTGACATAAATTTCTACATCTTTGAGGCCAAAAATAATCCTTGCGAATGGAATGCAGTGTTTTTAAATATCTGAAATGCTCAGCTGACTTGATATCATGATGATATTTGAAGATCTCAGGTCTACAAAGAAGCAGCATGTTGATCTTCTCACGCACATGTGCGATGCCCTCTTTCCAAGAGTGAACAGTTTTTCAGCCAGGGGTTATCAGCATAGTTAATTTTCAAAGAGTCTTGGAGCTCTTTCTCCAAAAGAGTGCTAACTGTCTTATTGGTCTTTGCCTGGCCCCATGTTGTCACCCCCAGTCCCAGTGTCTCAGGAGTGAAGAGAGTCTTGGTGCTGGTGTGAGAAGCGGCTCCATATTCTTTGTGTTATGGGATCCCAGAGAGAGGGTCCACCAAAATGTTTGACTTGTCAGGTTTTAATAGAACCTGAAAGTTGAAATGCTGGAAGAACTCAGCCCAAGCTTGCTTGGGTCTAAGTTTTCTAGCTGTCTTAAGTGCTTTGAGGTTGCAGTGATCACACCAAACTTCAAAAGTCATTTTCACTCACTCCAGCAGATGGTGCCAAGTGTTCAGTGCATAGTGAATATTGGCAGCCTCTTTATCCCAATAGGCCTAATGCTTTTGTTTGTAATTAAATTTTTTAGAGATGAAAGCGCACAATTTAAGAGCCCCACCGTCTCATGTTGCAGGAGGACAACATTGTAAAGTCACTGGCATCAGTCTGGATCACAAAACTCTTCTCTGGGTCAGGGAGTTTAAGGAGGTGTTCAGTGGTAAACAGGGACTTGAGCTTGTCAAAAGCCTGCTGGCATTCCTGAGTCCAGAGTATGCATGAGGTTTCTTACTTATGCCCGCTAGACCCTTTGGGTTTTTGGGATTTTAGCAAGTTAGTTAAAGGCAGGGCGACTTCAAGAAAATTATTAATAAAGTTCCTGTAAAAATGAGCAAACCCCAGGAACTGCTGGAGCTGTTTCTTTGTATGTGGAACCAGCCAATCAATTATGACTTGTACTTTTTTTCCCATTCTATTTTTATTGAATCATATAAAATTATATCATTAACAAAGACATGGTTAATTACACTGATGAGGTTCTATATTCAAATCAACAAATCCTTATTTCTTCCTTATTTCTTCCTTATTTCAGTCTTTTCTTCATTCTTGTTTCTTCTTATAACTTCAACAGAATTTCCACTGTTGTCTTCCCTTTCATATTAGTTTTTGTAGTGCATAATTGTATGCTACACATTTTTTTCTTTTATACATTTACATAATTTTGCATACATTTATTTTTACGTAAAATTAGATAACAATAATAAAGAGGCAAATCAAATCAAAATGAAACGAAAACAAAAACAGAAAAAAATCATAGTTCCTTTAGTTACTAACGCCTTTGCTTGATGTAAACAATCTTATACCTTTTACTTATACTTCCTTCCCATATTTGTTTCAACCAAAATCTCTGTATCACCAGTATCATTCCTCCTACTTATATAGTCCCCATTATATCACATTTTAACATTCTGCAATCACTTTTCATTGATTTTCAAAATTCTTTCCCATTCTTATTTTTACATATAGATGTATCTATAGGCATATATACATATAAGTATATATACTTATATACCCCTACCAGAATGTCTTAACCACTTACACTTGTATAACTTCTTATCCTATACCTCATTTTTATCTAACTTATTATTAATTTCAAAGTCAAATGTATCAGACTTGTACTTATTCAATAAATGTACTACCGCTTTGAAGAAACTTTGTTATTGGGTCCCATTCCCTCATTGTTTCCTCGGATTTCTCCTTTATTTTTGCAGTTAATTGATCATTTTCTTTCATTTCTAGTATTTTTAACATCCACTGTTCTATTGTGGGGATTTCTATATTTTTCCAGTTTTTCGCAATTAAT
Organism: Ctenosaura bakeri; assembly: GCA_948474755.1. Lineage (NCBI taxonomy): Eukaryota > Metazoa > Chordata > Lepidosauria > Squamata > Iguanidae > Ctenosaura > Ctenosaura bakeri. Next base: position 293,078 of record CAOLHI010004051.1, read on the forward strand.
ATTCTAGCTGCTCTAATAAGGTATAATAAAACCCTCCGATATTTCTTTGATATCTTTGAATCTACCATTTGAACCATGTTAAGCAGGTATTTTTCTGGTTTTAGAGGTATTTGAGTTTCAGAGATTTCAGAGAGGATTTTATTTATCTCTTTCCAAAAATTTTTGATTTTTTGACAGCTCCACCACATATGTATAAACGTTCCTGTTTTTTCATGACATATCCAACATTTGTTTTGGTTTATTTTGTACATTTTTTCCAACATGGAGGGTGTTATATACCATTTGTAAAACATTTTTATATAGTTCTCTTTCAGGTTTTGCAAAGATGGGAATTTATGTGTTAGTTTCCATGATGTTTCCCATTGTTCCAATTCGATTGTGTATCCTATTATTACTGTCCATGATACCATTATGTCTTTTATTACTTCGTCCTCTAATTTGTTATTTAACAGACTCCTGTAAAATTTTGCTGTAAGATGGTCTACTTGATCAAATATGATTTTTTCCAATTCATTCAGTATTCATCTCAGATTAAATCCTTCTAGTTTTAGGTCTATTTTGTATCTTTCATATAATTGTCTGTATGGAAACCATTCTAACTTATGACCCATTTGTTCTAATTTTTCTCTTGTTCTTAATCGGGGTGTTGTTGATCCTTCTACTTCCAATAGATCTTTATATGTTAACCATCCTTTCTGTGTTGTTGCCCATCTCCCGAAGAACGCTTCTTGGGGAGATATCCATGTTGGAATTCTATTGTATAATTGTTTCTTTATTTGCATCCATATTCTTAATAAAGATCCCCTTATGAAGTGATTTTTAAACTCCATGTCTATATTTGCTTTGTTGTACCAGAGATAGGCATGCCAGCCCATCCTGTTGTCAGCTCCCTCCAATGTTAATACTCTGGAATTCTGTACTTTAATCCAATCTGTAATCCAGGATAATCCTGCGGCATAGTAATATAATTTGAAGTCTGGCAAATTACAACCACCTCTCTCTTTTAGGTCTGTAAGATTTTTCCACTTTATCCTCGGTTTTTTTCCTTCCCAAATGAATAGATCCTTGTGCCACTGTTTAAATGTTTTTTTTGTTTTTGATAATCAGTAGATTTTGAACTAAGAAAATCATTTTGGGAAGGATATTCATTTTAACAGCCAAGATTCTTCCGAGGAGAGACAGTTGCCATTTATTCCATTTTTCTAAATCTTTTTTTTATTTCTGCCCACATTTTTTTATAATTGTTATTGAACAATTCTGTACTTTGTTTCGTTATCCAAATGCCTAAATATTTTAATTTTTTTTTTGGATTTGAAAGTTAGATTTTTTAGTCAATTGTTCTTCTTTACTTGGACTCAGATTTTTTGTTAGAATTCCTGTTTTTTCTGTGTTTATTTTAAAACCTGCATTCTTTCCAAATTCATTAATAGTCTTTAAAAGTTTATCGATGCTTTCTAACGGTTCTTGCAAAAAGATTACTAAATCATCTGCGTATGCTTGGAGCTTGTATATTTGATCTTTTATTTTTACTCCTTTTATGTTTGATCTTTCTAATCTTATTATTTAGTATTTCTAAGATCAGAATGAATAGAAGAGGTGAAATAGGACAACTCTGTTGGGTTCCTTTTTCAATTTTTACCTCTTTGTTTCCCCCATTCATTATAACTCTGGCCGTTTGTTGTGAATATATTGCTTGAATCCATCTTATGAAGTTGTTTCCAAAGCTCATTCTTTCCAAAATTGCTATTAAAAATTTCCATTTAACCTTGTCAAAGGCTTTTTCGGCATCTAAAAAGATTATTGCTAACTCTTTCTCGTTGTGTCTCTCAAAATACGCTATTATGTTAATCACTGTTCTTACGTAGTTTCTCAAATGTCTTTTTGGCACGAATCCATTCTGATCTTCATGTATGATAGATTGTAACACTTTTTTCAATCTCTCTGCTAGTATATACGTAAATATTTTGTAATCTGTGTTTAATAATGAGATTGGCCTATAGTTGTTGGGTGATGTTAAATCTTTCCCTTCTTTTGGTATTAAAGCGATACTCGCTTCTGTCCAGGTTTTAGGAATTCCTTCTGTTGTTATTTGGTTAAACATGTTATATAAAGGTTGCATCAACTCTTGCTCGAATGTTTTATAGTACTTTGCTGTATAGCCATCTGGCCCAAGTGCTTTTGATGTTTTTAAATTTTCAATAGCAATGGAAATCTCTCCTGTCTTAATTGGTTCATTTAGTATTAATATGTGTTCTTCTGTTATTTTTAACATTTCTTGCTTGTTCAAATAAGATTTTGATAGTCCTCATCTTTGTACCTTGTATCTTCTTTGTATAACTCTGTAAAATATTTGTAAAATATCTCTTTAATTGAATCTGGATTAGTATGAATTTTCCCATCTACATTTAGTTGAATGATTTGCTTCTTCTCTTTAATTTTTCTCAGTTTGTAGGCAAGCCATTTTCCTGGCTTATTAGAGTTTTCAAAGTAATTTAACTTACAGTTCATTATCTTCTTTTCTATCTCTTGCGAGTGTGTATTTTTAAGCTGTTCTTGGAGCAATTTAATTTCATCTTTTAATTTCTTATTCGTGGGATCATTTTCTAGCTCTTTTTCTTTCTGAGTGAGTTCATTATAAATCCTCATAATTCTTTCTGTTTTTTGCTTCTTATTTATATGACCTATTTTAATGAGATGCCCTCTCAAAATGACTTTGCTAGCATCCCAAATTATTTTCAGAGTTAATTCTTCATTGTCCTTCTCTTTAAAGTACCTTTTCAGAGTCAACCTTTATTCTTTTACATATTTTGTATTTGTTAACAATGAATCATTTAGTTTCCATGCAAATTCTTTATGTCTTGTTTTCAACCTTAATTTGATTAAGTTGTGATCTGAGTATGTCTGGTTGAATCTCCATATCTTGTATTTCTGCATGCAAACTCTTTGACAGAAGAAATAATTTGATTCATGACAATGATTGATGTCTATCCAAGTAAAATGTGTAGCCTCTCTCGTCAGGGTATTTAAATTTCCACACATCTAATAAAGTGAGGTTATCCATTATTTCAAAAAAACTCCTTGGAAGTTTCCCTTGGTTTTTCTTTATCTGTTTCACTGATTTTCTATCTTCCAAAGGATCATGTCTCCCATGGTCAATATATTTTCTTGGCATCTCTCATTAAGGTACTTGTTTATTTTTTGCTGTATTTCTCTAAAGAATTTCTCCTTATTTTCTTGTGGTGTATAAAACCCTACTGTAAGTAATTTGTAATTTGGTAAGGTAATTTCCAGTCCAATATATTGTCCATTTGGATCTGCGAAGATTTTTTCAGCCTTGTAAGTCGGTTTTATGTATATTACAACTCCCCTTTTTCTTTTTGTGGTATCCCGCAGTGAAACATTTGCCCAATTTTGGTTTCCTTAAGTATTTGCTATCTTTTTCTCGAATTCTCTTTCTTGTAAAGTTATTATGTCTGCTTTGGATTTTTCTAGATGGTGGAATATTTGTCGGCGCTTATATTCTGAGTTTAGTCCTTTTACATTCCAAGATATTATTTTGAGAGACATTTTATTTTGCTGTATTTGTTAGTTTATTTGTTTATATATAGTTTTTTCTTCCTTTCTCCCTATGTTAAAGTTTCTTTACTTATATAATCTACTTTTATGATTCTTATCATATTGTTTCTTCTATTTTATTAATTTTCTTCAGTCACAATTTCTTCTATGTCTTCCTCCTCTTCTCCTTGTTCTTTTTTTTTTCTTATTCCAAATCTTTGCTTACTTCTTCCTCTTCTTGCCTTTCCTCTTCTTCTTCGTTCTCTTTTCCTTGCTCTTTCCTTGTAAATGTTTCTTTCTGTTTTTCTTGTTGCTTAATCTTCGTACCTTCTGTTTTCCATGTATATCTCTATTCGTTATCTTCTGATTGTTTTTGCTTTGTCACTGCTTCTTGTTGTTCTTTTGTTTCTAATTCTTGTTTTATTTTTTCATAAATTTGTCACGCTTTTTGTATGGTATTTATTTTAACTCTTCTCTGTTTATGTGTAAAAGACAGTCCTTCTATTCTATTCCAGGTATAGTTAATATGATTTTTGTATAGGAGTTTTGATAAGAATTTATATTCTTGTCTCCTTCTTAAAATTTGGCCTGGGATATCCTTAAACATTTTTATTTCTCTATCATCTATTATCAATTTTTTGTGTAATTTTGTTGTAAAATTAATTCCTTAGCCTTTGTTCTTATGAAGTTAATCACTATATCTCGCGGTAATTTCTTCTCTCTGGCTATCCTTGAATTAATCCGAAATATTTGATCAATGTCTTGGTCTAGAATATCCGGATCCACTTCTAAATATGAAGCTAATATCGACAGAACCCTTTCTTATATATTTTCTTCTCTTTCCTCAACTATTCCTCTAATCTTCAGGCATCTGTCTCTATATCTTAATTCAAGTTATGTGATTGCTATTGCGTCTCTGTCCTGTGTCCTGATTATCTGTTGAGTCACTGTTTCTGTCTGTTCAACTTTTTTCTGATGAGTTCCTATATCTGTTTTTATATTCATTATGTCACTAGAGATTTTTTCTAATTTTTCACCAAAAGAATTTAGTTCTTTTTTAATCTCAGTTCTAATTTCTGTTCTCGCATCCTTTAATTCCCTTCTGTTTTAAAATTCTTGAATTCTTGTAACGTTTTAGTGATTTGTACAGAGACGTCTGCTTTTGTTACCACTAAATCTGCCTGTGGCACCGTTCCTTTTGTCATTTGTATTTGTGCTGTCTCTGTCAAACTTGTAGCTAATCCTAAGGAAGGTCGTCTTTCTTTTACAGTTTGCATCAATGTTAACATAGCCTTCTTTGCTGCCATTCTATTTGATTTCATAATACATTTCTCTTTTTTTTGTATCAACATTTTTTCCCTTCCTCTATATCTCCTTACTCTTGCAACAGTTGTATTTGAACTACTAAATTTGTAGATTTTACAATTCAAAATTAATTCCCACCTATAAATCTATTCCAATTGATCCTGGCTTTCTTCGATCTCCTTGTTTTTTTATATAATTCATATATTATCACCTTAATAACCCTCTTTCGTATATTTTTTTTCTGCCACAGACTTATTTTCCACTTAACTTCCACAATCCTTGTTATTGGATTATCAATAAAACATGGATTCTCCTTTCACTTTCTCATATATAAAAAAAATTCTTAAGCTTTCAACTTAGACCTGCTTACTTCCGCTCACTGGAGTGTTAAATGTTATAAATATACCTCATATATTTAGTATGTAAATAGTATATAATATGTAAATAATGTATATAATGTACAGAATATATTTAATACAGAAAGTCTTTATATTTTCCTCTTCAAGTACTAACAAGTATCTTAAAGCTTCAACTTAAACCTGCTTACGTCAGCTTTCAAAGATTAGAACTGTTGTAAATATTACTTCTATATCTAGTCAGTAAGTAATATGTATAATATACAAAATATGTCTAGTATATAAGTAATATATGTAGTATATATAATTTATCCAGAATTTAACATATGTAAAGAAATGCTGATACACAGCGTATCTCTGTATATCCTCTTTTTTTATAGATCAATAAGTATTTAATTAAATTTAACCAGAAGTGAAATAGAATTAATATTTTTCTTATATTAGTTAATGACTAATTCCTTACTCCACTTATTCAATTTATTGCAGTTTTTGCATTAAATTAAACCTAGTACCAGTTGTTCCAATCACTTACTCAAACCCACAGTTCAACTCACAACTTTTTAACTTGATCGTTTTTGTCCTTTGTCCTTCAGTTTTGTTTTCCTCTTATTTTCTGCTCTCCTGTTTTCCCTCCAGCTTCCATGGAGAATTACAACTCTATCAGTTTTTTCTGTTCTTCCTGTCGTCTGTTTTTCTCTCCACTGCTTTCTTCCTTTCTTCCTTTATGTCTCTCACTTTTATTTTAAATTTTAGTTTCTTGTATAGTTTTTAACACTCTTCTGTGATGCTTTACTGCCTTTTAAATCCACTTCTGTCAGTCTCTCCAAGTCTTCTCTGTATCGTTGTTCTCTCTTTACTCCTGCTTTTACCACATTTCATTAACAGATCGCTATTACGAATCCCCAGTGTTGCCTTACGTCTACCCAGGTCTTTCCTGCAATCTTCTTTACGATCTGTGCAGTTTTCACTTCTGGGTAATCCGGCTTACTTTCTCTTCTCCGTTCTTGTACACAGAGTTCTAACAGTGAAGTGTTGTCTTCAACACCAAGCAAGTAGGTTCTTGCGAATTCCAATGCTATATATTATTTTCTTTAAAATATTTTCCTGGTGTCGCTGGTGCTGCGTTTAGAACAGCGATCTACAAATGGCTGTGGCAACTCTGCGACCCAGTTTGCACCTCTTCGCTCCTTCGCAGAAAGTCAAAGGGCTGGGCTTATTTTAGGTCCCTTCCAAGCCCCCTCTGGACTTCTTCCGAGGAAGTGTCTGGACCAGTCGGGAAAACTTGGAAAAATTTTGCACATCCCCCTGGCTAAACCATTTGAGATGGAGGCTTAGTCGGAGCTCCTCCGCTAAGAGTCCAGGCGTGATGCCATCGGAAACGGAAAGTATGACTTGTACTTTTGCAGGGTCCATTTGTAGCCCATTATTAATCACTCTGTACCCCACGTGGTCAAAGGTCTGAATGTGGAACTTACATTTTGACAATTTTTCATAAAGCTGATTATCTATGAGCCTCTGGAGCACTTTGCAAACTAAGTCTATATGCTCTGGGAGAATTTTGGAGTAAATCAAGATGTCATCTAAGTACACTACTACTCCTTTGTACAGAAACTCATGTAACACAGAGTTCAAGAACATCTAGAAAATGGAGGGGCCAGCTTATAATCCAAATGGAAGGACTGTCCTTTGCTAGTTTCCAAGAGGGATAGAAAAGTAAGTCAACCATTTACTCTCAGGCTGCATTCTTATGCGGTGAAGAGCTTCCACTAAATCAAGCTTAGCAGAATAGTTCCTTTGCACCAACTGTCCTGTAGTGTCTTTTGTCAGAGGTATGGGATACACATTTGAAATGTAGATCCAACTCAAAAGAGACTACTTAATCACTAATCTCACACCTCCATCATGTTTCTGGTGGAAGAAAATGGGAGGCTATTGGCAAAGTGGATGGTTTTATAAAGTCTCACTGCAAATTTTTATCAATGAATTCACATAGGGTCACCAGCTCCAATGGAGACATCAGGTACAGCTTGGGCTTGGGCAGTTTTGCACCCTCCATTAACTTTAACTCACAGTTGTACTCTCTGTGAGGTGGGAAATCGTTTGTTTGCTGGACTTCAAAGGCCTTTCTGAAGTCCCGGTATTGGGGAGGAACTTTGGCTTGCAGCTCCATCTGGGTTAATTCCACAACTAGGCGATTTCCTGCTTCCTGCTTAGTAGGTTTCTGCAGGATCCTAGTGCTGTTATGGTCTTCCCTAGGCTTCACAGACCCAGTGTGCCAGTCCATTGAGGGGGTTTGCCTTTTCAACCAATTGTACCTGAGCACTACATGAAAACTTATTTGCTTGGGTACCAGGAATTATAATTGTTCATGTATAACTCCCACACACATTTTTACTGGCTGGATGTGGCTGTGTAGTGGCGCTCCCTTCATGAGTACTCCATGTATCTGAGTTAACTTTATGGCTTTCTTTAAAGTCTCAAAGTCTAAGGACAGTTCTTGAGCTACTCACGGGTGTAATAAACTTTTATGGCAGCTAGAGTCAATTAACCCCTTGTGACACTGCTTATGTCCACTTGCTCCCTGCAATTCTACAGTCACATATATATGACGGGGCTTTGATTTACTCATGCTGGGAGGATGGTTCTGGTCCCATTCATCACTGGAGGATTCTGAAGTGGATGGAGGGCTCTGCTTCAATTTACAAGTCTGGGCAAAACTTCCCCTTTCTGATCTTCAGGCCTGAGTTTTAGTTGCCTCACTCTTGTGAGGAGGGATCTCTTTTCGTGTCATGGTTTGTTTCTTGTCCACTGCTTTCGACTTTGTTTTCTGGCAGTTGGCCTTTTTCACCACATTTAAGACAGGATTCCTCCTTCATTTGGCACCTCCTTTCCTTGCTGCTGCTGAGTCCCACTGATTTCTTTCTGCTTGTGGTTCTCCTGTTGGGAGCACCTGCTTGGAGCTTCCTATCTAGCTGCACACTTTCTTTGGAGGCTTTCAACTTCACAAGCTAAATGCATCCAGCCAAGAAGAGAGGCCCTGCATGTAGCATCTATCAAGGATATCCAGATTCAATCCAGAATTCTATCCATGTAGCTTCCTCCCATTCAAGAACCTTAGCTGCCAGCTTTCTGAATTCCCGAGTGTACTTAGCCACCATTCCTCTTCCCTGATGCAGTTTCCTCAGAAGGTGAAGGGTGTGTTTGTGCACAAAAGGATCCACAAATCGTTTATGAAGGCTGGTCATGAACATGTTCACATCAACAATTTCAGGAGCTGTAGTGTCAAAAAGAGAAGCCACTCATTCTGCTGCCCCTCCTCGGAGGTGTTAACTAATGTATCTCACTCTCGCTGCGTTGTCCACGAAGCTGTTCCATTGCCAGCCATGAAATTGGGAGCCACATTCAAGAAGTAGGTGAGGGTCTCCCCTTCTCCACTGTAGGTTGCCTTTAGCTCCCTGAAAGGTGGTTGGGCAGGTACTCCATCTTGTGGCACTACTCCTATGCCATCTGGGCCAGCGTCTCGTTGTTGAAAGGGCATGTCATAGCGAGGTGCAATGTTCTTCCTGTCTGCCAGGGAGGTGTGCAGCAATGCCATCCCTTCGCAAGCATCTTCATCTTCTTTGGCTAATAGTTGCTCCCATAGTGTAGCCTCCGTTACATTTGAATCCCATCTGATGGCCCTGCATCTCTGGCATCTCCCGATGTTGTCCCTCTCTCTTGAGGTCCAGGTTCTGCCCTCAGCTGCTGGGGTTGCTGGAAATTGAGTTGCCCCAACCTTGGGGTGCACTGCTGGAGTGAGAGTCGGGCTAGTGGCTGCTTTGTCTGGGAAAGCAGATGCTCCCACTTCTTCCTCTGCAATGTAATCCTCAGCTTCTTCACTTTGACCCTCAAGACAGTTCTAGTGAATTAGTTGTAAATTGTACTGAGTCTGGTCACTCTGTCAGGAATGGAATCCACTCAAACAAGCAAGAAGCAAGAAGAATGTGTAAACAGTTAAAATAACATTAGACCCAAACCTCCCCCACATGGTTCTCATGAGAGCGAGTCCTTATCTAATGAAGCTGCATTCCTGAGCTCCGCACCAGGCAATGTTTACCGATGTATTGTAAAAACAGAAAAACTCTGATGTAAACCACCCAATCCGTTTCTGTTGCGTTTTTGCTACATGCAGAAGTGTTACATTGATTCACACCACTTGCGCTAAATATAGCAACGTTTTCTGCATTTTTTTTTTAATTGGCCAATAAGAGGCAGTGGGGTGGAGCAAGGGAGGGGAATAGGAGTTCCATGAGAATTGACGATGTGGAAGCTACAAATGATTTTCTCCGCTTTACTTTGATAGAAACTGGAAGGTGTGCAGACAAGAACGGGGTAAGTCAGAGTAAAAAACACCGCACATGACATGTGGTGAAACACTCTTCCACTCTAATGCGGAAATGGCCTGAGTACCTAACAGTTCCAGAGTTCTCTCTTATTGAAGGCTGGCCCTTAGCCATTTCTCATGGAAGTTTGACTAATAAGACAATCAGTGTGCACGCTCTCTCTCTCTCTCTCTCTCTATGTATATATATATATGTGTGTGTGTGTGTGCGCGCGTGTGTGTGTGTATTTTCTCCTGTCAAACCGCAGTCTCTTCCTCTCACAGGCTGGGTGTCTCTCCTGCAGAGCCACTCTGGGGGCTGCTCTGCTGCTCTGCCACTCTGTGGCTCCCATTCTATCCCTCAGCTTCCCTTCTAAAATTCACGTCCTTGTATTTAGAACTTGCTTTTGGACAGATGTTGAAGCTATGATTTCCTGCCCTCCCTCCCCCCACAAGATTTCAGTTTAAAGCCCTCTTGATCAGATTTGCTATCCTTTGGTAAAGACATCCTTCCTGATTTTCATAAGGTGTAGCCTTTCTGTAGCCAGTACCTTCCTGTCCCTGTGTGGTCCTCTATCTTTCACTGATAGAATTGGCAAGAATATCACCTGTGCCTCTAAACTCTTCACTTTCCTGCCCAGAGCTTCATAATCCAAGATGCTCTGTTCTTTGCAATCCTATTTGTGACTTCACAAATCAGAAGAAAAGTGCATTGTTCTTTGTTCTTGGTGAGCTTTGGCAATTTGTCCGTGAGATCCTGGATATACATGCTAGAAAGACAGCACACTTCCCAATTAATCTTGTCTGGCTGGCAGAGAGTTCTCTCTTTACCCCTGAGCAATGAATCCCTTGCTACTAGTACCTTTTTTTCTTCTTCTGCAGGTGGTAGTTATGTTGACTTCTTGGCATGCAGTGTCTCTTGTGGCTGATTTCCTACTTGCTTGTGCCTCTTCACCTCCATTAACCTCAAGAAGATAATAGAAAGCGATTGCTTAGTGGGAGTGGTTCCAAATTCCTGTGTACGGTCTGGTCCTGATGGTTCCTATCCTCCAGGATGCTATCTCAATGTTACAACCCTCTTTATTTTCATTGGCAGTTTCTTCTTGTGGATCCTGCAAGATCAATTCCTCTTCTGTTCTATCCAGGAAGTCCTTGTGTTTTTTGATGTACTGAAGAGTCTCAACATATAGCTGTAGTGCATTGACCTTCTTTTCCAAGAAAGCCATCAGTTTGTACTTGCTGCAAGTGAGGTTTTCTGGCAAGAAGAAAAACATTGTGCAGACAACAACAGATCTGTATTCCTCCATCCCTGAAGTTACTTTTTTCACCCTTTCTAGACTGTAATAATTCTTAGTGATATGACATGACAAGGCATGCACTCCTGGCCTTCAGAAGCTGAGCTCCAAAGACTGAGGCAGCAGTTATATAGAGCTAAAGGCTGCTAGACCCACCCCAAAGCAAGTCAGTGACTCAGCAGAAACTGTGCCCCCTTAGACCATGTGCTCAGGGACAACACATCCAAAATCAAACAAAAGCCCCCCTACTTACAAGCCTTCAAAACACACACACACACACACACAAAGAGTCAAGAATGACCCTCCCAAAAACACAGCTTACCTTCTGTTCCTTTGAGCAGGGAGTTGGACCTGATGATCAGTAGGGCCTGTGAGGCTCTGAAGAGGAAACTGAAGGACCTTGGGACACAGATTGTCCCAAGGATTGATGTCTTCCGACATCAGTCTTTCCAGCTGAAGGACATAGCCCAGGAAGCTACAGAAGAATACTGGAAGTGAACAACTGGCACTGCAGTTGATGCTGTCAGGAAGGTCTTGGCTTCTTTGACTATTGTGACAAACCTGATGGGAGGGGGTCTTGACAACAGAGCCTCCTTGGCAACTGAGAGTGTTTAAGCTGATTGGCTGGTGAAATGGAACCTTGGATAGCCCGGCGGGGGGGCTGGAAAAAGAGGAAAATAACAGATTTTAACTGTCTGATGTGTGTTTGAAGAGGAGTGTGATTTGTGGTGTGTGTGGAGAGGTTGGAGATTTGAAGAGCTCTGTGAGAGAGGAAATTTGGTGTACAAGAGACAGTGAATGAACTGAAAGAGAGAGAGAGAGAGAGAATAGTGTGCTGTTTATAAACATTTAGATACAAACCACATTTAAAGCAACAGTGTTACAATAAATGTTTGAAGTTCTGTGTTCCTTAAAATAGAGTCACAGAGTCTTATTTTGAATCCTGGAATATACACACTACCAATATCATCTTATCCTTAGTGCCAACAGTACCACAGTCTTGGAAAATATAAATCACTGCTGATCCTTACAGATTTAGGGAAGGCAGTAAAGGGGGATTGTCCTGAAAGGAAGAAGCCAAGGAGGGACAAAAGTGAGGAAGGGATTGAGTTCTCAGAAAGGGGAACTGAGGCAGAGCTGTTTGTCCTGATCCTGGCTTGATTCAGAGATCTCTCTGGCTGTTCAATTCTGATCACAAAGAGGTGTCAGGCTGGGCAGGCCTTGAGTGCGAGACTTGGGTTCTCCTTTTGCACTCGGCACTGACGGGCGTTGGTTTTTCCTGTGTTTTAACACCTGTGATAAGAACATATTTGTTCTGATCAGGAGATCTTAAAACTGAGTTACAAAGGGGCATGAAACAGTATTTCACAGGGCAGGGGGGCATGAAGTTCTGGGGACAATAGCCTCAATGATGCTGGAGGAACTGGCACAACAGTACAAGAAGGCAACAAAGGACAGGAAAACAACAACAAAGAAACAGATAGTGAGACCCATGGTCTTAGATTTTCTACACTAATGCACGGGAAATAAACAAAATCGACTCTTAATGCAGTAAGTTGAGTATGTTTTAAAAGGCATTGCTGAAACCTGGTGGGATGAGTCTTATGTTTGGAATGTAATAGAACCATATAAACCTAAAGAAGTAAACAAAAGAGGAAAGGAGAAGTAGTAGCATTATATGTCAAGGATGTGGATGCCTATACTTAAAGTGTAGAAACCAATTGAAAGCATTTGGGTAAAAAAGGGGTGGGAAACAACAATGGCATCATTGTTCAGGTCTACAATAGACCCGCATTCCAGACTGAAGACTTGGGTGATGCCTTCTTAGAACATATGAACAAACATTAAAAAAGGATACAGTACTAATGGGAAACTTCAACCACCCTCATATTAATTGGAAGTCAAACTGTCAAGAATGATGTTATTGTGTGCCTTGAAGTAATTTCTGACTTTATGGTAATCCTAAGGAGATTTATCATGGGGATTTCTGGAGCTGAGAGTGTGTGATGTGCCCAAGCTACATCAGGTTTCCGTGACTGAGCAGGGAATCAAATCTGATCTCCAAGGCCAACATTCTAACCACAGGCTCTCCCAAATTCCTTACTTGCCTTGCTGTCCAGAAGCCAGGAAGGAACATAGAACTGATTATTTTGGACCTGATCTTCCCCAACAGGGAAGAACTGGTCAATGAAATGAAAGCAGTGGGAATGCTGGGTGCGATCAACTGTTTTATAGAGAGGATATATGCAGAAGATAGGAAGCCAAACATAGTCAGATGTGTACTCTGGACTTTAGGAAAGCTCATATCCGTAAGCTTAACAAAATGCTCAAAGGGAATAGAGTTTGTGATGAATGGAACTTTCTTGAAGATGAGAGATTGGAGGCACAACTGAAAAAAAATTCCAGTGAGGAGGAAATGTGAAAGATGTCTAAAGAAGCCAGTGTGGATGCATAGAAGCTGAGATTTAAAAGGGACATATGTAACAAGTGGCAAAAGGTGGAAACCACCAAGGAGGAATACATATGAATAGACAGCAATTATAGGGGAAAAAATCAAGAAAGCTAAAGCTATGTATATAAAGCTATATGTATAAGCTAAGGGATGTGAGAGGGGTTACAAATAATAAAAAGTGCTAATGTTAAATCTCTAAGAGGTTAGTTGAATGTCCCATTTCTGTTTTTCATTCACTTTTTCTTTCCATGTTTGCAATGGCATTGACCTATTTGATCAACATCATAGAATCGGAAGGAGCACCATGGGCCAACCCTCTGCTCAGTGCAGGATCTCCAACTATAACATCCACAGCATGCAGCCCTCCAACATCTTTTTGAAGATTTTCAGAGAAGGAGACCTCACAATTTCTCTAGGCAATTGGTTCTGTTGCTCTGTTTACTGGGGGTGGGGTCCAGGGAGGGACAGCTAAATAACCTTACAATTTCATAAGATGGGGAAATTAGTCAAGAGCACTGGTTGGCACTACGAGAGGCAGGGTAATGCAGCAGGATCTTGTAACCCAGTGTTTACGGGATCAGACCAAGTCAAGAAGCAAACCGTGTTGGAAATAATGAATGATCTTTATTAAATACAGACACACAATGTAAGCAACACATGCACACAGATAACTAAGGAAAATAAAGGTATGAGTATGATAGTGGGATTTTCAGAGGGATGATTGATTCGGGTGATATGAAACCTGTTCCTGAAGCCCGGAAAGAAGATAGAGAGCGATGCTGGGGTTCGATGTATCTCGGTACATGGAGCTGAGGGGAAGCTCACCAGGCAAAGCGGCAGCAAGGCGGTCTGGAACTCGGGAGCGATCCCAGGATGGTCTTGGAATCAGGGATTTTTATAGGGAGAAATGTAACTGCAGGCTATGCCTTACTTGGGAAAAACAATGCATTTTGGGCATGGGACAAAGCTTTGGAAAGGTTAGAATTTAGCATGATTAAGTCTGAATTGACAAAGAGTTAGTCATTATGCAAATACTCAGTGCTTGGCAGTTGAGTATTCAGCTTGCCAAGTTACCTGCTTGGGGCAGGGAGTTCTTTGTAAACAGCGTGCATACATAATGAGGGTGTTTTCAGAGAGGTCTCCTAAAAGTGGTGATCTGACTATTTCTGACCTGCCTGGGTGGAGAATGGAATGTCCAGCAATTAGTGGCCAAGCCTAGTTCTGTGCTTGTCTGGTGGCCTCTCAAACACGTGGAGAGGGGTGGTGGAAGAGAGCCAAATTATGATATCAAAATCATATCTTTGGCGTATCTCCATGGTGGCCTAAACTGCAGTAACAGTTCTATTACCAAACCACTCTTACTGTTGAGAATTTCCCTCTAATGTTTAATCAAGATCTATCCTACTGTAACATAAAACCATTAAATTTGGTTTTACCATCCAGGGCAACAGAGAACAAGCCTGCATCTCCTCTCTGACAGTCTATGAGGTATTTAAAGAGGGCAAACATGTTGTCCCTCTGTTTTCTGCTCACCAAGCAGAACATGCCTAGCTCCTTCAACTTCTTGTTGATGTACTGTCAGATGTATTGCTTTCCATGCCTTTTATCCTCATTGTCCTTTTCTGAAACCACTCCAACTTGTCTATTTCTGTCTTAAAATGAGGTACCCAGAACTGAACTTAGTTCTTCAAACGAAGCCTGACCAGTACAGAATATAGTGGTACTATTACTTCCCATGATTTGGAAACTATGATTCTACTAATATAGGCTAAAATAACATTCGCTTTCTTTGCTGCAGGATGACTCTGCTGGGTCATGTTCAAATTATGATTAACAATAATTCCAAGAGCCTTTCCAAATATTGCAAAGCCAAATATTCAGTTGTTTTGCAGCCAAAATGTAGAATTTTTCATTTCTTGACTTGTTTTAGGTGAATTCCATTTTATTAATTTCCACTCATTTTTCTAGTTTATCAAGATCTTTTTGAATTCTGTTCCTATCTTCTAGTGTGCTAGCTACCCCTTCCAGTTGAATATCATCTGAAAACTAGATAAGATCCCCTCTGTGCCACCATTTATGTCATTAATTAAGTACTTAATTAGTACACATTTTGAAGAGTAATGACCCCACTTGTAATTTCTCTCTAGTCGTTGAAAATTACTCTTTAAGCATGATTACCTAGTCAATTATGGATCCATCTGACGTTGTTTCCATTTCATCCACATTTAATGAGTTTGCTAATCAATGTATCAAGGGAGATTTTATCAAATGGTTTGCTGAAATTCAGATGAACAGCATCCACAGCATTTCCATCAGTGGCTAAACTAGTACGCTGAAAAAGAAAGAAAGAAAGAAAGAAAGAAGATAATTTCACAGGATTTATTTTTGACAGATACATGCTGGCTCCCACTAATTACTGCATTATCATCCAGATATTTAGAACTAAACTCCTAAACTTGTATTCTGTTGTGATGTTTTCCCTGGTATTGAAGTCAAGCAGGCCCCAGATGCTCTTTTTTTTGCCTTTTTTTGAAGAGAAGGACAATGTTCGCCCTTCTCTAATATTCTAGCAGCTCACCTGTTCTTCAAGATGTCTCAAAAATGATTGCAAGGGGCTCAGAGTGTATATCAGCAAGTTCCTTCAGTACTTTTGGATGCAGTTCATCTGGCCCTGCAGATTTGAACTCATTTAGCTTAACCAGGTCAGTGATTCTTAACCAGTGATGCCCTCACAGCGGGCCCGTGAAAGGTTCACAGGCTGCTCAGCCCATCTTCTTCCCCAAAGCAGAGTGGTGACAAGACAGGAACTAAGGCAGGCAGGCTGACTGTTGCCTATCCCAAGGCTGCCTCACAGTGGTGAAGAAGTGGATTCAGCAGCTGAGGGACAGTGGGGCTGACAGCACGTCAGACTTTGCTCTTCTTCTTTCTCTCTGCCTCCCCTCCTTTTCAGCAGAGCGCAATCCAGTGTAGCTTCAGAAATCCCCCTTCCTTTTGCCTTCTTAACCATGAGAAGAGGAAACTGAGATGGGCAAAGGCAAAAAGGTAAAACAAACAAACAATCAAAACTAACCAAAGGGGAAACACACACACACCAAGAAACAAAAGAACAAAAACAAAAACGGGAGCTGAAAGTTAAAAAAAAAAAAGAGGGGTTGAAGCAACCCCTTTACAGAAGACCTGAGCATGCCACCTTATTTCCATAACTGCACAGACTTTCATCTGAATCAAGTAAATCATAGAATCATAGAAATGTAGAGTTGGAAGAGACCCCAGGGGCCATCCAGTCCAACCCCCTGCCATGCAGGAACACCCTCAAAGCACTACCAACAGATGGCCATCCAGCCTCCGCTTAAAAACCTCCAAGGAAGGAGACTCCACTACACTCCGAGGCAGCAGATTCCACTGCCGGACAGCCCTGACTGTCAGGAAGTTCTTCCTAAGGTTCAGGTGGAATCTCCTTTCCTGCAGCTTGAATCCATTGCTCCTTGTCCTAGTCTCTGGAGCAGCAGAAAACAAGCCCCCTCCTTCCTCTACGTGGCATCCCTTCAAATATTTAAACATGGCTATCATGTCCCCTCTTAACCTTCTCTTCTGCAGACTAAACATACCCAGCTCTCTAAGTCTATCCTCATAGGGCATGGCTTCCAGGCCTCTCACCATTTTGGTCGCCCTCCTCTGGACCTGCTCCAGCTTGTCAATATCTTTCTTGAATTGGGGTGCCCAGAACTGGACACAGTATTCAAGATGGGGTCTAACCAAAGCAGGGTAGAGTGGTACCAGTACCTCCCTTGATCTAGACACCATACTCCTATTGATGCAGCCGAGAATTGCATTGGCTTTCTTGGCTGCCGCATCACACTGCTGACTCATGTTCAGCTTGTGGTCTATGAACACTCCTAGATCCCTTTCACACGTACTGCTATCCAGCCACGTGTCCCCCATCCTATATTTCTGTATTCCGTTCTTTCTACCTAAGTGTAGGACCTTACACTTCTCTCTGTTGAATTTCATTTTGTTCGCCTTGGCCCAGCTCTCCAATCTGTCCAGGTCATTTTGAATTTTGATCCTGTCCTCTGGCGTATTAGCAACCCCTCCCAATTTGGTGTCATCTGCAAATTTGATGAGCATGCCCTCTATTCCTTCATCCAAGTCCTTGATAAAAATATTGAACAGCACTGGGCCCAGGACAGAACCCTGTGGCACCCCGCTAGTCACTTCTCTCCAGGATGAAAAGCAGCCATTCGTGATCACCCTTTGGGTTCGGTCGGTCAACCAATTACAAATCCAACTAACAGTAGCCCTGTCCAGCCCACATTTTACTAGCTTCGTTGCAAGAATGTCATGGAGAACTTTGTCAAAGACCTTACTGAAATCGAGATATGCTACATCCACAGCATTCCCTTCATTCTATCAAGCTAGTAACTCTATCATAAAAAGAGATAAGATTAGTCTGGCATGACTTATTTTTGAGAAATCCATGTTGACTTCTCGTGATTACTGCGTTGCTTTCTAAGTGATTAGAAACTGACTGCTTAATGATGTGCTCCAGTATCTTTCCAGGTACTGATGTCAGGCTGACTGGGCGATAATTATTTGGGTCCTCTTTTTTCCCTTCTCGAAGATGGGGATAACATTTGCTCTCTTCCAGTCTGCTGGAACTTCTGTCCTCCAAGATTTCTCAAAGATTATAGCAAGCGGTTCCAAAATGACCTCTGCCAGCTCTTTTAATATCCTAGGATGCAATTCATCTGGCCCTGGAGACTTGAATTCATCCAATGTGGCCAGGTATTCCTGTACCTATTATGTGCCTCATTTCCCCTGCTTCCTCCCCTGCTCCCCAACCACCAGGTTGAGTGCTTGTATCCTTCTGGGAAAAAACTGAGGCAAAGAAGGTGTTAAGTAGTTCTGCCTTTTTCCTTCCCCCTGTGAGTAATTTGCCATCTTCTCTGCGCAGCGACCCTATCGTCTCCTTCTTTTCCTTTTGCTGCGGACATATTTAAAAAAATCCTTTTTATTGTTTTTAATGTCTCTGGCCAGCCTAAGTTCGTTCTGTGCCTTTCTGACCTCCTCCCTACATCTCCTGGCTACTTGCTTAAATTCTTCTTTGGTGGTTTCCCCTTCTTTCATTTCCTATACATGTTTCTCTTAACACTTAGCTCAGCTGAGAGTTCTCTAGTCAACTATTCTGGTTTCTTCAGACACCTTCCATTTTTCCTCCTTATTGGCATAGTTTTAGACTGTGCCTTCAGTATCTCCCTTTTTAGGAACTCCCATGCCTCCTGAACTCCTTTCCCTTTCACTATTCCTGACCACGGAATTCCAGCCAGCAGTTCCCTAAGTTTACAGAAGTCCACTTTTTTAAAATCGAAGATGAGTGTCTGGCTACCCTTCTCTTCTCCTTCCCACTGAATGCCAAATTCCAATAGGGCATGGTCACTCCCCCCTAAAGATCCAACCACTTCTACCTCATTCACAAGGTCATCCCTGTTGGTCAGGATCAGATCTAGAATATTTGATCCCCTTGTGGCCTCTTCCACCTTCTGGACCATGAAGTTGTCTTCAAGACAAGCAAGAAACTTGCTGGACCTTGCTGTCTTGGCAGAGTTTTACTGCCAGCATATATCCGGGTAATTGAAGTCTCCTATTATTACTGTATCTCTCCTCTTTGAATGTACAGTCATTTGGTTGAGGAAGGCGTCATCTAAGTTCTCAGCCTGGGTTGGAGGTCTGTAGTAAACCCTCACCAGAATATCCCTATTGTTTCTCGCTGCCTTGATTCTTACCCAAATGCTCTCGACCTGGCTTTCTGGATTTAAGTCCTGGATCCCTTCACAGGTGAAAACATCCTTGACATACAAGGCTACTCCTCCTCCTTTCTTGTTTGGTCTGTTTTTACAAAATAGGCTATACCCCTCTATTCCTATATTCCAATCATGAGACTCATCCCACCCGGTCTCAGTGATGCCTATCAAATCGTATTTATTTTTTTGTACTAGGAGTTTAAGTTCATCCTGCTTGTTTCCCATACTCCTTGCATTAGTGTAGAGACACTTAAGTCCCCGGGCCCTTCCTGAAAGTCCTGTACTAATGTTTCTACTCCTCCACAAATGGCCGCTTGTACTACTTGGGCCTATTCCCCCTGCGCTCTCCGAGTCCTTGCCCTGAATAATATTGTCTCCCTCCCCAGGGGAACTTAGTTTAAAGACCTCTTAATCCTTATTGCGAGTGATGGCTTATTTTGTCACTGGTGATCTCTCACTTCAACTTCCAGTGTCTTGACAGAGGGTGGCACTTCCTGCAGCAGTGCTCTCTCTTCTTATTTGGTCCCACTTCTCCCTGCTGTCCTGGCTGCTATACTGTGTCAAGGATCCCACTCAGAATGGGGCAGATGAGAAGAGGGGGCACTGCTGCAATGGTGCCTCCCTTGGCAATACTGTGGAAGTTGGAGTGACAGATCACTATTGGCAAAATAAGCCACCACTCAGTTCAGATGAAAGTTTGCACATTTATGAATAGAAATGAGGAAGCATACTCAGGGTTGCTTCAACCCCTCCCTCTTTTTGCCCTTTTCTTTCCCGTCCCTCTCCACCCATCTTGACCTCCCCTCCTCCTGGTGAAGAAGGTTAAAAAGGGGAGGGTTGAGTGTTTCTGATAGACCAGATGACTGGAAAGGAGGGAAAGGAGAGAGAGAGAGAGAAGGGCAAATGCTGCCTAGCTGGCTGGCTGGTCTATGTATTGATGTTCAATCCACTCTAGCATGAAACTGTCAGGAAGAAGCAGAAGAGAAGTCTTCCCTCCCTCTCTGACGTCTGTAAGGGAAATATCCATTTTTTTAATTCTCCCTTTTCTCTCAATTTGCACTTTAGGATTTTAGATCTTGAGTTAAGTCTGGGGGTCCACAGCAACAAAAGCTATTTAAAGGGAGTCTCTGGTAAAGAAAAGGTTAAAAACCACCTGAACGAGGTGATTCCTGATGTAATCCTTATTAATCTTGATTTTAAATCTGTGTCCCAGGGACACTGATGATGAATGGAAGCACTGAGTTTTCTTTTTGGAGAAAAAAAGGAAGGATCTGAAGCTAACACATTTGTTATGCTGGAGCAAAGGTGTGGTCAGCTGGTAGTATTTATTTTATAAATGAGGCAAATGAACTTTTGTCAGTAGTGGAGTATTTCAGGTGATTTCTGTAAAAAATATTCTGTTCTTACCAAAAGCCAGTTTTTTAATTGATATATTCAATCATCATGTTACCTATAACAATTGAAATGTGTCCAATCCATGCTCTCTCTCTATTTTTATGTTTCTGCACTTTTCCCATTCTTTTGCTCCTATGCTCTCTTCTAATGTTTTAATTGAGGGGGGACAAAATCCCTCTTTAGAACCTTCAGTGCAAAAGCAGTAGGCTCTTGTGCTTGGAAGGATTTCATCCTCATGTATTAATTTCAGCTTGGAGCTGAAGCTGAAAGCTTTGGAAAGGAGTGAAATATTGTTTGAAGCCTCCACAAGTTCTCATGCTGACTAATATGTCTGTATATGGCTGATTTTTCCTATATGTATTCCTATTTATATATGTGTGTGTGCGCGCGTGTGTGTGTGATTTATTTCATCTAATTACCACTGTTGCAAAGAATACAATAACTATGCTTTCTACTCATCCAAATATACATTCTGTAATATAGTTCATTAATAAAATTTTCCCATGAATCCTCGTATATATTTTTTATTCAGTTAATATTTTCTCCCCCCTTCCCCTAGCAGGCAATGGTCTTTAATTATTAATTATTAATTTCCTTTTCCTTTCATGTAGAATATTGCCCTAATTGCAGTCACGTAGGGACGTGGGGGTGGGGGTGCGATTTGCCCCAGGAGGCAAAGTTTTGGGGGCATCCTGGCCCATAGCCTCACCCCCGTGCACCCTGGCCATGCCCCCACACCCTGCAACCATGCCCCCACGCATAGTGGCATGCATCTTGCGCCGTAGCCCCGGCCCCTTCCTGCCTCCCTCCACACACTCTAAGCTCTGTCACTGCCTAATTGTCTCATTTACTTCCACGTTGAAGTAACATTTTTTAACTTCTGACATTAGGAAATGTTTCCGTTGCTATTATAAATAATAAGGAAATAATGGGCATCCTTGTTTCTTGCCGTTCTCTGTTTTAATTTCCCTTGAATTATTTCCATTTACATTGGCCTATGTCACATTTTCTTTGAGTAATTCTCTAATAGTATCTCTAAATGTCATCCTTAATCAAAATCCCTTACATACTTTATACAAATATGTCTGATTTATTTAATCAAATGCTTTATAAACATCTAATTTTATAACCCCTTCTTTCATTTCATTTTACTTTTTGCTGTAAATTACACATTTGTTACATTTCTGATAGAATCACCCATTACTATCCTTCCCTTTAAAAAACCATATTGACCCTCCTTTCTATTGGCTAATATCCTTGCAAAAATTTTATAATCTTGATTAGCCAATTTACTGGAATTGTTTTGCCTTTATTAGATTTAATATTGGAATTATCTGTTCTATTTTCCAAGAATTAGGAATTGATTTGCCAAAGTCTCATTAAATATTTTTACTGCATGAACACTTAATTCTTTTTTTAAAAAAGAAAGCTCTTCCTTATTTATAGGGACATTTAACTATTCTTTCCACCCCTTTATTTATGATCAATATTTGTCTCTTCATCTATCACCTCTCTTTGTATAGTTTTTCATAAAATTTTGCCATCACCTCTCTTATTTTCTATTTCTCTCTCACTGTTTCACCTTATCTCCTTTTAATTTGTTAATTATTTTATTTTCTCTTTCTCAGATACATGGCTAATCTTTTCATACGGTGTATATCACAAGCTTGAAATTAATTTTTAATGTGTTAATGCTTCCTTGTAATTGTTAGGTGGTCTATTTCCTCTATTTCTTTTTCCTTTTTGTCCCATTTGTTTTTGATTTTCTTTTTTTAAAATATATTCCTAATATTCCACTTGTAACTTTTACGCCTCTTCTATCACCTTCTTTCTATATATTTTTCTTTCTAAATCCCTATTTCTACATTAATACACTTTCAAAGCATGCCCTACTATACTTTCCTTTATATCTTCTTTGACATTTATTTCAAAATATGTTTGAATTTCTTTAGCTTTTTTCCCATTTTTTCTTTTAATGTTACTATTAGATCAAATATCCATTTCCTTACTTTTCTCCTTCCTGTCATTTTTACAATCATATACAGTGCACTTTCAAGAGTTTGGGGTGCAGAACCCTTGCAAAAGTGGGAAAATTGTGAATATTTCTCCCTTCCCTCTCCCATTCTCTTCCAGAAGCAATGCAAAATGGAAGGGAATGGGGAGTGGGGGAGCCTTGTATGAGCCTTCCTTTCCCCCTCTGGAGCTCCCTGGTATGGAGAACTCATGTGAGCCTTCTTTCAACCCCCCCCATTCCCTTCCACTTTGTATGGGAATGTGAAGGGGCAGCTCCAGAGGGGGAAAGGAAAGCTGCATGAGGCTTCACTCACTCTAAATTCCCCTCTGATTTCCATGGGAATGAGAAGTGGGGAGCTCTATTATGCCTCAGCATGAGTTCTCTGCACTGTGGCAAAATGCATAGGAATAGGAAGGGGAGCTCTGCTGTGAGCCTTCCTCTCCACCATTCCCTTCCATTTTGGCTCAATGAGAGTTCTCTGTGCAGGGGCAAAATGTATGGGAATGAGAAGAGGAGAAGGAGGCAAGTCACATGTGTTCGCAACTGATTAAATTCACGAAGGTCAAACTCGTGAATGTGGAGGGAGGACTGTACAGTGAAGCATGATCAGAAATCCAATATTGATCAGTATATAATTTGTTTGTTTGGATAGTATTTCATTATTTTATAAAAAAAAAATTCAATGCAACTTTTATATTGACACGAATGTGTATATTCATTTTGCATATAACCACATTTTTATACCCTTCTACTAAATTTCATCTATTTAAATGGCTATTTCTCCCCTTTTTCTTTTTTGCCTTTCCTTTATTTTCCTTACTCCACTTTATTTTTTTTTAATATCTAAATTAAAATCACCTCCTACAGCAAAGTTATCTATCTAGTAAATATCTTATTTAGAAAATCAGCTTGGTTTTTATTTATTTCATTATTATTTATTATTATTTTATTTTATTTTGATTTTTGATTTCTATGTTTTATTGTTTTAATTTTATTTTATTTAAAGAAATATAAAGAAATATTTACTTATTTGATTTACTTGATTTTTATTCAGAGCATAGATAGTGTATTGCTGACATTCTTTAATTTCCCTTTAACAAATATATATATCCCTTCTTTATCTGTCATCACTTTTTCCACTTGGGAATTGATTTAATCTCTGATAATTATTGCAACATCTCTTGCTTTATTGAACCCCTTGATTCCAAGCTGTATTTCCCACTTCTTATAATTAAACGATACATCCTTATCTTTTTATGTATTTCCTGTAATATTACTATATCCACCTTTTTCATTCAATAATTTTAAATGGTATCATTTCACTGGAGTACTCAAAACATTGAAGGTAACTCGACATAATTTTTATTTCTTGTATTTTATTTTTTTCCCTTTTTAAACATTACTGCCAACATTCCACAGACTAAGCTTATAAACTTTTGATCCCAGTATTCCATTCTGAACTTTTGGGTCCTCCTCTTCTTCCAAAGAGATGTAGGTCTTCTATTCCTTGCCACCTTTTGCAGACCTCTCTTCTAATTGCAGTCTCTCTTACTCTCCCTTCCCTTGTGCTTTTGCTTTTATTTAATTATATACCCTTCCCATCATACCTTGTAAATCACTTCTCCTCTCCCATTAGCAATAATGTACTATTTACCTGCACTTTCCCTATATTAACTTCTTAACATCTACACATCTATTCATATTACATTTTTCACAATTAACCGGATAAAACATTTTATTTATTTCTCAAAATAATTTTCTTCTCTTCCACTTCTCCTTTGTCCATCTTTTCAGCTTTTGCAAGTCTCTTATTCTTACCTTTCTTAAGCAGAATCATAACTTTTTTATTCAGTTCTGCATCTCCTTTTCTTTTCCACCATCTTTTCCATTCTCTCTCTGAACTCCCAGCAACTATAACATGCTCTGACTCTTTTCATCCTTCCTTACTGTACACAGCTTCTTGTCTTTGAACATCAGAATTGCTGTTGAAAATCCCCATGTAAATATTTGTCCAGCTTCAGTTAATTGTTTAGATATAGATCTCAGCTGATCCTTCTGCTTTAATGTTTCAGCAATAGATCTTGAAAAGCCTTGACTCTATTCACTTTGTATTCCAACTTTGGAGCAGCTCTCCTCTTTCTAAACCTCAAGTCCCTTGTCTTTTCTTGTGTAAATGCAATTATTGTATATCTTGGTTTATTGTTGTTTATAGGTTTCCTTCCTAGGCTTCAGTGAGCTCTCTCCGTGTCCTCCCCGGTTACCTGTATTTCGAATTCTTTCTACCAGTTAGTACATCTGTTGATTTAACCTCTTCTGTCAGTCTTTTCAGTCTAAGGTACCTTCTGCTTTGACAGTTATTTCCCTCAATTATTTTCTCCCTCAACTCTGCCAGTTCCTTCTTCAGTTGTAAAATTTCAGGTCCAAAAATTCCTCACTTCTTAAGACAATTTCATAGTTCAGAAAGTGGAAGAAGGAACAAGGGGAACAGCTATTTTAGAGCTGATCCTAACCAATAATAATGGGCTTGTTGATGGATTGGAAGTGGCAAGATCATGTGACCATGTTGTACTGGAGTTTAATAAACAGTGGAAAGGGGATGCCAAGCGTATTCAAGCTCTCATTCTAGATTTTAGGAATGCTGATTTCAGTAAACTTAGGGAAATATTGGGAGTGTTTTTATGGTCTGGAATATTAAAAGAAAAGGGAGTTGCTGATGGATGAGAGTTTCTTAAAAGTGAGATATTGAAGGCACTATTATAAACAATTCCAATGAGGAGTCAAAATGGAAGATGTCTAAAGAATCCACAGAACTTTTAATGGAGCGAAGATTTAAAAGAGACATATACAAGAAATGAAGAAACAAAATAAAAATCTAGGAATCACCAAAGAGAAATTCAAACAGCCAGCCACCAAGGGTAGAGAGAAAGGCAGAAAAACTAAAGCACAGAATGAGCTCCAGATTGGTAGAGAGGTTAAAAACAATAAAAAGGGATTTTTGGGTTATGTCCATAGGAAAAAGAACAAGAAAATGGTAGGGCCGCTGCATGCAGAAGATGGGGAAATGCTAACAGGGGACAGAGAAAAGGCAGAACTACTCAACACCTTCTTTGCCTCAGTCTTCTCCCTAAAGGAAAACAGTGGTTTGTCTGGGAAAATAGAGCAGATGATGTAATAGGGCAAATGTAGCACAATATAGATAAAGAGGTAGTCCAGGAATACCTGGCTATTTTAAATGAATTCAAGTCACCAGGCCAGATTAACTACATCCAGGGGTATTAAAAGAACTGAAAGAAATAATCTCAGAACCATGAGGAAATTTGAAAATTCTTGGAGAACAGGAGAATCCCAGCAGACTAGAGGAGGACAAATGTTGTCCCCATTGTCAAAAAGTGAAAAAATTAAAAAACCCAAACAACTGTAACCCCAACAGTCTTAACATAAATACCAGGAAGGAACATAGAACAAATAATTAAACAAACAGTCTGTAAACACTTAGCAATGCCATGATCATTAAAAGTCAACATGTGTTTCTAAAAAAAAGAAAAAAGGTCATGCCTGAGTCTTATCTGTCTGTTTTTGTTTTTGTTTTGGGTTTTTTTGATAGCGTTACTTGCTTGGTAAGGGGTCTTTGACAAGGTCCCTCATGATATTCTTGTAAACAATCTAACAAAATCTAAACTAGATAATGCTACTTTTAGGTGGATTTGTAATTGGTTGACTGACCAAACTCAAAGGGTGCTGATCAAGAGCTCCTCTTCATTATGGAGAGAAGTACCTAGTGGATGCCACATGGTTCAAAAATTTTTTCAATTATTTGGATAAGGGGATAAAGAGCATTCTTCTCAAATTTGCAGATGACACCAAATTAGGAGGGGTAGCTAACATCCTAGAGGACAGAATGCTCAGAGGATCAGAATTCAAAATGCCTTAACATATAGAGAGCTGGGCCAAAACTAACAAAATTAATTTCGATGAGGAGAAATGTAAGGTACTACATTTGGGCAGAAAAAATGAAATGCCTGGATATAGGATGGGTGACACTTGCTTGACCACAGCATGCGTGAAAGGGATCTACGAGACTTAGTAGACCACAAACTGCACATGAGTCAGTAGTGTTATGTGGCAGTTAGAAAAGCCAATAGAATTCTAGGCTGTATCCATAGGAATATAGTGTCTAAGTCAAGGGAAGTGATATTACCATTCTATTCTGCTTTGGTCAGAGCTCACCTGGAATACTGTGTCCAGTTCTGGGTACATCACTTCTGGAAGGATATTGACAAGCTGGAACAAGTCTAGAGGAGAGCAACTAAAATGGTAAAATATCTGGAAAACATGCCCTATGAAGAATGGCTTAGAGAGCTAGGTGTGTTTAGCCTGGTGAAAAGAACATTAAGAGCTGACATTATAGCTATGTTTAAACATTTGAATGGATATCATATAGAAGATGGATCAAGCTTGTTTTCTGCTACTCCTGAGTCAAAGCACACAGAGCAATGGCTTCAATCTTCAGGAAAAGACATTCCATCTAAACATTAGGAAGAACTTCCTGATGGTAAGAGCAGTTTGACAGTGGAACACACTGCCTAGAAGCATGGTGGAGTCTCTTTCTTTGGAGGTTTTTAAACAGATGCTGGATGGCCATCTGTTGGGCATGCTTTGATGGTGCATTCCTACATGGCAGAGGGTTGGATTCAGTGGCCCTTGTGATGTTTTCCAGCTCTATGATTCTATGAATCTATGATTCAGTACTATTTATGAAGGGAGTATATGTGTATAGGTGATCTTGCTCCCATGATACAAACACAATAACAAAACCATTATAGTTTGTTGATTGAGCTTTTGCATTATTTCTTTAGAGTTTTTTTTTTTTAAAGCAAGATGTTGGAGGGAAAACAGGAAACCATGTGTAAATCATAAAAAGACATCTGGGTAATATAGACAATTGAAGCCTATCTGAGTAATCTGATGGTGGTAGAGTAGAAAGATGTTCACAAATAATATGCCCACAAATGAACAAAAATGTGTTGCCTTTCTACTAACGTTTTTTTTAAAACCCAGACAGGATAGCAAAGAGAAGGATCAAGAAGCAATGTTAAATGGTGCAACATAAGTTGGCACAAGTCACCAGTCTGGATGAGTGCTTATTTCCCTTGTTCTCTGCATTAGTTTTGGAACATCTAAGACCATGAGTCATTCTCACCATCTGCTTCCATATTGTTGTTTTTTCTGCCCATTGGTGACTTTTTGTACTATTCTATGTATAGAATCTGCATAGATTCTGTGTATAGAACCTGAACTTGACATTGACCAGAGTCTGCAGGTAATACATTAAAAATTATTTCATTATCCTCTCTTTCCTCTTGCCCATTGTCACCAATGACCTGAAACATGTAATGTCCGGAAAGGTGGTCAGATGTCCTGAAAACCCTCAAGATCAAGCAGTTTCAGTATATAACTGTCTTTCTTCCTCTTTGACAGCTGGGAAGTCCATATAGGCTCATCACCCAGTGAGTGAAGCATTTGTTTTGAAAGGGAAACACGTATACCCTTTCTGAGATTGGACATGTCTATCCTTTAGCTCCCAGATTTTGCCACACGCCGGAGCATACTTCAGAAGGTACAGGGACCATTCTTCTTGTCATAGCCTACATGGAGGTGGCGTCCTCAAAGGAGGAAGGGGAAAAACAGAGTCTAAACAATAGGCTGCAGTATAAGTCATAGGAAGCTGGAAGTCTTTGAGCTGCTTGTAACCGAACTTACAGTATCCCATGTAGCTCCTGAAACTCCTCAAGAGCAGGATGTTGAACAGCTTCATCTCTCTGCACATCACAAACTAAAGTGGATGGCCTTAAAAGGAATAAACTGAGGTAATTAAGCCAACTGTATTAATTTATAGCCAGTTAGTGTGGCCAAGACCATTTATTTTCTATGAACAGCCATGCCAAAACATTCATATTACTTTTTTTGGTATACTTTGCTTAATACCAACAGTTTTCTAGTCTTTTGGTTCTTCACTTACTAACATCCTGCTGAGATTAGTTTTCATACCCAGACCCTGGACTACTATGTTTGACTCTCTGTATATGATCCTGGTTTCTCCTCTGGCTGTTCTGTTGGATTATAGGTATCATCTGAGCACATGACACCCTTAAACAGGAAACATCTTTGCAAAGGATATGTTTATGAACCTGTTCTGAGGGGATCTCATAGTGTACCATTCTTCTTCATTGCAAGATTTACACCCATCAAACTAGAAGTGCTGTTTTTGTGGAGGAAGGCCATACCTGTCCTTATATGCAGAATATCTTTCCTAAACTGGGTATGCTATTTCAGTTGCAGAGGGGAGTTCCTGTATTGATCTGAGGTCCAGGAGAAGAACAAAGAAGTGTGAAGATCTGTACAGGGGATAGTAGCTGTTTGATTATCTATCTGCAAATCATTTATGTCAGGGTAGATGGTTATGCTCTGTATCTGAAGTTGAAATAAAGACTATGGAGGATGTTGGATCAGTAGAAAAAGCACAGGAAGAGAAAATAAATCAGAAGGCTGCTGTAAGCTGGCACAAAGAACAGGTTCATAAACATATCCTTTGCAAACAGAAGCAGTGGTGAGCAGACATGATAAGTTGTGTGAAAAGGTATGTTGTCTCCTGGGTGTAAAGATTCATGATGTAACAGTGAAGCTGACAAAACCCATCAAGCCCTCTGACCATTGTTCCTTCCTTCTTGTCCACACTGCAGGAAATGATTCAGAAAGATATAGTCTTCAAAATATCGCAAAAAACTATGAGGTTCTGAGGAGGAAGCTAAAGGACTTATAGCACAGGTTGTTGTTCCATCACCCCTTCCTGTTGAAGGATGTAGTCCAACAATAGGGAGAAGAATACTAGGAGTGAATAACTGGCTCCACAGATGTTGGCTTCTTGGACCATGGTCTGTACTTTCATGAAGAAAGACTTCTAGGAAGAGATGATTTACACCTCACACAAGTTGAAAAGGCTATTTGTTAGGAATCTTTCAAATCTGATCAAGAGAGCTTTAAATTGTGTTACATGAGAGAGAAAGACAGGACTCTAGTGGGCAGGGGGACACCAA
This sequence comes from Ctenosaura bakeri, assembly GCA_948474755.1. NCBI lineage: Eukaryota > Metazoa > Chordata > Lepidosauria > Squamata > Iguanidae > Ctenosaura > Ctenosaura bakeri. The sequence continues at coordinate 322,705 of CAOLHI010004051.1, forward strand.
GGACTGAGGGCAATAGCAGGGGGAATTAGATCAATAGTACAATAATCCACCAATGGGGGAGAAAAACAAGAAGCAACCAGCTGGTGAAATGGTGAAACGGTCTTAGATATTTCTACACTAATGAACACAGCTTGGGAAATAAGCAAGATGGACTTGAGTCTTAACATAGGATGACAAATATGACTTAATAGGCATCATTGAAAATGAATGGGACAAATCTATGATTACAGTGTAGGAACAGAGACATATAATCTATTAAAAAAACAACAACCCACAAGACCAAACAGGACTGGAGCATTCTATGTCAAGCATATGTACATGTGTGAGGAAATCCATGACTTAATGCATGGAAGACAGCTTGAGAGTCTTTGAGAAAAATTAAATGGGAGAGAAACAGCGATCTCAGTCTGGCCATCTATTTTAGGCCCCCTAGCCAGATTGAAGATTTGGGTGATGCCATCCTAAAAGAAATGAACAAATGTTCAAAACGGAGAAGTATAGAAATAATTGGAGACTTCACCCATCCAGGTATTTGTTTGAAGTCATACTTTGCTGTAAGGTTCTCCAAATTTCTTACTAGCCTTGCAGACAATTTCATTGTATAAAAGATGGAGGAAGCAAGAAGATCAACTATTTGGGGCTTGGTTATAACCAACAGAAGTTACTTGGTCAATTCAGTAGAAAGAGTGGAATCCTTTGCTGGGACTGACCATGTCCTCTTCAGATTGTCATACAGTGGAAAGGGGAAGGCAAACACAGACACTCACTCTGGATTTTAAGAAAGCTAATTTCAGTAAGCTTAGGGAAATACTGGGTGAGATCCTATGGTCAGAAATGCTCAAAGTGAAAGGAATTCATGATGCATGGGAGTTTCTTAAATGTAAGCTATTGAAGGCACAGTTGCAAAGAGTTCCAGGGAGGGAAGATAGTGGGAGGTATCTGAAGAAGCCAAAGTGGGTGTCCAAAGAACTTTCAGATGAGGTGAAATTTAAAAAAGAGGTGTATAAGAAATGGAAGAAGGGGAAAACCACCAAAGAGGACTACAAAGAAATAGCCAATACTTGTGGGTTAGTCAAAAAAGCTAAAGTGCAGAATGAGCTCATGCTACCTAGAAAGATCAAAATAGTAAGTTTTTTTTTTTTTTTTGAGGGGGGATGAGGCTATGTTCAGAGCTAAAGGAAAAACAGGGAAATAGTAGGGCCATTATGTGAAGAAGATGCTGAAATGCTAACAGGATACAGAGAGAAGACGAAAAACTGAAAAAGAAAAACGGCACTCTGTCTCTGGTGAAAATAGAATAAGCCATACAGGAAGGAGCTCTATATAGCCCAGAACAGTGTTACCTTGATTTCTGGGGTCACGTGGGGGACGCCTTAATGTGCTCCACGTGATGGGGAATGGAAACTAGCCAGAGCACGAGCAGTAGCAATGGCAGAGGCAGGATAACCTAGCGGGGTCTTTTTACCCAGTTTTTACGGGGTCAGGCCAAGCCAAAAACCAAACAAAGATGCCCAATAAAATGATTTTATTGAATGAAAGTCTCACGCACCAACTCAATCACTCACACACTGACTCAAGACCTATTAAGAAGCAAAAGAGAGGAAACTGGATAGGGGGAATATTGAAGGGATTGTAGCTGGGGTAATACTGCGCCTTTTCCTGAAGTCCTTAGTCCAGGAAAAACAGTGAAGAAGTGGAGCTCAGCATGGAGAGGGCTTAGGGGATTACTCAATGGACAGAGAAATGGTCAGCTGGGATGACTGAGAGTGATCCAAAGAAACTCAAAAACTGGGACTATTTGTAGGGGAAAAGGTACCTGGAGGGCTAATCCTTTCCCGGGGAGAACAATGGGTGTTGCAACGGAAAACAAGCTCTATGATGGCAACTCCTTTTGCATGATGAGATCACAAGGTGTTGCCAAAGTTTCAGGATCTTCAGTTGCATTGGGTTGTAGATGGTCCTTGCCTGATAGGATTTTATTGCTATAGGTGCTCAACTTGGGGAAAAGATGCTAATCCCCTCAAGTTGGCTTCTCAGTGGCTGAGGACCATTTGTTTACTGTGAGTTTGCACAACTTGAGGTGTGCTGGGGCTACGTGACTGAGGATTTTACTGGCCTGACCTGGTTTTTGATCGTTTGACCATTGCTGCCTACGTGCCCATCTGGGTGACCTCTCAGGCACGTTGAATCATATTTTAATTTCAAAATTGTAGACCCCGGGACAGGGTTCACCAGTGAGATATCAACAGGTAAAAAGGTAGTAAAGGAATAACTGTCTACCCTAAATAAATTCAAGTCTCCAGGGCCAGAAGAGTTGCATCCAAGAGTACTAAAGAAATTTGCAGATGTAAGCTCAGAATTACTGTCAATAATCTTTGAGAATTTTCGGAGGACAGGAGAGGTCCCAGCAGATGCATCTGCCTATATCTTCAAAAAGGGTGAAAAAGATGAGCTGGGCAACTACCGACCGTAAGTTTAATGTCAATACCAGGAAAAAGTCTAGAATAGATCATTAAAGAATCTGTATGTACTTAGAAAGGAATGCTATGATTACTAAGAGCCAGCATAGGTTTCTCAAAAACAAGTCATGCAAACTAATCTCATTTCTCTTTTTTAGATAGTAGATTGGTAGATCAAGGATTATTGTGGATGCAATATATCTCGATTTCAGTAACGTTTTTGACTGGGCCTCCATAATATTCTTGAAGGCAAGTTGGTCTACTACGGTTAGACAATACAACTGACCAAACCCAGAGAGTAATCATGAATGATTGTTCTTCATTCTGGAGACAAGTGACCAGTGGAGTGCCTCAGGCTTTCATCTTGGGTCCAGAATAGAAGCACACATATCAAAGTAGCAAATGATACCAAATGGGGAGTGGGGGGTAGCTAATGCCATGCCTTGCAGAAATGGCCTTGGTCTTATGGCAGTCTCCCTTTGGTAGAGCAGCAGTAAATCAAAGCTGACTTGATGGCAAATAAACAACCGCCCTCCAAAATTATTGTGGTGTTACTGTTTTGAATGGATTTACTTTTCATTAGCAGTTTGTACATCAAAACCTGTACAAAAGGGAATTGTAGCTCTCCAGATATGAAACAGCAATTCCCATCAGTCTCAGCCAACATAAGCAATGGTGAGCGATCTAGGAAGTCACAGTTCAGCATTATTTCCTCATCCCTGCTGTAATTAGTATACTTTTCTCTTGAATTACTGACTCCTGTTGCCTTAATTTGTAATACAAAAATTCCTCTCATTCTCTTCCTCTTCTTATTATTCCTGGATATGTTTATATGTATACATATGTGAGTATGGATGATGCCACCTGAATATAACAATCCTTTCATCTGACCAATAGAAGGGAAAAAGCCTCTGCCAATATACCTTTGTTAGCCTGTAAAGAAGAAGTGGGAATCGTATAGCCCTCCAGATGTTGGGCTACAGGTTCCAGCAGCTCCAGTCAGCATAGCCAGTGGTAAGGAAGGCTGGGAGTTGTTAGTCTAACCAAATCTGTAGGGTTTCATGATTCTCATCCCTGTATTATAATGGGCGTGAATCTATTGTGTTTTGCTGCCTGACCAAACCAAACCAACCAACCAAAACTACCATGATTTGCCCCTCTGGGATTTATGAACAGAAAGCAAATATGTATAGAATTTCCGTATTTGTATATTTTACTCAGGTTTTGCCAACGATGGTGAAGGGCTAAGGAACACTAAAACTATAGTTGTGTACACACTTACCTGCAGTAAGTGCAACTCACTGGTGCTTACTTTTGAATAGACATGTCTAGAATTGCATTCAAGATTGTGTTAAACACAATGTCTTCTCTTCTACTACTGTTTCTGTATTTTTTTTTTTAAAAAAATTAAATTGTGAGTTCCCTGGGAGAGAGCTATTGTTTTATAATTGAGAAATGGTGGCATTAAATAAAAATAGTGGAGAAGGATCTTCAGCTGAGATACCTCCTCCCCAAGAATTATATCTCAGTGGGGGGGGGGGAGGAATTACTTCTTGAGAGTAAATGTGTTAGATTGTACAGTGTAGCTGCACTCTTTGACTACTGGACATCTTGTGGAAACCTTCATCTGCTTCAGGATCTTGCTACATATCACCCACAAGTTGATCTTTGACATCTTAAAAGTTAGAAACTTTTTTTTTCTTTTTGAAAGTAAGAAATATACACAGCCCTGGATTAACCTTATGAGTGCCACTGGGTTCCATTCAGCAAGTTAACTATAATAATCTTAGGCACTGCATGTCTCCTCCATTTGATTCTGTACATTTCTTAACCTATTGTGTGATTTGCAGGTATTTACCATAGGGAGATATGAGGAACATACAGCTCTCCAGGTGCTGCTGAATACCTATTAGCTCCATAGCCAATGGTGAGGGATACTGGGAGTTGCCATCCAACAACATCTGGAGGGCCACATTTCATGAACTCTTGCAATACGGTACTTCGGGGCTGAAAAAGACTAACAGAAGGATTTATTCCCAAGCTCAGATAAATTTCTGTTCAGTGGTCTGTTTTCATGTTGAGCACAGACAGCAACTTTGTCAGATTTTCAACACAGATTTACAAGCACTAGTCCTTGAGCTCCATTCAAGTGGTCTGCAGGAAGACTGTGGAAAAGTCTTATATATACACTTGGCCTTGCAGTCAGATTAATGTTTTTCTGATATTTTTTGGAAGTGTTGCTTATTTTATACTTTTTAGTCCAGCCCCCTGCTCAGTCTTGATCTGCTGCTGCAAAATTCTTGATGGAAGACTGGACTTGGAAGTCCAAACTTGTTTTAACTACTTAAAAGACAAATGATTGTGACAAATTATTTTTTTCCAAATTAAATGGTATGCTTTGAGTATATTTATAATGGACTTAACAGTGAGTGTAGACTCAGAAAAGGGTGAAGACTACTTTAGGGCACTCGTTAGTGCTACTTTTAGCATCTTGCTATATGTGGACTTTTAAAAATAATAAATAAATAGTGGTCATCTACCATGTTCAAATTGCCTTGGCAACACCATGTAGAAGTCCCAGTTCAAAAGCTTTGGTATCTATGTATGTATAGTCTTAAGAGCTCCTTACCAAAAACTAGGTTAAAAATTTTAAACATAAACTATTATTATAAATCGTACACAAATATGAGGAAGCAAGTGAAACAACATGGTCTCGTGTATTTTTCTCATATAGCTACTGCTTTGAAGGGCATGGCAGGTGTGATTTTAAACAGAAGATCAACAAATGGGACAATAGCATTAGACTTTTCTCTGCTTAGTGATTTTTCTTTTGTAAATTAATCTGTTTGCATTTGTAGCTAACCTGGGATGGGGAAGCGGCCACTAGGGAAAGGGGTACTCATCTCCTCATATGTCATTTTCTGTTTCAGATCATAGCCTCCTTGCACCAGTTTGGAAGGAAAGGCACTGACCAGACAGTGAACACATGGTCTCACTCTTATTAATTCAGTACTGGGGAATGTTATGTCTTGTACAAATCCATTGAATCTAAAGAATTGTTTCCATGAATTGAGTATTACACAATACCCCCAAGAGACAGCCTTACCCACATCAGGACTATGTAAGCTTTTTGATTTATCTGGAAGCATACTGATCAATGATCAGTGGAGCAGACTTTAAAAAATTAAAACTGGTGACACAATATTTTAAAATAGCAAAATATAGCAATACTCACACACACATATACAGGATAATAGTAAGAATTGTCTGTCTTCTGAGAAGCATACCTCTGTCCATTTTTACAGAATCTTTGTTCTGAGCATAATACATAAAACAAAGATAACACTGTAAGGAGCAGTGACACATATTAAGATGTCAGGCAGCTTCTTCTGATTGTGAGTTATGCCCCTTTGTATTGATAATAACTGAAAGATTCCGTCTCATCTGATTTGGCTGGAAATGTTTCCCCTTTCTCTCCCCCTCCCACATGGGGAGACGCTTTCTTTGAATGCCATTTCCCTTTTCAGGTTCATATCCGTTTCCCACCCAATATATATTTCTTTAGCTTTAATAAAATGTGTATAAGGAAAAGGTTTCGATCCCCAGGGGTCTGGTTAGCTATCATTGCTTTGCAATTTATTCTTTTCCTTTTAATATCTCAGCACAGAATAATGATTCTCCAGATGTACCACATTTCAGTTTTTAGGCTGATCCTCAGTTTTCTGCCAAAGACTAAAGCCTATTCCATTCTCTTAATATTGTCTCACTCCAGGCTTACCATCTGTGCAGATGCTCCTTAATCAGCTGCCAATTTTCAGTTTGGATGTTCTGCTACTAACTGAGAGTTTTAAAGGAGGACCAAGAAAAGAAGAGTCTTGAGTTACATCTGAATAATATTGTTATAACCAGAAAATGGCAACTTTTCTTATTGGTAATTGATGTTTGATTGATGGCTTTGATCTTGAGATGGTATAAACCTAAGAGGCATTTCATATATTAGTGACACTAGCAACAGAACCCTTTCTGTGAGGAAACATCCCTCAAGATTGCAGTTAGTTCCAGGAACCATGAAGGCAGGACAATACGTACATCCTTTACACATAAAGATGATCTGGAAGAAAAATATAACTAGGCCTAGAACTGGACACAGTACTTCTTATGAACTTTCACTTGGGCAGAATGAAATAAAACTATTACTTGTGTTTTGGAAACTTTTGTCCTTTTAAAGCAGTATGAAATTTCAGTTTTTCTTTTTCTTTTTGGCAACTGCATCACGTTGCTGTCTCATGTTGAAACTGTGTTCAGCTGCAAAGCCAAGAACTTTTTCACTGCAATGCCAGGTATCTCCCATTCCATTCCTATATATTTGATTTTTCTTTCACCCCAAACACAGACTGCCTCTGCTTAATTTTATTATGTTACTTTTAGCCTTGTATTCTATTGTCTTGTGATCACTTTCAATTTTATTCCTTTCTTCTATGACATTAGTTTTTGGTCAACCATAAATTTAACAAGTAGTTGGTTTGCCCCTTCATCTAAATAATTGATTCAAATATTGAAGAATAATTGACTTAGGAGAAAGTCCATTCCTGTTTGATGGACCATTGAGCCTTTAGTATGGTTTTAGAAATATTTGTAAATTTTCCTGATGAGAATTCACCTGTCAGATTATAAGCAGTTTGCTAAACTATATATCACAGAGAATTTTGGCAGATGCTTTGTTAAAATCAAGATAAGTTATGTCCATGGGATTCACACAGTCACACAATCTACTATGCTAGTCAATCCAGTTTTCAAAAGAGATAAGATAGAGGGCAGATTTTATATTCCAGTTCCAATTTATTCCAAGCATTGTCATTTCTGATAATGCCTCTACAAGTCTAGGTTGTTTTAGCTAACCACTGCATTACTAGTGTAATCTACTCTAGTACCTTCCTTGGCACTGGTCAGTCTGATTCCTATCCACCCCACCTCTTGTGGATGAATACATGTACTTCTTATTCTTATTTTCAGCTTTCTGTTTACCACTTTGTGCTTATTTTTTGAAGGACATATCCCATATGAATTATTGTGGTTGAACCTTGAGTAACTCATAGAATCATAGAATAAGCCATTCCTCACAAGGCATGGTTTCCAGACCCTTCACCATTTTGGTTGCCCTCTACTGGACACATTCCAGCTTGTTAATATCCTTCTTGAATTGAAGTGCCCAGAACTTCCAAATGAGGCCTAACCAATGCAGAATAGAGTGGTACCATTCTCCCCCTCGATCTAACTCTTATTGATACAACCATGAATCACATTGGCTTTCTTGGCTACCTCATCACACTGCTGGCTCATGTTCAGCTTGTGATCTACCAAGACTCCTAGATCCCTTTTACATGTACTGCTATCCAGCCACATGTCAACGCCGAGGCCTTGGCAGGCAGCCAAAAAGCCGGCTAATAGTTCTTATCACAGATAAGACAGACAGGCAGTAAATCAACGGATTTTAAGGCACCAACAAAATAACGAGCTTCTTACAGCTAGCAGCTTCCCTGCCTGTTACATCACAGCCAGGCCGAACAGCAAACAATAAACAGAGTCCACATACCACAGAGTCGGGCAGCGTTCCAAGAAGTAAGCCAAGGATCCACGACCGGCCAGCAGGCACAGCCAAGATGGACAGTTGTGAGCCGACAATGACCCAAGGCTGAGTGTCTTTATAGGCAGGCCCTTCCCCCAGGTGCTATCTCAGCTGGAGTCTGATTGCCTGGCGTTTCTTACTTAAACGCTCTGACCTTCTGAGAGCACTCTTTTACTCCTGAAGCTGCTGGTAAGTAGGCACCTGCTCTTGAGCCTCACCGTCTGACCCTCCTTCTTCTGGCTGGGCTGGATTTTGGGTTGGGTCTTCGGTTGGGGCTGGGGCTATGTCCAGGGCAGCCTCTGGGCTGGGCTCTATGGCTTTGAAGTCCTCTGCTTCAGACTCGGAGCTTGAATCCTGGAGTGCCAGGGTCCCAACACCACATGTCCCCCATCCTATATTTGCGCATTCCATTTTTTTCTGCCTACATTTCTCTCGGTTGAAATTTATGTTGTTAGCTTGGGCCTAGCTCTCCAATCTGTCAAGGTCATTTTGAAATTTGATCCTGTCTTCTGGGGTATTAGCAACCCCTCTCAATTTGGTGTCATCTTCAGATTTGATCAGCATGCCCTCCACTCCTTCATCCAAGTCATTGATGAAGATGTTGAATATAGCACTGGGCCCAAGACAGAACCTTGTGGCACCCCACTAGTCACTTCTCTCCAGGATGAAAAGCAGCCATTTGTGATCACCCTTTGAGTTTGGTCGGTCAACCAATTACCAATCCACCTAACAGCAGCCCTGTCCAGCCCACATTTTTCTAGCTTCTTTGCAAGAATATCATGGGGAACTTTGTCAAAGGCCTTACTGAAGTCAAGATATGCTACATCTACAGCATTCCCTTCATCTATCAAGCTTCTAACCCTATCATAAAAAGAGATAAGATTACTCTGGCATGACTTATTTTTGAGAAATCCATGTTGACTTTTAGTGAATACAGCATTGTTTTCTAAGTAATTACAAACTGACTGTTTAATGCTCTGCTCTAGGATCTTTCCTGGAATTGATGTCAGGCTGACTGAGCGATAATTATTTGGGTCCTCTTTTTTCCCGTTCTTGAAGATGGGAATGATATTTGCCCTCCTCCAGTCTGCTGGGATTTCTCCTGTTCTCCAAGAATTCTCAAAGATTATTGCGAGTGGTTCAGAAATGATTTCTGCCAGTTCTTTTAATATCCTTGGATGTAATTCATCTGGCCCTGGAGACTTGAATTCATCTAGTATAGCCAGGTATTCCTGTACTACTTCTCTACGTATTCTGTGCTGCATTTCCCCCACTTCCCCACCTGCCCCCTGTCCCCAGGCTGAGTACATTTTTCCCTTTGGGAGAAAACTGAGGCAAAGAAGGTATTGAGCAGCTCTGCCTTTTCTCTTCCCCCTGTTAGTAATTGGCCATCTTCCCCATGCAGCAATCCTATCATTTTCTTGTTTTTCCTTTTGCTGCAGACTTATCTAAAAGAGCTCTTTTTATTGTTTTTTATGTCTCTAGCAAGCCTGAATTCATTCTGCACTTTAGCTTTTCTGACCTTCTCCCTACATATCCTGGCTATTTGCTTGAATTCCTCTTTGGTGGTTTCACCACTTTTCCATTTCCTGTACATGTTTCTTTTAATACTTAGCTCAGCTGAGAATTCTTTAGTCAACCATTCCGGTTTCTTTAGACATTTGCCATTTTTCTTCCTTATTGACACAGTTTTCAATTGTGCCTTCAGTATCTCACTTTTAAGAAACTCCCATCCATCATGAACTCCTTTCTCTTTTAGTATTCTTGACCATGGGATTTCAGCAGGTAACTTCCTAAGTTTACAGAAATCAGCTTTCTTAAAGTTTAGGATGTGTGTCTGGCTACACTTGGCTTCTCCTTCCCACTGAATGACAAACTCCAAAAGAGCATTGTCACTCCCCCCTAAGGATCTCACCACTTCCACCTCATCAGCTAGGTCATCCCTGTTGGTCAGGATCAGATCTAAAGTATAGTTTCTTAAAGTATAGAATGTGTGTCTAACTATGCTTGGCTTCCCCTTTTCTGCTGCATAATAAACTCCAGTAGAGCATGGTCACTTCCACCTAATGATCTCCCCACTTCTCCCCACCATTAACTAGGTCATCATTTTTGTAGTGATGTATTTAAGTCTTTTACTCCGAGTCTCAATTCAAGTCTGAAGTTGAATCTCAGGTCCTTGCAAGATACTTTCAAGTCAAGCCTTAAGTCAAGTCTCATGTTTGGGAGCCAGTTTCTGAAGTGGGGATCCTTCTTTCTCCCCATCACTGAAGCTTCAAAACCTTTAGAAGGAAGGATCCTTCCCTGCCCTGTAGGAGCAAGTTGTGCCTTCTGCTGTTAGGAAAAGTTTTAGAAGGCTTCTCTGATATGCAGCAAGGACAGGCTGCTGAGCAGACCTCAATCTCATCTCAAGCCTGTTGCCTAACATATTTGCTGTTCCCCTCTGAGAAATGGCTAGAGCCAAGAAAGGGCTTGAGACAGATAATCAAATGACCAATAGAAGAAATAAAAGTGTTCTTCAAAGTTTTAAGGTTTCTGGATGAATGTGTGATATTGCTGAACCAAGAAAAACAAGTTAGTCACTAAAAATATACAAGCCAAATCAAGTCAGTGTGCCATTTTGTTATAATATAACTGTGGTGCATGCAGTTATAAGAGTTAAATAGCTCTGTTAGGGGGAAAGCCAAATGGCATTGGCTGCAGGTAGTTGGCCAGGGTGTTTTGAGCAGGATGCTCAGAGTTCTGTTTAGTGCCTACTTAAGACTATTGAATATGAAATATGAGGGAGATGCTGTGGTCACTTGCAATAGCTGTGGTATGTTCATGTTCTTACTGGAGGAGGTGGGTGGCTATACCTGCAGCAAGTGCAAGTTGGTGGCCCTCTTGGAGGAGAAGGTCCAGCAACTTGAAACCTGTGTATCTACTCTTCAAAATGTTAGGAAGCACAAGGTTTTCTTGGCTATGGCAAAGCAGACCATCCTGATAGAGGAACACACAGTTGATGTCTCTGAGCAAGAGGTTAGTTCCCAAACACAGGAAATTGACACTTGGAGGAATGTGACACATAGAGGCAGAAGGACAAGGGATCATTAAGTGAGTTTGGAGCTACAAAATAATTTTTTTAAAATCTTTTTATTAGTCCTTCAAAAAAAAAGGAAAAGAAAGAAAGAAAAGAAAAACTTCAGACAAGAATTATATCAATAGACAGCTATAGAGTAAACCAATTTCACATACTATAATAAAAGAACAAAAAAATTGATAACAAAGTCATACCTCACAATATAATTTCTAAGAAATAAGACATAAATACATACCTAGTAGTCTTCCCTTATTTACACTTCTTATTTCGTAGTCAGTTATATCTTATCTAGCATTTACCAACAGAATTTAACATTATTTAATGTACCAAAATAGAACTCTACCTCAACTAGATGTGTTAAAATTACATAATAAAAAAGAAGTCTTATCTCTCAAAGTTTTAAAGTCAAATTCTTAATATTTTTTCATGAATGGTCTTCACCTATATAAACTATTCACTTTATCTCTGTCTTACTTGTATATTATAGTCTCAGCTTTACTTTCTTAGCATTTAACCTATATATTCATACTTCCATCAAAACAGATGATAATCTCTTTTGTAATATCAATTTGTCACATTGTAGCTTTTCTCCTCCACCATATAAAGAGGTTTTAAACCTTTGTCTTATGCATTCAGCCTTATCGTAACAGCTTTTCCCAAAATGAACTCCCTGAGAGGAGAAGTTAGATTCCACTCTTCGTTAAATTATTTCATAGATTTGTTTGATAATATAGTTGTCAATTTGTCTAGTTCAATTAAATCATATAACTTCCATAGCCACTCAATATCTGGAGCTTCTTTTTGTTTCCACCTCTGTGCAAACACCAGTCTAGCTGCCTTGACCATATAAATCATTTTTTTTCATAACGATCTCTTCTTAATTTACTTAACATCAAATATATTTAACAAATATATTTCAGGTTTCATTGGAAAGTTGATTTGAAGAGTTTTAGTAATACAATCATGTACCTTCCTCCAAAACTTCTTTGCTATATCACAACTCTACCAGAGGTAGTATAAGGTTCCCTTTTCAGAACATTTCCAACATGTATTTTTAGTATTCTTATTTATTTTAGCCATTTGTACTGGTGTATAAGTATCATCTAAAATAAATTTTATAATAATCCTCTTTTAAGCTAACACTTTTTAAAAAAAATTGTGTGTCTTTCCATGAATTCTCTCAATTTTCCAGTGAAATCGAACGTCCAATATTTTGTGCCCATTTTACCATATTATCTTTAACAACTTCCTGTTCCATCTGTAAGGCTAGTAACATTTTATATAGTTTACCAATAAGGTGGTCTGTACCAGGTTTTAACAATTTATCAAACTCTCTTTCTTTAGATTCTATTCCAATCATTTTTACGTCCATTTTAAATCTTTCTGCCAGTTGCCTCTACAAAAGCCAAGTCTTTATTTTTCCAAACTATTTTATCGCCTTGAATCTTTACCAAATCTTTATATATAATCCATCGATTCAGTTGGGGCCTTTCTTTTCTGTAAAAGGCATGGAGCCACAAAATAAAGTTGAAGTTCTTTCTCTTATCAGAGATGTTCAGGAACAGCAACAAGAGCATCAGTGTCAGTCCTCAGAAAATGTGCAGGTTTCCTTGGAAAATTCAGCACATAGAATGGTCCCTGTCAATCATCAGAAGAGACAGGTGGTGGTGGTAGGGGACTCCCTGCTGAGTGGAAGAGAAGCAGTGGTTTGTAGGCCTGACAAGATGACATGAGTGGTGTGCTGTTTGCCTGGGACAAAAATCAGTGATCTCACAGGGAGGCTAACAAGACTTGTGAAGTCCATGACTGTTACCCCTTCCTTTTGGTCTATGTGGGAACCAATGACACGGCAAGATGTAGCCTTCAGCATTTCAGTGGTTAGGAAGCTGAAGGAACTTGATGCACAGGTTGTCAATTTGTCTATCCTCCCAGTTAAAAGGACATGGCCCAGGAAAGGAGAGAGCAATAGTGGAAGTGAACTGGCTTTGCAGATGGTACCACCAGGAATGATTTGGTTTCTTGGATCATGGGCTGCAGTTTTGTGAAGATGGTCTACTGGCAAGTGATCGGTTGCACCTGACAGCACCTGGCAGGAATGTTTTTGCTAAGAGGCCCACAAACCTGATCAAGAAGGCTTTAAACTAGAGAAGCAGAGGCAAGATGGCAACAGTAGTGACAACCCTGCCGGAGTCTCTGCAGTCTGTCTGATTTATTACTAGCTCTAGTCACTGTTTTATTGTTTTATTGCTTCACACAACTTAATTTTATTGTTCTACAGGACCTTTTATGTTGCCTGGTGCCAATTTAATTGCAGACTGCCTGGTTTGCACTAATTGCAGCCAAGTTTGTTGCTTCTCCTATAGGAATTGCTATAGGAATTTTGTTATTCACCAAAAGAGGTTGCATTTGTTTCCTGCTGAGCCACTATCATGGCTTCAAGAAGGAAAAGGACAGTGCACCCTCAAAACGTGAGCCTTCCTTGTTATAAGCAATGTAAATTGGGTCATTGGGTGACTGCATAATAGGGCAGTCCCCCTCTGCAGTTGAAACTACTTCATTAAACAGGTATGTACCTCTTCCTGAGGAATGTGAGCTTGAAATTGAGGAAAGTGACTCTGCATCTGGAGATGCTGATATTTTACCAACAAGTTCTACAGATTCCATTCCTCTGGATAATAGACTATCTAATGAGTCTTACGCAGAACTATTACTAGAACAATGTTTGTTAACTGCACAAACGCTGCAGTTAATTAGCATTAAACTAGAAAAGGTGCTGAGCAGTTTGTCTAAATTGTATCCTTGACTTCATAGAAGTACCTAGATTATAGTTGGCTGGAAAACTCTCTTGGGTCTTCTGCCAAGATCATATGAATGGATCATATAAACTTATCAAAAGAAGCCAAGATGTCTGCTCTAAACCTGGAGATGCAGTTACAACAGTATTACAGCAGAATAACTGTGGTTTGGTTTTACAACCACTTCAAGCTGTGATTGATGCATGTGATTGATGTGATTTAATGGCCAAATCCCATTCTGGGGCTCAATCTCAAGGGCTAATCTGAACCTCAAACAGGTATTAAATATCAGCTCCTCTTATTTGTCTTCTGTGGAATTGCTATTTTCTTGCCCTGTTTACAAGAGGTTTCTGTTATGTTTCACCAAATCCTAATCTATTAATGAAACAAAATGAAACAAAAAACATATTTGCATGATTTTGGTGTCTTCCTGTTACAGTTTTTCAAAGACTCCTATATTAGATCATTAGTCCCCATCAAGAGATGTTCAGCTTCTCTTCTCCAGCTCCAGAATCACACTACCAAACTACCCAGTCTTACAGACTCCAAGTCTGAGATACTCCCAGTTGATGTGGCTGCAAGAGAAGAACTCTTTTTTGATGGATTCTCCAAACTTTCTTCACCAGCTCAAAAAGACTTGCTTGCGAGACTACATCAACTTGAGACAAGGTCCTCTAATTTATGCATTACTGAGCAAGAGCCACTCCCCAATACCCAACGATTTAGGCTGGAAGTATATTGACCATATGACCATCTCTTGATGCTGGGCCCAGTATTAATACTGAATCACTAGATTTAATTATTTTTGGTCAAGACACTCCAGGGAAATTATCTTTCATATCTCCAGAATTGAATCTTTCTTCTGAATTATCATCAATAATCCATATGAGAACTATAATTCCTTCTCCTCCCAAACTTCAGGAGCCAGGACTAACCCCAAATCTATCAGACTTCAAAAAGCAGCTCCATCATCCAATAATACTGCTCTTGATTTTCAGTTACCTCTTCTGATTCTCAAAACTATATCTCCTGAAAATGGATGTATCAAAAAGGATGAAGATGGTCTTCTAGATCTGATTAGCCCTGCAGAATGATGTCTGTCACTCCAGGATGATCCCTATTTAAGGATTATCTCTTGGAATATTGCAGGTTGGGCCAATAAAAGTGGAGATAGCCATTTTATTCAATATATTTCTTCCTTTGATGTGGTACTGTTGCAGGAAATTTGGGCTGTGGATACTATTGTTTTGAATGGCTTTGTTATACATTGAAATCTATCCAGGTAAATATGAAAGGTTATGCTAGGAGTGGCTTTGCAATTTTGGTGTCAACCTCATTGATGGCCAAGGTAAATATGTTAGAAAAGTGTGAACATCTAGATTTTGGAATCTATTTAAAACAAAATGCTAGTAGTTTCATTTTTGTGACTGTTTATATCCCCCACTTAAATCCAAAGCTCAGGTTCAAGATGCTTGGCACAAATTAGAGAATTATCTACTTTCATTATTGATAAAGTTTCTCAACTCTTATGTATATATTACGGGAGATCTGAACACCAAGACTGGATCTAATGATATTGAGCTATAAGACTAATGCTCAGTTTACATGAACTAAGAGATAACAGAGCTGTCCCTATTAGAAATTCAAAAGATCTGACATCAAACTTTGCTGGCTTTTGTTTGGCTCAATTCCAGGTTAGATTGGACCTAGTGATTCTAAATGGAGTGGTTCCTAAGAATAGTAGGGGGGAATTTACTTTTGTGAAACTTTTTGGCTCTAATATGGTGGATTATGGCCCGGTTTCTAGAAATGCTTTCCAATTAGTCCATTATTTTTGCATTGGTTCCAGAACACATAGTGACCACCAACCTTTAATTCTTACCATACTTATTCTATGATCTAAATTTGAGCTAATCCAAAGCCAGTTAACAAATGTTGTCACTGAGGCCTCACACAAGATAAGAGCCAAGTGGTCAGACAACACAGGTAGTCTAGTGGAGGTAAGATTGAAGTCAGAGTCAGTAACCCTTTTAAGATCAGTAATATTATATGAGCAACTGGCTGCATCTATTATTAAGGCTTATGAAGATCTAATTCATCTTCTTCAGAAAGACTTAACTTATGTTGCTAAATCAGGCTACTCTTGTGCAATTACCACCGACTCAAAGGGTCCTATTGGTTTGAAAAGGAGTGTCAATTGAAGAAAAAAGCATTAACAAATGCCTACAATTGTTACAGAAAACAGAGTCAAGCCACCTGCCTCCAACTTATTTTCAGTTGAAAAAGGAATATAAAATCCTATTAGCTTATAGAAAACAACAATATGAACGTAATTCATGGTTTCCATTGCTGAATTCTTCACTGAATAATGATGTTAAAACCTTTTGGCAGCTTGTTTCAGGAGCCTTACAGTCTTACTCCTAAGCCCCTAGTTGTGTAATTCTAGCACAGGTTTGAGAGGATCATTTTAGACCCATCTTTACTGATAATAGTTCTGAACCAGTCTTTGTTAATGCTTATGTTGTCATCACTTCTACAACCGCTATTTGGAACCTGGTATCTGTTGATGAAGTTCTTGACTTAATTCACCAGCTTAAGAATGGTAAGGCCCTAGGTATTGACTATATTCCTGCTGAACTTATTAAAACGAATCAACATTGGTGGGCACTACTTTTAGCTGCCCTCTTTACTGAGATTAATAACTCAGGTAAAATTCCTTCTAGTTAGAAACAATCAATAGTGGTACCGATCTATAAGAAAGGTTCACCAAGTGAACCAGGGAATTTTAGACCTATCAGTTTATTCTCAAAAATGGGAAAACTATATGTACGCTATTTGTGTAATAGACTGTCTTCTTTTTTGGAGCCAAATAGTATTATTATGGACATATAAGTAGCTTTTAGGAAGAACTACTCTACCACTGACCACAGTTTGGTTCTTTCTCACCTCACTGAGAAATATTGGTTAAAGCTATAATAAAGGGACTGTTACTTTTCTCATAAAACTTTCTCATAAATGATCGTGAATATACCTTGAGAGACCCAAATGGACACTTGCCAAAACTTGGCACTAGGAAAATTCCCATTTTACTTTATGTTGACAATGCTGCTATTCTTTTGTGCTCTAGATCTGGTTTAAACCATCTTTTAAGATAGTTTCTAAATTGTTGCTCACAAAATGACCTAAAAATCAACTTTGGGAAATCTTAAGTTTCGGGTTTTGAGAATAAATTTTCCTAATGTCTATGGACACTAGATGAGCATGTTTTAGAACAGGTCATAAGCTTTCAGTATCTGTTGCTCACATTTCATGACGCAGTGTCTTCGTCCATTCATTGATCTGCTATTCACCAGAAAGCACAAGCTAGTCGATCTGCCATTCTGTGCTTTTTCCCCCCACTAAAGGTGGCCTGTGTATACCATCTTCCATTAAAGTATTTAATGCCAAGGTAGCTGCTCTTGTTGTATGCCCCTTATATTTGAATTGGTAGACTAACATCTGAGTTAGATAAGCAGCAGACATTGTTTTTGACAGCCCTCCTCCAAATCTCCAGTTGCATTCCAAATTCTTTTCTGCTGTTACAAACTGGGAAATCCCTTTATCAACAAGGGCATGGTGGACATCCTTAAAATTCTGACTCAAGGTTAGTGTCTTCAGATTAGGCTCAGGTCTACTTCTTTATCTGTCCCTGGATGAGTATTTAAGTAGTTGTCCAAGCTTATTGATAAAAAAAAGCTGCTTCAATTGGCCTTTTATCATCTTTTTTTTCTAACTTGGGTTTGGCCATACCCTCAGATCTATAAAACAAAGATTGTGAGACATTGCCTTTTGTGATTAGTGCACTTGTGCATATGTCTCCTGCTCCCCAACATACATTATGTTGGGTCTTTTCACATAGCTGATTACCTAAAGAATTTGACTATCTTCAAATATTGTAGACTACTTACAAAGACCAGATGTAATGTGTTTTCCTCCCAATTGCTTTGAGGTAGATTTACCAATATATACTGCAAAACTTTGCCCATGTAGTAACCAGGAAGTAGAATGTATGAAACACTTTCTTTTGTTTTTTTTGTACTATCTACAAAAATGTTCGTCAACATACAATCAACTAATTACTGAGTAAACTAAGAGGAAAATCTGCCCAATTTTATGCCAAGTTCTTATTAGAAGACACGTTTTCCAGCATTGCCAAGTTTCTTTCCGAGGTAGCCAGGATTAGAGAACAATTTGTATCAGATAAATTTTGAAATAAGCCTTCTATAATTTGTCCAAGTATTATATCTGCTTTTCATCAGTTTTATACATTTTGCATGCATGGTACATTGATGGGTCTTTGGACCATAATAAAGATTGGTGATGATGGCTTTAAATGGAATTATGTGGCAGTGGTGGTGGTGGTGACAGTATTCTTGAAGGCAGGAATTCATCAATTGCTAGTAATCTGAATGTTATTGAAGGAACTGAGCAAATAGTGCAAAAGCCTGATTGTAGGAAGAGAAAAACCTTAAATAAGCAGCTAGGGTGAATGACCCTATACACTAATGCACAGCGCATAGGAAATAAATAAGATTAACTTGCCCTCTTAACACAACAAAGCCAATACAATATAATAAGCATCACTGAAACCTGGTGGGATGATACTCATAATTCAAATGCAGTAATAGAGGGGCACAATCTATTTCAGATAAATAGCAGGAAGGGAGGAGTAGTAGCATTATATGGCAAGGATGTTTACATCTGTGAAGAAATTAATTACTTAAATCCTGGAAACCAGGTTGAGAGTATCTGGGTAAAAAATAACAGGGAGAGAAAAAACAGGCGTGTCATTTTGGGTGTCTACTACAGTCCCCCACACCAGACTGAGGACTTAGATGAGGCCTTCCTAAAATCATAGAATCACAGAATTGGAAGAGATCACAGGGACCACACATTCATAAAAAAGAGAGATAGCATTAATAGGAGATTTCAACTATCCTGATATTTGATGGGAGACAAATTCTGCCAAGAATATCAGGTCCAACAAATTCCTCATTTGCCTTGGAGACAATTTCACTGTCCAGAAGATGGAAAAGACAACAAGGGAATCAACTATTTGGACCTGTTCCTAACCAACAGTGATGATCTGGTTAATGCGGTGGAAGTGATGGGATCACTAGGTGGTAGTGACCATGTTCTCCTGGAGTCTGTTATACAGTGAAAAGGGAAAGGGAAAGCCAAGCATAGTCTAGACTTTAAGGAAGCTGATTTCAGTAAATTTAGGGAAATATTAGCTGTCATCCCATGGTTAGACATACTAAAAGAGAAAGGAGTTTATGATGGATGTGAGTTTCATTAAAAGGGAGATACTGAAGGCAAACAATTCCATTGAGGAGGAAAATTGGGAGGTGTCTAAATAAACCAGGATGGATGTCCAAGAACTTTCAACTGAACTAAGATTTAAAAGGACACATACAAGAAATGGAAAAAGGGAAAAGTCACCAAAGAAGAAGTCAAACAAAAAGCCAGCACATCTAGGGAAAATGAGCTCAGCCTTGCTAGAGAGATTAAAAACCATAAAACAGGCTTTTTGGTTATGTCTGTAACAAAAAGAAAAAAAGGAGATGGTAGGGCCACTGCAAGGAGAGGATGGAGAAGTGGTAACAGGGGATAGAGAAAAGGCAGAACTACTGAACACCTTCCTTGCCATAGTCTTTTCCCAAAAGAAAAACAGTTTTCAACCTGGAGAAAATGCAACTGATGATGTAATAGCAGAAATGGAGCACAGAATAGGTAAAGAGATAGTAGTGGTTAAGATCATAGAATCATAGAGTTGGAAGAGACCACAGGGGCCATCCAGTCCAAACCTCTGCTATGCAGGAATACTCATCAAAGCATTCCCAACAGATGGCCATCCAGCCTCTGCTTAAAAACCTCCAAAGAAGGAGGCTCTACCACATTCTGAGGCAGCATATTCCACTGCCAGATAGCTCTGACCGTCGGATGTTTTTCCTGAGGTTCAAGTGGAATCTCCTTTCCTGCAGCTTGAATCCATTGCTCCTTGTCCTAGTCTCTGGAGCAGCAGAAAACAAGCCTGTTCCCTCTTCGACATGACATCCCTTCAAATGTTTAAACATGGCTATCATGTCCCCTCTTAACCTTCTCTTCTGCAAACTAAACATATACAGCTCTGTAAGCTGTTCCTCACAGAGCATGGTTTCCAGACCCTTCACTATTTTGGTTGCCCTTCTCTGGATACGCTCCAGCTTGTCGATATCCTTCTTGAATTGAGATGCCCAGAACTGGACACAGTATTCCAAATGAGGCCTAACC